>JAQPZY010001112.1:0-600000 GCA_029931535.1 Margaritifera margaritifera | reverse complement strand
TCATGTAGAATACATTAAATCTATAATCTAAATATTATAAAACAAGAGGGAATGGTAAGCAATTAGCTCACATAAATATACCCCTTCCTCTCCTGCATCCACCTCTACCCCCCAAGATGGAAATTAGTCCATAGTCAAAAGAGTGCATAACTCTTGCGAAAAAAATGTTGGCACAATGATTGGTCACCATGCATATATCCTCTGAACATGACCACAATATGTACTAAGTTTCACAGCAATCCATTCAAAACTGCAATACTAGTTGCATTCACAAAATCCTGTCATATATTTCTTCCAGTAGGTCAAAAAGGGCAATAACTCAAAGAAAAATCGCAGGCCCAAAGAGAACTGTCCATATGCATATCTTTAGATCATGGCCATAATATTTACCACAGTGATCCATAAAAAACTTCAAGACAAGTTGCATTCATAAAATTCTGCACCACATGTACACTGCATCCAGTGGCAGGACAAAAAGGGCAACAACTCTGACAAAAATTGTGAAAGCATAATGATTTGTCAAAATATGTAACCTCAGATGATGAACATAACAAATACAAAGTTTCATGGCAATCTACAGAAAACTAAGAATTGTGTTCACAATATTCTGTCATACACTACAGCTGGCTCCAAGTCAAGAAGGGGCAATAACTGTAACTAAAATCACAGGAGTGTAGTAAAGGGCTTAATTTTTTTTTATAGAAGTCAACTTGCCACAGCTGACTGGAACACTTAACTTACCCTTGATAGATTTGAGCTTGCGTAAAAAGATGACAACACAATATCACAACGAAAGTTAAAAATAAGGTAAAATACAAAACAGAATGAATCTTGAAATTATGTTATATTTATGTTACAAATAAACAGCTTACCAGTATTTTGTTCTCTTTTTTTCTTTTTTTGAACATTAAAAACCTATGCCAATAATTAAAGTTATCAAAAAAGATGTATCTACTAGTATGTGTTGACAGATATGTAGATGAGACATATGATAGGGCCTGAATTAATAGCTGGAGAAAACAATGCATCTGAAGTTCAAAGAGCAAACTAAGATGGATGGATGGATAGATAAGTGAAAAAGCTCATCTCTGGAACATCATCAACAATAATGAAAGCTTTTTTTGAAAATGAGAGTGGTTTTGTAAAGGTTTTATTTACCCATTAGTGAACACTTATTTTTATCCATGTAATTATTTGTCAAACAGCACACACAATATATACTAGTCTCTTGTAATTACCATGTGAACAGCACACACAGCATATAGTGGTCTCCTGTAATTACCATGTAAACAGCACACACAGCATATAATAGTCTCCTGTAATTACCATGTAAACAGCACACACCACATATAGTAGTCTCCTGTAATTACCATGTGAACAGCACACAGCATATAGTAGTCTCCTGTAGTTACCATGTAAACAGCACACACAGCATATAATAGTCTCCTGTAATTACCATGTGAATAGCACACACAGCATATAGTAGTCTCATGTAATTACCATGTAAACAGCACACACAGTGTATACTAGTCTCCTTAATTACCATGTAAACAGCACACACAGTGTATACTAGTCTCCTGTAATTACCATGTAAACAGCACACACAGTGTATACACACAGTGTATATTAGTCTCCTGTAATTACCATGTAAACAGTACACACAGTATATACTAGTCTCCTGTAATTACCATGTAAACAGCACACACAGTGTATACTAGTCTCCTGTAATTACCATGTAAACAGCACATACAGTATATAGTAGTCTCCTGTAATTACCATGTAAACAGCACACACAGTGTATACTAGTTTCCTGTAATTACCATGTAAACAGCACACACAGTGTATACTAGTCTCCTGTAATTACCATGTAAACAATAGACAATAAACACTGCTAATAGATGGTTATGTTTTATCACACTGATACTTGATAAACACTGCTAATGGATGGTTATGACACTGCTAATGGATGGTTATGTTTCAGGACACTGATGATAAATACTGCTAATGGATGGTTACATTTTAGCACACTGATGGTGCTTTTAGAGAAATCCACATAGCTAATCATTACAGGTGAGTGCATTTAATTTCCAAACACATGTATAACAAAATGATACAACCTCGTGAGTTATGTCATTAACAATTATCACCATGTCACCTTGCAATCACCAAAATGCATCAAACCAATCTTTGACAATCCAGTTTTGGAGAGTTGCAAGCTTGATTGTGGTTTTCTTTGTGGTTTTGTGGGTTTAGCATGGTGGCCAGTATATTTGGTGGAGGAAGAACCCAGGAAAACCACGGGAAGAACCACCAACCCACAGAAAGCTACTGGCAAGCTCTCTCACATATGCTGACCGAGCTGAGACACGAACCCACACACAGAGGTGACATGTCAGTGATCTGTAAAGGTGATCGCCTTAGACCACCCAGCTACCTGGGGCCCCTTGCAAGCTTGAAAAGATCAAGCATTTTCAATGACCAGCATAACGATTAGTGAGGGGCTTACCTATCCACTGTTGTGGCTGTGTTAGTCTCATTGACCAGAATAGTGATTAGTGATGAGCCTACTTACCCACTCTCTGTGGCTGTGTTAGTCTCATTGACCAGAATAGTGATTAGTGATGAGTGTACTTACCCACTCTCTGTGGCTGTGTTAGTCTCATTGACCAGCATAGTAATTAGTGAAGAACCTACTTACTCACTGCCAGTGGCTGCGTTAGTCTCATTGATCAGCAGAGTGATTAGTGAAGAACCCACCTACCCACTGCCTGTGGCTATGTTAGTGTCATTGACCAGCACAATGATTGGTGAGGAGCCTACTTACTCACTGCCAGTGGCTGCGTTAGTCTCATTGATCAGCACAGTGATTAGTGAAGAACCCACCTACCCACTGCCTGTGGCTATGTTAGTCTCATTGACCAGCACAATGATTGGTGAGGAGCCTACTTACCCATTGCCTGTGGCTGTTAGTCTCAGCTCAATGAGGCTTCACCATACAAAGGTCTGGTAAAAAAAACTGAGTTTTTTTTAAATACCAGATTGAGGCCTTCACAAATATTGTAAAAGTGACTTAATTGGCTGATAGCTGTGGTGATATTATACGTCATTGTGATATTAAGATGACATCACATTTTCACTACACATGGGTATTTTCATTGGCTGATGGAGACATGCCCCCTGCATCAGAAGTGGTGTTAAATTCAATTCTTTTAAGTTTTCAACATTATTTTGGATTGAATGAATGCAGAAAATATTGTTTGGAAATTTTTGAGACTGGAAGAGATGTCTTAGTGGTTTCATTTTCACAAAGTTTTACCAAAAGCCCGTTTTATCAGTAACAGAGATCAATGAAACATTTTACGAGACCTTCATATGGTGATGTTCTCATCGAACCATGTGAAAGTCTGGTTAAACAAGACAATGGCTGTGTTAGGATGTGAAAATCTGCAAATCCTGTACACTGACAAATATTATAATTAAAAATGTAATCAATAACAAGTTAAAGCATACATATTTATTTTATGCTAGGCCATGAATTACTGGATTGTCCAAGTAAAATAATCTTGATAATTCACTGGAGTGAAATACGATAAATAATTTTTCACTGCCTGTCAATAGACATTGATAACATTATGAACTATCTTAAGATGCTTTCATGGTCTTGAGGTAAGTATAGCCGCCTCGCACACAGACAAACCGAGTTCAAATCCAACAATGTGCAAATATATATTTTTTTCTTCATTATTTTTTATGTACTGTTTTATCTTAAATTGGGAAGGAGAATTATGTTACTACTGATATTTTCTGTTCGAATATATACAAAACAGAGCAGAACATTAACGGTAAACTGCTAACATTATCACACGGTATACAGTAAGAAATCTGCTACTTCAGTCTCTTATACATAATGCTAGCCAATACTTTTGAGCATAAAATAAAAAGAAAGTTCGCTTGCACCGAGTGAATAACATATATTTCGTCTCATGGGTGAAAAATTTAAGTATTTTGCCACTCGTGAAAATACTGAGTTTTTCACCCACTCAAGCATATATCGTCTCTATATTCCCTATTTGTCAAAACTTGCTTCAAATAATAAGCATTCACATTATCATACCTGCGAGAGAAAATTGTGAGACTGACCTTGATAATGACTACAAGATAGAAGTGACAGACTTCGACATTGTAACTCGTTAAACAAAGAATAAATAGATAAGTTTAAACTGTGGACATTCAAGTAACAGTAACAGAAGTATGAGGTAACATATTAAAATGATAAATAAATGTGCTGATATCTGTACTATTAAGAGATCGCAGAGTATAAAATTTGTACAGCATAAAGCATTACAAACTGAATACTACCTCTCTCTCTATCTCTCACTGTTTTGAGTTATTGGTGGACAAGTACCTTGCAAATGCGAGTTTGCCCAAGCCAAATTTTATCCTGTACCAGGCACCAGGCAAGTGGATTTGTCCAGCCCTGCAGTAATTGTCAACATGTGCATCTTCATATGATGATTATAACATTTCCCTAGTTTCATGGAGATCCACTAAAATCTGTAAGACTAACTGCATTCACAAGATTCTGCCATACAATACATTCAGCTGCAAGTCAAGTAGGGCAATAACTATAACAAAAATTGGATAAGCGCAGTGAATTGTCAATCTATGCAACTTTAAATGACCGTAACATGTACCAAGTTTCACATCAGTCCATCAAAAAACTCTTAAATTAGTTCACAAGATTCTCTCCTACACTGCACTTAGCTGCAAGACAAGGGCAATAACTCTAACATAATTTCGGGAGCAAAGTGATTTGTCAATATGTGCATCTTCCAATAATGACCATACCTACCAAATTTCAAGACGATCCGTTGAAAACTCTGAGTCTCAGACTAGTTGCAGACACAAGATTTTGTCCTAGACTGCATTAAGATGCAAGTCAGAATGGGCAATAACTCTATCAAAATTATAGGAACAAAATGATTTGTTGATAGGTATATCTTCAGGTCATGACCATAATATTTATAAAGAATCATCGCAATCCATCAAAAACTATGGGACTAGTTGCATTCACAAGATTGTGTGATGGATGGAAGGATGAACAGATGGAATTATGGGCAGGCAGATATAAGGATTTTATTAGACATAGGAATATAAAAAGAATTTGTTAATGAACACCAAATATTGAGAAAACTTAAGACCAAAGTGCCTGAAATTTGCAAGCACAATTTTTATTACAGAATGACTTGGCAGCAAGGTTACCAGAGACTGTATCAGATAAGAACACATCAAAATACAAGACCCTGAATGACATGGGAGGAATATTGACAGAATAAGCAGGTACCGTATATACTCGCGTATAATCCAGTACCAACTCCAAACTGCATAGTTCCAGATAAGTACATGAATGATTACCGTATATACTCGCATGCAATCCAGGTCCAAATGCAAACAACATAGACTCTGATCTGCTGACGCATAATGCGCCATCAGATCTGGGTCTATGCTGTTTGTAAGGACTAATCAGTAGAACAAACAACATAGACCATGATCTGCCAACGTTTCATGCGACGGCAGATCAGGGTCTATGTTGTTTGCATTTGGACCCGGATTGTACGCGAGTATATACAGTAATCATTCATGTACGTGTGGTAAGTGCCACAAAATTCAAGGTTCAAGACTTACCCCTCATTCAAATGGTTGCAGTCCAAATCAATAAATTCTTTGTAAGCTTCAATGAAGGAATGGACAAAATCGCTGAATATACTGTTGTCATTCTGCAACAAGAAAAAAAAATCTATATTAAATAAAGGTTAAGATAATTGTACAAAATTTCATCATGCTGGAAATAATCAGGTCTAAGTTATCTGCTTGCAATAATTTGTAGAAATAAGATTCCCTGAAAGGGACTGACGCTCTACTGTCAAAATTTTTTTTCCAGGAATTCAAGATAAGAACATTCTTCATTGCTGAGTGTTGAAACCATCTCGGATATTCTTGGGTAATAAGATTTTCAAATTGGCCACTGTGGCAGCCATATCAGATGCTAGATCAGCAATATTTTCATTCAGGACAAACTAAAAACCCTTATAAGATTTTTTATGAAAACCCAATGTTGATATGACCATCCTTTCATGAGAAATAGTGATAAGAATTGCAATATGTTCACTGGGGGCAAGCATATTTGAGGTCAGATCTGCACCATTTTCATCCAGGACCAACTAGATATTAAAATTAGTCTTCTGGTGAAAACCCCATCTCGATATGACTTTCCATTTAAGAGAAGTAACAATGACAAGACTTTTAAGATGGCTGCCATGGTGGCCATACTGGATTTCAGATCAGCACCAGTTTTATTAGTGCCAACTAGACATCATAAGAAGTCTTCCGTTGCAAACCCAATGTTGATATGACTTTCCATCTACGAGAAGTAGTGATAAGATTTTCGAGATGGCGATTGTAGCAGCTATATTGGATATCAGATCAGCACAATTTTGTTTAAAACCAACTAGGCACCATAAGAAGTCTTCCAGTGAAAATCCTATGCTGATATGGCTTTCCATTCAGCACAAGTAATAATAACAAGATTTTCAAGATGGCTGCTGCGGTTTAGTTTGGTCTGGTGCTTTTACAGCACAGCAACATGAGTAGGTTATTGAGTACTGAGGCAACTTGTTTGGTGACTTAGTACTGTATTGTTTGGTAACCAGATTTGGTTTTCAAATATTAATAACCATTTTGCTGATGTCCTTAATTTTGGCTTGGGTAAAGGTAAGGGAAATTTTGAACAGTCGACTGCATTGTTCTGAAATATGTCTTGAAAGTCACAAAATCCCACATTCATTAACACATCAATCTCCTGTACACTGATATCATGTCAATCAGACTTATACATGGGAAAAGTATCATCAGTGTTTTCAGTAAAATAACAGGGTTGGGATTAAATACAAAGTGGCACATAGCAAATCTTTGCTTCCTACTTTTAAATCCAGTAGTAGAATGGCTTACAGAGTGGCAAAAGTGACAATGGGAGATATTTCTTTTCAAAATTCTTGGTAGCAGACAGTTTCTACAGATTTTTCACCTGGTAACAAAACTGTGAAACGGGTAGTAAATTTGCTACTTGCTACTAATCTTCACTAGCCAAGGCTCATCAATCTACTTAATTCAATATATATATGGCTCATCAATCCACTTTATTCAATATTTTTATGGAACATCAATCCACTTTATTCAATATCTATATGGCTCATCATTCCACTTTATTCAATATCTATATGGCTCATCATTCCACTTTATTCAATATCTGATAGAGTTGCAGATGTGTTGCCTGGTACAGGAAGCAAAGATGCAGTTGCTGGCCTCGGGACAATTACATCCATTGCAAACCTCCATGGATTGTTTGGAGTTAATGGGGGGCCTTGTACTGTATTGTTTGGTGACCTTGTACTGTATTGTTTGTGTGACTTAGTACTGTATTGTTAAGGTGACATAGTACTGTATTGTTTGATGACCAATTACTGTATTGTTTGGTGACCTAATACTGTATTGTTTGGTGACCTAGGACTGTATTATTTGATGAGCTAGTACTGTACTAGGTCACCAAACAATATACATGTAGTACTAGGTCACCAAACAATATAGTACTAGGTCACCAAACAATACAGTTCTAGGTCACCAAACAATACAGTATTAGGTCACCAAACAATACAGTACTAGGTCATCAAATAATACAGTACTTGGTCACCAAACAATACAGTACTAGGTCATCAAACAATACAGTACTATGTCACCAAACAATACAGTACTAAGTCACACAAACAATACAGTACAAGGTCACCAAATAATTCAGTACTAGGTCACCAAACAATACAGTACAAGGTCATCAAACAATACAGTACTAGGTCACCAAACAATACAGTACTAAGTCACCAAACAATACAGTACTAGGTCATCAAACAATACAGTACTAGATCACCAAACAATACACTACTAGGTCACCGAACAATACACTACTAGGTCGCCAAACAATACACTACTAGGTCACCAAACAATACCATCCCTAGTCTTGAACTTCATTTTGTCTGCCAGCTGACCTATAACTATCATATATGAATCTGATAAAATAGAAAAAGTTCCAGATTTATGAAAGTGAAATAGGCTTCAAACAAAATACATCTGTGAGTAAAAATTAACTGACACTATCGTGACTTTGGACTTCTGAACTTTCTTGAGATATGAATGATCATTCATGTAATAAATTTTCTTTGAAAGATTATATTATTTTGTATGGTAACTCTACCTGAATATGAATTAATTGTGACTTCAAGTTATGTTGTCTTTGAAAACACAAAAGTACGTGTTTAATTCACAAAGTGTTCTCTGATATCTTTGGAACAAAATTTTGCTCAAGGGACATCATTTAATATAAATATTTTGCAAAAATGGTTCACTTGCCAACATTTGTCAATATTTTTTGTAGTGTGGTTTCTCCATCTCAACAACATCCATGTACTGTACAAAATGTGCAACACACAAAATGATGTCATTATAGATCTCAGATACTGCATACGGTTTGCATGGATTTATGATAAGAATATACAGCTTACTAATTAACACAGACACTGGACATACAATACAGTAATCCCTCATGACAATGCTGTCCATAGAAGCCATATAGTATACTGCTTTATAGTGAGACCACTTTATATACCACTCCTTTATTATAACACTGTCCATGGGAGCCACGGAGTATACTGCTTTGTCAGAATGCATTATACAGTACTCCTTTATTATAACACTGTCCATGGGAGCCATGGAGTATACTGCTTTGTGAGAATGCATTATACAGTACTCCTTTATTATAACACTGTCCATGGGAGCCATGGAGTATACTGCTTTGTGAGAATGCATTATACAGTACTCCTTTATTGTACCACTGTCCATGGGAGCCATGGAGTATACTGTTTTGTGAGAATGCATTATACAGCACTTCTTTATTATAACACTGTCCATGGGAGCCATGGAGTATACTGCTTTGTGAGAATGCATTATACAGTACTCCTTTATTATAACACTGTCCATGGGAGCCATGGAGTATACTGCTTTGTGAGAATGCCTTATGCACCACTCCTTTATTATAACAATGTCCATGGGAGCCATGGAGTATACTGCTTTGTGAAAATGCATTATACAGCACTCCTTTATTATAACACTGTCCATGGAAGCCATGGAGTATACTGCTTTGTCAGAATGCATTATACAGTACTCCTTTATTATAACACTGTCCATGGGAGCCATGGAGTGTACTGCTTTGAGAGAATGCATTATACAGTACTCCTTTATTATAACATTGTCCATGGGAGCCATGGAGTATACTGCTTTGTGAGAATGCCTTATGCAGCACTCCTTTATTATAACACTGTCCATGGGAGCCATGGAGTATACTGCTTTGTGAGAATGCATTATACAGTACTCCTTTATTATAACACTGTCCATGGGAGCCATGGAGTATACTGCTTTGTGAGAATGCCTTATGCAGCACTCCTTTATTATAACACTGTCCATGGGAGCCATGGAGTATACTGCTTTGTGAGAATGCCTTATACAGCACTCCTTTATTATAACACTGTCCATGGGAGCCACGAAGTATACTGCTTTGTGAGTATGTCTCATGCAGCACTCCTTTATTATAACACTGTCCATGGGAGCCATGGAGTATACTGCTTTGTGAGAATGCATTATACAGTACTCCTTTATTATAACACTGTCCATGGGAGCCATGGAGTATACTGCTTTGTGAGAATGCATTATACAGTACTCCTTTATTATAACACTGTCCATGGGAGCCATGGAGTATACTGCTTTGTGAGAATACCTTATACAGCACTCCTTTATTATAACACTGTCTATGGGAGCCATGGAGTATACTGTCTTAGAGCAGGGGTGTCAAACATACGGCCCACAGGCCAGATACGGCCCGCCAGACTCATTAGTCTGGCCCGCAGACCAGATCTCTTGCTAGTGTCAAATTTGAATGCTTATACATAGTTCATGATACGTATGGCTCGAGTGAAGTACATTTATATCAAATCTGGCCCGCCATAGCAAATGAGTTTGGCACCCCTGCCTTTGAGTGATACTGTCTTATATAGCACTCCTTTATTATAATGCTGTCCATAGAAGCCAGTGTATTCTGCCTTATAGTGGGGCTGCCTTATATAATTATTTAGCACTCCTTTATTGTAATCCTGTCAATGGGAGCCATAGAGTATACAGCCTTATAATGAGACTGCCTTATACAAAACTCCCTTATTAAAACGCTGTCAATGGGAGCCATAGAGGTTACTGCCTTATACAAAACTCCCTTATTAAAACACTGTCAATGGGAGCCATAGAGGTTGCTGCCTTAAACAAAACTCCCTAATTAAAACACTGTCAATGGGAGCCATAGAAGTTGCTGCCTTATACAAACCTCCCTTATTAAAACACTGTCAATGGGAGCCATAGAGGTTACTGCCTTATACAAAACTCCCTTATTAAAACACTGTCAATGGGAGTCATAGAGGTTGCTGCCTTATACAAAACTCCCTTATTAAAACACTGTGAATGGGAGCCATAGAGGTTGCTGCCTTATACAAAACTCCCTTATTAAAACACTGTCAATGGGAGCCATAGAGGTTACTGCCTTATACAAAACTCCCTTATTAAAACACTGTCAATGGGAGACATAGAGGTTACTGTCTTATACAAAACTCCCTTATTAAAACACTGTCAATGGGAGCCATAGAGGTTACTGCCTTATACAGCACTCCCTTTTTAAAACACTGTCAATGGGAGCCATAGAGGTTACTGCCTTATACAGCACTCCCTTATTAAAACACTGTCAATGGAAACCATAGAGGTTACTGCCTTATACAAAACTCCCTTATTAAAACAGTCAATGGGAGCCAGAGGTTACTGCCTTAAACAAAACTCCCTTATTAAAACACTGTCAATGGGAGCCATAGAGGATACTGCCTCATGCACCACTCCCTTATTAAAACACTGTCAATGGAAGCCACAGGATATGATCTTATAGAGAGACTGCCTTATAATGAAGTACATGATACATATAGTTTTACTACCACTTAATGAAATGTAATCCACAATCGTACTTGCCTTATAACAGAAACTGTATTAAAATGAAGAGCATTATAGTGAGGGAGTGCTTATGTACTTATGAAGTCAGTTAATAACCCACTAATCTCAACAAAATTATTTCAATTGCCTCAGCTTTTACCTCTGAAAGATAAATATTCACATCATGTTGCAAATATCAGTGAAAACATTTTTTTTTTCATTTAATTCACTCAAGTATTAATTCCCTCATTTATCCATCTGTCCATTGAATCATTTATTTATTCATTATATCTGACCCATATACTAAATAAACCACCTGGAGAAGCCACAGTGGCTCAGTGGTTAATGTGCCAGACTCATGACTGAGTGGTATTCTAGGACTGCCCAGACTTTTTTTCCAGGACCTGGTATGAATTTCCACTGAAGAGCACTGAAAGCTGAAGTGTGCCAGGTGCCCCAGGCTACACTGCAAGGGTATGGGTTCAAATCCTACCATTAGATCAATCCCGGTAGTCTACCTTAATGTGTCCATTGGCAAAGCATTTTTGCTCCAATTGTCTCGGCACTAAATAACCTTCACAAAATATAATCAACTGACATTCTCTGAATTAACACCTGTTTATTGTAAGAGTCTCAGATAAAAGTCCAGACCCATTTGACTGTATGAGTAAGACAAAAGTCCAGGCCCATTTGACTACGAGTAAGACAAATGTCCAGACCCATTTAACTGTAAGAGTTTCAGACAAAAGTCCAGACCCACTTGACTGTATGAGTAAGACAAAAGCCCAGACCCATTTGACTGTAAGAGTCTCAGACAAAAGTCCAGATCCATTTGACTGTATGAGTAAGACAAAAGTCCAGATCCATTTGAATGTATCAGTAAGACAAAAGTCCAGATCCATTTTACTGTAAGAGTCTAAGACAAAAGCCCAGGCCTATTTGGCTGTATGAGTAAGACAAAAGCCCAGATCCATTTGGCTGCATGAGTAAGACAAAAGCCCAGAGTCATTTGATTGTATAAGTAAGACAAAAGTCCAGACCCATTTGACTGTATGAGTAAGACAAAAGTCAAGACCCATTTGACTGTATGTGCAAGACAAAAGCCCAGACCCATTTGACTAAGAGTTTCAGACAAAAGTCCAGACCCATTTGACTATGAGTAAGAAAAAGTCCAGATCCATTTGACTGTATGAGTAAGACAAAAATCCAGGCCCATTTTACTGTAAGAGTCTAAGACAAAAGTCCAGACCCATTTGACTATGAGTAAGACAAAAGCCCAAACCCATTTGACTGTATGAGTAAGACAAAAGCCCAGACCGATTTGACTAAGAGTTTCAGACAAAAGTTCAGACCCATTTGACTGTATGAGCAAGACAAGAGCCCAGACCAATTTGACTAAGAGTTTCAGACAAAAGTCCAAACCCATCTAACTGTATGAGTAAGAAAAAGTCCAGACCCATTTTACTGTATGAGTCTTAGACAAAAGTCCAGACTCATTTGACTGTATGAGTAAGACAAAAGTCCAGGCCCATCTGACTATGAGTAAGACAAATGTCCAGACCCATTTAACTGTAAGAGTTTCAGACAAAAGTCCAGACCCATTTGACTGTATGAGTAAGACAAGAGTCAAGACCAATTTGACTATTTGAATAAGACAAAAGTCCAGACCCATTTGACTGTAAGAGTCTCATACAAAGGTCCAGACCCATTTGACTGTAAGAGTCTCAGACAAAAGTCCAGATCCATTTGACTGTATGAGTAAGACAAAAGCCCAGACCCATTTGACTATGAGTAAGACAAAAGTCCAGACCCATTTGACTGTAAGAGTCTCAGACAAAAATCCAGATCCATTTGACTGTATGTGTAAGACAAAAGTCCAGATCCATCTGAATGTATCAGTAAGACAAAAGTCCAGACCCATTTTACTGTAAGAGTTTCAGACAAAAGCCCAGGCCCATTTGGCTGTATGAGTAAGACAGATTCCCAGATCCATTTGGCTGCATGAGTAAGACAAAAGCCCAGAGCCATTTGATTCTATAAGTAAGACAAAAGTCCAGACCCATTTGACTTTATGAGCAAGACAAAAGCCCAGATCCATTTAACTAAGAGTTTCAGACAAAAGTCCAGACCCATTTGACTGTATGAGTAAGAAAAAGTCCAGATCCATTTGACTATGAGTAAAACAAAAATCCAGACCCATTTGACTGTAAGAGTCTCAGATAAAAGTCCAGACCCATTTGACTGTATGAGTACGACAAAAGCCCAGACCCATTTGACTGTATGAGTAAGACAAAAGCCCAGACTGATTTGACTAAGAGTTTCAGACAAAAGTCCAGACCCATTTGACTGTATGAGCAAGACAAAAGCCCAGACCCATTTGACTAAGAGTTTCAGACAAAAGTCCAGACCCATTTGACTGTATGAGTAAGAAAAAGTCCAGATCCATTTGACTGTATGAGTAAGACAAAAGCCCAGACCCATTTGACTGTATGAGCAAGACAAAAGCCCAGACCCATTTGACTAAGAGTTTCAGACAAAAGTCCAGACCCATTTAACTGTAAGAGTCTCAGATAAAAGTCCAGACCCATTTGACTGTATGAGTACGACAAAAGCCCAGACCCATTTGACTGTATGAGTAAGACAAAAGCCCAGACTGATTTGACTAAGAGTTTCAGACAAAAGTCCAGACCCATTTGACTGTATGAGCAAGACAAAAGCCCAGACCCATTTGACTAAGAGTTTCAGACAAAAGTCCAGACCCATTTGACTGTATGAGTAAGAAAAAGTCCAGATCCATTTGACTGTATGAGTAAGACAAAAGCCCAGACCCATTTGACTGTATGAGCAAGACAAAAGCCCAGACCCATTTGACTAAGAGTTTCAGACAAAAGTCCAGACCCATTTAACTGTATGAGTAAGACAAAAGCCCAGACCCATTTGACTGTATGAGTAAGACAAAAGTCCAGACCCATTTTACTGTAAGAGTCTCAGACAAAAGTCCAGACCCATTTGACTGTATTAGTAAGCTTTATTTTTTTAATTTGAACTGAAAAAAGACAAAAGTCCAGACCCATTTGACTGTATGAGCAAGACAAAAGCCCAGACCCATTTGACTAAGAGTTTCAGACAAAAGTCCAGACCCATTTGACTGTATGAGTAAGAAAAAGTCCAGATCCATCTGACTGTATGAGTAAGACAAAAGTCCAGACCCATTTTACTGTAAGAGTCTCAGACAAAAGTCCAGACCCATTTAACTGTATGAGTAAGACAGAAGCCCAAACCCATTTGACTGTATGAGTAAGACAAAAGCCCAGACCGATTTGACTAAGAGTTTCAGACAAAAGTCCAGATCCATTTGACTGTATGAGTAAGACAAAAGTCCAGATCCATTTGACTGTATGAGTAAGACAAAAGCCCAGACCCATTTGACTATGAGTAAGACACAAGTCCAGACCCATTTTACTGTAAGAGTCTCAGACAAAAGTCCAGACCCATTTGACTGTATTAGTAAGCTTTATTTTTTTAATTTGAACTGAAAAAAGACAAAAGTCCAGACCCATTTGACTGTGTGAGTAAGCTTTATTTCTTAATTTCAACTGAAACAAAGACAAAAGCCCAGACCCATCTGACTGTATGAGTAAGCTTTATTTCTTAATTTCAAGTGAAACAAAGAAGCAAAAATATGGTAAAGTGTATCTGTACAATCTCCTCTGTTTTTAAACTTTTGGCACAGTTTGACTCCTTAGATTATAAATTTAGCAGTCAGAAGTGGAGGGTAGTGAATCATCCAGTGCTGTTTGTCTGGTTTTTAATGTAAACAGCTGCCAAACCGTACTGACTAAGCAATCTGGAAATACTTAACTTCCTGTACAGCAAATGTTCATATGTAGTTCTAAAATAAATGTCTACTGATTTTTAACAAATGCTAAGCTTGCAAGATATGCACTGTAACACTGTATAACCATTTAGCCGTGTCTGTGTAAATATACAAGTCAATCAGATCATTGTGCAAGTTTTACATCATTTTTTAAAAGAAAATGTAAATTAAAACTGTAGTGGCATGCCATTGAAAATCACTTCACTTTTGAATGCATATTATCGCCACCCACCCCAAGACAGTGACCTAGGAATCATGTACAAAATATGTCAGATATATTGTGTCTTCCTATTGTGATTACATATATTTAGTTTGGTACAAAAATATTGGAACATTTGACCTTTAACCCCTCACAGGAACACCTGGGGTGGCAGCCAAGGATGACAATCCTCTTGCAAATGTTTATCACAAAGGCGATATAACTACAAAATGTTTTGAATTTCCACCCTGCAATTGAGGTCATGTGGTAGTGAACAAACAGATGGATGGACAAATGGACAGCATCACAATATCCCCCACCCCCAACTAAAGCTTTGGGATAAAATCTGATTAATTTTAATCAGACAACCAGAGATGCTAGTCACAACCAAGAAATTACAGTATTCCCTCACTATAATGCCCTTCATTATAATACTGTTTCTGTTATAAGGCAGTTATGGTCATCGCTCACATTTCATAACGTAGTGGTGAAATTATATGCATAATGTACTTCATTATAAGGCAGTCTTACTATACCTGGTAAGTCTTACTATATATTCTCCATCAACAGCATTATAATGTGAGAGAACTATATCCCCACATGTTCTGTCTGCTTCAGATGACCACCCACCACCCTCTACCATGCTTTCCCTGTTCCCAACCCACATCATTGACCACTTATGCCAAAATCGCCTGCTCCCCCCCCCACTTCCAATTGGTTGTCTGGCTTTCATCTCTCTTTTGAGATAAATTATGCATAGTTAAACATACACAACCAAATCCAGTTTGCACCAATTATTATGCCATGCATTATACTGCCACCCTCACTTATCACCAACAAATTGCTCAGAATGGATTTTCTAACTCTGTACTTTAACATCAAACTGCCACCCTCTCTTACTGCCATCAGCCAGCATGGAATTAGGGCAGAAATGCCCATTTCTAAAATGACTGCATTCTTTATATCAATTCACCATGCATTAATCTCCTCATCCACCTGGCAATAAGTCTTTCAAAATTAGTTCTTGATGAACTATATACATGAGGAAAAGCAGTTGAAAACTGTCATAGACTTTTTGGTGAAAAAGTAAAATGTTGTTTCATTCAAACACTAAGTGTTGTCACAACTCAATAAGCAGACCTGGTAAATTTCGACTTTCAATATTATAAATTTTTAATGATTATAAATAGACAAGTAAATTATTGAGGATGTTCTTAACAGTTCATTTTGGTAGTCAACAGCCAGTATGCAACCTTAAAATTTAAGATACTGTTACTGTACATTTCTCATGAGGCTGATTGACTATGATTTAATACAATGGTGCTTCGATTTAAGTACAGTAGAACCTATCTTGAAAGACCACGCCTTCTGCCAAAAAATCATGGTCTCTCAAGACAGGTCATAACACTACATAATCGATAAATCCATGCATTGAGAAGATTGTCTCTCAAGACAGGTGGTATCTCATAGCAGTGGTCTTTCAAGACAGGTTTTACTGTTTATTTTTGCAAGTATTGTTGATTATATAAAAAGTCATTCTATTTGATTTTTTTTCTATCTATATATTTATCTATCTCTCTATCATTATTCCAAATCATCAAAAAGCTCACAACCATTTATACCACCAAACCTGTTATGGGGGCGCTCTACAGATAATACGTGCTTCTGAGAGAGTGACAGGTGTAAGATGAAGTTGTTTGCATTTGCAACATGCACAATGGAGAGAATGTTGGCATACCTCTATGCTACTTCCATGTGCTGTGGCTGAAATTTCTTTACATATTGTACTTGTATAAATTAGACATGATCTAAGCACACAGCAGACTGAAATGGCTGCTCCAAAGTACTAGAAAAAATCAGCCTGAATTAGTCAAAAGTACACTATTTTCAGCAGTTATTAAAATAGGGAAACAAATTTTGACAGAGTAGGCAATCCCAGCCTCTGAAAGTACTATGAATGAATTACAAAATATATAAAAAGTATAAAAAAAGTTATCAGCTCTTTTTTTATTATTGACATGTACCTTTGAAGTCCAGTAAGTGAAAATGACCAAGCGGAGCTAGCAGTTTTTTTGAGAGGTGCACATCTTAAGTAAGACCAAGCTATATATTCTATAACCCAAATTGCACCCATCAATCATACACCAAAATAAAGGGAATTCAAAGTTCTTTTAACAATACCTAAGATATACAAGGTCTTTTTTAAATAGCCATGACAGCCAGTGAGGAAAACCTGTGTAATACTTTTTCTTTAAAAATCTAACCCTATGCAAAGTACGAAACTGGAGAGTGCCACCTATAATGTTAGTTATGTATGCTGACAAATTGTTGGCACTATAGCTATTTGTACATGGCCGAATGGCCACACACAAACTAAATCCAAAGAACGAACGGCACTATGTAAACTGTATTCTAACCGATGGTATTATAACAAATGTAGACTGTATTCATACAGATGGCATTATAGCAAGTGTAGACTGTATTCAGACAGATGGCATTATAGCAAGTGTAGACTGTATTCAGACAGATGGCATTATAACAACTGTAGACTGTATTCAGACAGATGGCATTATAGCAAGTGTTGACTGTATTCAGACAGATGGCATTATAGCAAGTATAGACTGTATTCAGACAGATGGCATTATAGCAAGTGTAGACTGTATTCAGACAGATGGCATTATAGCAAGTGTAGACTGTATTCAGACAGATGGCATTATAACAACTGTAGACTGTATTCAGACAGAAGGCATTATAGCAAGTGCTGACTGTATTCAGACAGATGGCATTATAGCAAGTGTAGACTGTATTAAGACAGATGGAATTATAACAAGTGTAGACTGTATTCTGACAGATGGCATTAAAACAAGTGTAGATTGTATTCATACAGATGGCATTATAACAAGTGTACGCTGTATTCAGACAGATGGCATTATAACAACTATAGACTGTATTAAGACAGATGGCATTAAAACAAGTGTAGATTGTATTTGTACAGATGGCATTATAACAAGTGTAGACTGTATTAAGACAGATGGCATTATAACAAATGTAGACTGTATTCTAACAGATGGCATTAAAGCAAGTGTAGATTGTATTTGTACAAATGGCATTATAACAAGTGTAGACTATATTATATCAGATGGCATTATAACAAGTGTAGACTGTATTCAGACAGATGGCATTATAACAACTGTAGACTGTATTCAGACAGATGGCATTAAAACAAGTGTAGGTTGTATTCATACAGATAGCATTATAACAAATGTAGATTGTATTATGATGGATGGAACTATTTCCACTGTTTGTATTCTAGTAGCAGTCAGACATAATCTGTTCATGTCCACCATCTGGCATTTCATTATTCTTCAATTTCTGAACTATATCAGTGAACAATTTAATACAAAGTAGATATGCATACAAAAATAAAATGATCTTCAATAAGTTCAGATTTCCTGAGTATAAATCCGTAAGTATGATCAATAGACCCTTTTCACAGTAACAATACTGTTTGATAGAAGTGTTATGCAAAAAGCACAGTTAAACAATACATTACTCTTGTGTATTGGAGTGTATTCAAATTGAAATGATCATAGTTCATTGGGTCCAGTTTCTATTTTTCATCAATTATTTATTTAATAAATATGGTTTTTGACACAGTCATTGGATTTTACTTAAATCATGGATATGTAGTTAGTATTGTATATAGACTGTACATTTTACTTCATTTATTAATATTCCTATGATTACTTTATATGACTGTCAATCAAGGGGAAAGGTACTTGTGAGTGTCCACACCCAGATCCATACAAATATTGCCAGTTAAGAAGATGATCACTATGTGTTCCTCATGGTTTCTTGAGGCAATCCCTTTTACTTTCAAACAATTTTATTTTGTTATCCCTTCTTTATTCCACGCTTGCAAATATATGTTCTTCCTTAAAGAAATAATAGACAATCTCAGATGCTCACTGCAAACACCTATGACTTTTCTTTAACTGTACTCACATGTCCTCACTAATAACAAGCCAAGCATTGGATTGATGATATATCCACTGATTATCTAACGTTATTATCAAGTTTTAAATGCCTGAGCTACCGTTTAAATAGTGATGTTGATCCCTACCGGCTGTAGAGTATGTAATTGGTGTATCCAATAAAGTTCTCTATCTTTCTGATTAATGTTGCTACTAGAGAGCTCTGGATCAGATTGGATGATTTCTATTATCTGATACTGAATACATGAATGTTGTGGTTAGGTTGGTTAAAATGTTTAGACACTGGGGTCTCCTTCTTATTATGGATGTCCCTTAAGTGTTCTCACTTGGTCTCACTTACAAAGTATTTGCCACTGAGGTGGCAAGTGAGTAAATAAATAACATTAGGTGTAGTACAGTGACCTCTTAACTTTGAAGTATACTTGAGGTTTGTAAATGTGCTTCTAAATATTTTAGATTTATCCATTTTCATGCAAAATGTGCAGTTAACGGTCTCACAATCTAGTACTTTGTTCACAAAAGTTTTACCAGTAATACCTGGGTGTTTACTAGCTTTTATTAATTGGTTGCTTAGTATAGGACCAATTCTCTGCGTTTCCGTAAGGGTGAACTGTATCATGGTCCAATGGGTCCTTGAATGTGGAAAGTGTATCCTGAATATTTTCACAGGAGAAAACTGCCAGGTTGGGTCGAAATGTCTCAACTGGTAGAATGTTCCAATTTGATGTAGGGCAAATTATGTCCTCAGAAGAATATCCTGCACTGGAGTCAATTTCTATGATTTCTGATACATCACTCAAAGTAGGATGTAAGAGGGTGGTATCCCAGATTGTATCCGCCACCTTATCAGGTTGATATAGGTGTCCAGTAGAAGAGATGTCCATTGGAATATGATTCTTCTTCTCATGTTTTATGAGGTCTACTTTCCGTTTGGAAATTTTATGACCTTATATCAACCCTGTGGAAAATCTTTTGATTACGCCAGGATTGGTAATTCATAAACAATTGGATACCCTGGCGAATAATAACACAACTACGAACCAATATAACACCACGGCGGTTTTATGACTCGCAATTCAGTAATTAACTGTGTTCTTTCACAATATGCAGAATAAAAAGTCCTTGTAATTAGAAAATAAATATTTCAAAAGAGTTTTCTAGTCACTTCTTTATTGACCCCTTCTTACGTAAAAACTTATTTAGGTTTTTATGTTTAAATGACAATTAAGTTGACCACGGCTGCACGAAACAAAACTATAATTCCAAACCCAGCTGCATCAAACAGGAATGCAATCTGGGGTACAGTAAACCGATTGCAACAATAGGGTATGACAATAATCCTCCTAAAAAGGGAGATAACTATTGCCACATCACCCAATAAAGTGGCTGCACCGGCGACAAGGGGTATATAAACTCCACACTGACAAGATACGGTGATCATTTGAAAAAATTAATCAACAAGACCAATTCCCTCTGATGAGTTACATACATAATGAAACCGGTCAGGGACAGGGGGTGGCTAGACCACCCCAGCAAATGGGAGGGATCGCCTCCACATCCTATCAAAGCAGCACCTTCTAATGTAATTGTCAACCCTGAAGGTTATTACAAGAAATTTAATTTTGTAAAATCCAACTGCATCACACACTCG
The DNA here is from genome assembly GCA_029931535.1 of Margaritifera margaritifera. NCBI lineage: Eukaryota > Metazoa > Mollusca > Bivalvia > Unionida > Margaritiferidae > Margaritifera > Margaritifera margaritifera. Next base: position 579,157 of record JAQPZY010001112.1, on the reverse strand, counting down.
CTCAAGTTGTTGACCTGTGGGAAGGAATCAAGAGAATAATATATCTGGCTGTTAAAATGTGTTTATCCTCAAAACCTTTTTTTGATTTTTATTTCTCATTTGATTTTAAGTGCTTTCTCTCAACTAGGACCTTTAAATGTTCAATAATTAAGTACACTGTTTAGTTATAATAGTCCACCATTGTCTTTAGTAGACATAAATGAGCTTACAGCAGAAACCTCTCTATTGATTAGTGATATAATGCAATAACCCACATTGCCTCTGATTATCAGCAATTGTCAAACAACTCTTTTCTTATCATTTACAGTATAAATACACATATTTTCTACATGACTTTGTACCAAATGAAAATTTTATGCACAAAATATTCACCAGAATTGGCAGTGGGAAAGCCAGACAAAAATTGGTGTGGGGGTGGGGGGAAGCTGTGCTTATCAGTTAATTAAATCAGTAATCTGTCAAAATATACTGACAGGATTTTTAAAATAAAGTAATGATGATTATTGTACTAAATACACTAAATTTTCTACACAAGACCAATTGCTTTATAAACAAGGATAAAATTTAGAGTGTTGGGAACCTGTATAACACACTCTTTACACCACAGCTGCTCTTGGTTCTATAGCATATGTAATGGGAAAGCCAGACAAAAATTGGTGTGGGGGTGGGGGGAAGCTGTGCTTATCAGTTAATTAAATCAGTAATCTGTCAAAATATACTGACAGGATTTTTAAAATAAAGTAATGATGATTATTGTACTAAATACACTAAATTTTCTACACAAGACCAATTGCTTTATAAACAAGGATAAAATTTAGAGTGTTGGGAACCTGTATAACACACTCTTTACACCACAGCTGCTCTTGGTTCTATAGCATATGTAATGGTATGTGCTTGCTCATCCAGAGTCAGTGGGTTTTCTGAGAGTTTCTTGTGTCTATCCACTTCAAAAATCACAGCAAATCAACAACTGGACAATTAAGAGTGTGTTGTATAGATTTTTAGATTTGTTTTGCAACCAATATAAAAAAAAAACGGAGAAGGAAGCCATGCAAATTATCTACATTTTTAATTTTTTAAATCTCCCTGCCCCCACCACTCTTTAGGGTGCATTCAGGGTAAAGCATCATGTCAAATATGATCACCCTCCCTTATCTAGTGTTGATGCATTTCAGGTTACAAGGAATAATCCATATTACCAATGAAAATGTGCTTTTGAGGCCCCTAGATCATTGAGTGAATGTGCATGCTGATACTGAAACCTTCGTTGTCATAGACTTATACTTTGAAACAATTTGCCAAATATGATCTTATCCCCGGACCTCTCAGTTTCTTTTAAAAAGTGCTACCAGACTTCCACTTTCAAACTATTACGTTGAGCTCTGCTGTTGATTAATCACTAAATCTGAGATAACCACACATACTCGTATAATTAGCATATCATTTTCTTTAAAATAAAAGATTTTCCTTTCAAAATTTTACCCATTTATTACTGGAGGGTAATATTTGACTGATAGTCAAAATTTCATGAAAATTGAGTGAAAGTTATAATGGTTTGAATATGTACATGCTCTATAGTGAAAGTTATAATGGTTTGAATATGTACATGCTCTATAGTGAAGGTCACTGAGACCATCAGTCACCATGTCACTTAATAGTCAGACAAAATTATCATCCCAGATGCCATTACACAGGGTCTATTCAAGAACTGAATATTTCTATTTGAAATCACATCCCCCTTTCATTTGAAAAAAACAAGAGGCATTTTCTATAGGGGATATTCAACGAACAAATATAAGTTGGGCTTGCAGATATAATGTGTGACCTTCGCACATTATGAAGATAGCATGAATTCTGCAATCACAAGTCCAAGAGTAGAACCTGATAAATCCAAGTCCAGCTTGAGAGTAGGCAACATTAAATTGGAATGTTGAATAAGCAATGTTTAACACAATGACTAACATCTTGATAGACGGCTAATAAGATGATACTGTACCTCCCATCACTTACAACTAAGGAGCATTACAGAAGTCTTTGATTTTTTCTTTCACTTTCCCTTGATCCATATTGTGTTCACACACACACAGCGAAATGTAAAAATGGCTGACAATTCATTAAGTTGAATAAAGTACAGTCCATGAAACACAACAATTAGAGAATTATTTTGCAATGATGCTTGATCAAAAAGAAGAAAATCAAGAAGTATTTCTTTCACGACATATCTTTTAAGGCTCAGCCTTCTCATTATAAGATGGTTGTTGGCTAAATTATATACTTTCTCAGCTGAGCTGTCTACTTTTACAACAGTGTTACTGATTTAACCTATAACTTTTAATTCTGATCTGACTACTTTGAAAGATAATGAGAAAGCCTTTGATCTTTTTCTTAAATTGTAATTTTTATTACAATGCTTTTCCATTTACCACCTTCTGTACTAATTTAACATTATTTACATCTACCCTTACTGAACACATACATAACCTACAAAAAGTCTGAAAGTACCAAGAATTAGATTAATGTAGCTCGTTTTATTGACTGTTGGGAATGTAAAGGTCATAAATGAAAATTTCAAACTGCAAGATTATTCATTCAGTATTTTGGGGATGAATACTTACATATTTTCGATCAATCTATGGTTGATGAACTTTACATGTGTTAAATGAGGTCAGTTATATTATGTGACATTTTAGGCTCTATTAGCCTTTGCACATGAATGACATATGATGCATTTTTTTCTACATAAAAAATCACAAAATGCAAAACCCAAGGCCCCAATGCTGGAAATTTTCCATTATTTTTGCAAAAGGTCATCATTTAATCAAAGGATTGGAATATTATCCTACAAGTCACTTTGCTAACATCAAGCAATGCAGAAAGTTCCTCTTTAGTGAGTTAAGATAATTTAGATTATTTGCTTATAGCTGTGGATCCCTGTTTTTAAACACGCGGAATATGGCGACTCTCAATGAACGAGGTCTCGGGAAACTATGAATAATGGTGCATTATGTCACCGACAACTGTCCCGTCCTGAGGCAGGGACTATGGTTCTGGTCATAATATAGGTTTTGCATTGAAAAAAATGTATCTGACATGCTTGCTGTGGAGCTGGACAATTTATGACGGTATACGTAAAACCCAACATTCTTCAAGTGAGAGAAGGAGCTGGGGGAGTGGAGGGGGGTGGGGGAGTTAACCATCCGTCAGCATTACCAACTACAAGCAACAACTATCAAGTCATACTTTCTGAGATGATCACATTACGAGCGATTAGACTGAGTGCCTTTGTTCTTTTTATCACTGATCACAATGATACTTGATTATCATGCAGAGAATTCAAAAGCGGAAGCGGTTAGAATACAGAGGAGGGTGGGTGTGAGTGGGTGAATCAGCATCACACTAGTCTACTACATTACCTTTGAACTGTATATCATCCAAAGTTGGAAAAGTTTCTCTCGCGCACTCAAAGTTTCCATTATTAAATGAGTCAACACTGCAGTTTGTTGCCATCAAGTCAACAAGTAAATAAGGAATACGATACTATGTCTCCTGTCTATCGTAACCGTCATTTCTGACAGGATGATATAAGAAACGTTCCGAAAACAATGTTGCTTCCTAGACAATCAATTTCATTGGTTGAAAAGGCAGATCTATAAATAGACAGATGTCAATCCTGTTGAGAGGTGTCAAGGGGAATCCCCATGTGACAACAGTAATTAATTAATGGCTAGCAAAACAAAATCGTATAATTTGTTAATTAATAGACTACTGACTTTTCATAACACATTTGTCATGTTATACAAAATTCTACAACTAACTCCACATTAAGCATGGATGATGATGATGAATATCAACAGGAGGAATTAATATTTGGCAATTACAATGGCATACGTTTTGGTTAATATAGACCACCGGTCCATACTACGTATAATAATATCACAAAGTATCAGAATTGTGGAGCGCACTTTGATATAATTCACAAACTACACACTCACAAAACAATCGTAACATAATGTGAATTTTAAAAAAAATACAAAAATTGAAATACACAGTGTACGATCGGTACAAACCAAAATAAAAATAAAGATACTATTTTAGCTATGCAGACAGTATTAATAATTTAAGTTGTTATTGCAATATCTCTTCTTCTGAATCAGAGGATGACATATTGTGCATGTTGGGAGTTTGGACTTCATCAGAATATACAAGTTTCAAAGCTGTGCTTGTTCTTAGTGCAAATCCACACACACACGCACAATTTTTTTTTAAAGGCACTTTTAACGCATTCTTGGTTACGTCATGTCGAGGAAATGGGAGCTAAAAGCCATTTCCAAGGACACACCGATGCTAAAATTCCTCGTATGTAACTATTATGGATATCAGAGTAAAATTGGACCTTGTAAAATAGAATGAAATTCATCTTCTATGTCAGTGTGTATATACGTCATTTGTGTGGCACTTCGATATGTTTTCTTATCACTATAGCTAGATCGTGCGCCGAATACGGGAATTTATCCAAAGTTTCTAGACGATTGGTAGATAGTGCTGAACACAAAAATAAAGTAGAGTCCCATATATTCATATAAGAATGAGTTTAGGTTTGAAGTGGAGTCTCATATGCTTACATCCAAATGAGTTTAGGTGTAAAGTAGAGTCCCATATATCCATATAAGAATGACTTTAGGTTTGAAGTGGAGTCTCATATGCTTACATCCAAATGAGTGCACGTGTAAAGTAGAGTCCCATATACTTATATCCAAATGAGTTTAAATGTGAAGAAGAGTTTCATACACTTATATCCAAATGAGTGCAGATGTGAAGTATAGTCCCATATACTTATATCCAAATGAGTGCAGATGTGAAGTAGAGTCCCATATAATTGTATCCAGATAAAGTTTCAACCCGTTATTTCCTAGTAATTCCATTTGTCATTACTTCTTAAACAATTTCTCAATTGCTAAATACTAGTATCTTAGATTTACCCAAATTATTACGCATTTTACTATTCAAACATTTCAATCACATTTAACTAGCTCTGTATGGAATTACGCATTTTACTATTCAAACATTTCAATCACATTTAACTAGCTCTGTATGGAAACAACTGTATCAGCTGCTCAGTTTGCAAAGTCATCAGCTATAGTAATGTGATAATGTCATATATAACGCGTGTGATGTGAATACCAGTGCAACATTTCTTTTTAAGGTCTAAAACTAAATAATCGATGAACAAGTTGATTAACAAGTTGAACAACATAGGACTCAGTACATAACCTTGTCTGGCACCAATATTACATGACAAAAAATATGGATATTGCCCGTTCATCTGCACGCATGAGTGTTAGTTTTAATACATTGATACTTGCACTTTGTACAGCTTTCCACCCAATCCTTTGTCCGCAAGGCATGTAAGTAATTTCATATGACTTACAGAGTCAAAAAGCGTTAAAAAAGTCAATTAAAACAAACAATAGAAACGATCTTATCTCCCACTTGAACATTTTGTAGTTATTGCCTGAAGAGAACTATTGTTGAAAATACTTTGCGGAAACCCGCCTGAGCCTTGTCGCTTTTTTGATTGTCTTAACACCAATTAATAAGCCTTTCATTCGAAATACTAGTACAAATTGTGTAAAAAAATATCTATCAACAATATTATATATATGACACTGTGACAATTAGAGTCATCAAAAGAATCATTTCAGGCAGTTGTTAGAAAACGCTTTCACTACCTTGTTGGAAAAAAAACATCTGGAATCAAAACTGTATTGTATAATATCACTTTAAAAAAAGGCAAATCTTGTAAACGTATTTTTTTAAATCATTTCAACTATGATTCCGACTGATTCTCGTGATTTTCCTGGCTTTAGATTCCAAATGTGTTTTTGTTTTTTTTTGAACGTCAGCTTCAGTAATAGGGCTTTGAAGAACGTCATCTTTGACATCAATGTGTAAATCAAAATTATCGTCAGGTTCAATGTCTCCCTGATATAGTAATGTTTAAAATTCTCATACGTTATTGTTGACAAATCTTTTGCCAGCACGTGTCTATTTAATTACCTTCCATATTTTGTTACGATCTAACCTTGACTCAATCGTCTTTTTCACGCTTACATAACTTTCTGTTTGCTTGTTGATCACATTTGTAATCTATTTCTTTTTGTTTATATTCACTTACGTTTTTGACGGAACTATCAAATTAAAATGTACAAAGATATGACTTGTTTTTCTTTTTCAAAAGATCACATTGTTTGCCCCACCAAGATGGCTGGGTCTTCCTATCTTCGTGAAATTTTAACATCATGTATCGGGCTGATTTATGAAATATAGACAACTGATACACTGTACTCCATTGTGAATCCACTGCAACAAAGATTCATTACAAATCAACAGTAAATTTGGAAATTTATTCTAAAATGAATTTATAAAGTTGTATTTCTTACTATCATTCCATTCATGTCTGGTAAACTTTGTACCAAATAAGTGTTCATACTAATCGATATGTTTTTTGTATTGCCAAGCATGAAACGTTAGTTCATAAGTAATTGGTAAGTACACAACAGGTGGTATTAGATAAAGGAACAAGGATGTAGCTTTACATTGATGCCAAGTAATGTAGACATTCTACGCACATAAAAAAGATACGTCTGAAAAAAAATTGTGAGACCCGATTTTCTTTACTCAAAACATTGCCGGTTCCAAGACCTAAGTTTTGGTCCGGATTTTAGACTTCCTCTCATTAGCTCTAAAGCAGACCTGACGAAACTTCGCAAGAACAGACGGATCTTCGCAAATCTTAGGGTAACATTGGGATTTGGGGTAAAAGGGGACAATCAGGCAAGAATCATGGGTCCAATCAGAAAACAAAAAGGTCCAAATTTCACCCATTTACTCATGCGCGGACCTAATAGGCAATCCAAAAACAAATTCTCTTACATATCTAAGCAAATGTCTACCCAAAAGCCTTTCAGAACTAGATTTGCTTGGATTCAATTGGAAATAACAAGGAAACTTTCCCTTGTACCCTCTTCTTAAGTGAAAATAAAAAATAATCTAAAGGCCTTAGCTAAAAGCTAAATAAATGTTCTGTCCAGTGCAGAATTGTTTAAAAAAACTTAATTCAAATATAATTGCTTTATCCACGGTAAAACGTAAACGTAAGAAAATATTTTTATTATTACCCATGCTATATCAAATGTTTTAATTGTTCTAATTCACGCTTCTCTTCCTCATTCATTGATCGAGTTTGATTTGGTTTTATTTAAGAGATTAATGCATTTTCTGCAAACTGCTCAATTTTCTGGTCTTATTAATCATTTTGAGACATTCCTGAACGGTAAAATCATGCATAAGTTTTAAAGACACGTAAATCCCAAAACGCTTTTTTCAATCAAAATTTTATTTCGTTTTAGTCAAGGGTGTTTTTTTTAATTTTTTTATTCACAGTTTTAATTACTTTGTAGATTAAAAATTTCTTTTTTTGCTGTCATCATTTTTTAGGTGGACCAGAAGACCAGAAGAAAACAAAAAACAAAACCATCAATAATAAAAAAAAACCAAAAGGAGCGGGGCATAACTTTATTATAACACCAGCTGTTCTCAATTTGTCCGGCTATTGGTTTACAATTATGTATTACAGAGGTTTCTGACAGTCCCCATAGTTTGCTGAACATGTAAAATTGCCCTGTCGGTCTTGATGTATCCTAACATTAATGGATATTATTGAGTACATCCAAATGCATTACATACCGAGTCTTTTGATTTAATTTCTACCGGGTCTTTTGACTTTTTTCTACATGAAGCTCATCTAATTAATAAAATGCATTGTATCGAGCACAAAATCAACACTGTCTCTCTCAAAGTAATCTTTTAAGGTACCAGTTATGCTTTTGTTTGAAATTATCAGGTGACAAAAGGTATTCATCTGGGTAGGAAGCTGCAATTTGTTTTAAAATTTTTTTTTTTTTTTTTTTTTTAAAAGAACCCGAATTAACACGTGTTTGTGCATCGCGGTAGAGACATATACATTATAACATAGATAGATCGCGGGCATATTTGGCTATGCTTCTTTTGCTAAATCACCATCCAATTTGCAAACAGCATCGAGTTTTCTCCGGTAATTTTTTTGTATAAAAATGATTGGCCTTCAGTGGGCAGTTTATTAAACGAGAGACAAGCTTTTATATCGTCATCTCTTGGTTTCTCAAAAACTGAGATTTTACATTACTAACGTCTCTCATACCTTGGGTATAATCTTCAGAGATGGGGTGAAAGTTGGTCCAGTTTTTACCTTCTACCTTTTTGTTTTCCTTTATTTTATTTTAGGCAGCACATTTTGTTTATCTTTGAGATCGATAAACTTTGCTGTGATTGGCTGTCGTTTCGGACCATTTCCAAGTCTATGTGCATTTTCAATTTCTACCCGGTCAGTATCAAGGACATATCGCATACATGTTTTTTTTTTTTTTTCTTCACACTCATAACTAATTTCACGACTTGCGGGTTCGTCAAAACCACCCAAAATAATGGACCGACCATTCAATATTTTCGGGGGCCGACTGGGCGCCTGAGATTCTTTTGAAACAATTACCGGCATCTAAATAGCTTTTTTAAGAAAATTCTTACTCTGATTGAAAAAAAAAAATAAAAAAAAAAAAAAAAATAAAAAAAAATATTTATATCGAGTATAATATTAGTTGACTAAAATATCTGTAGGTAAAAGAAAATGAAATATCTTGGTTTAAAGGATTTTAATTCTCGTCATATATTACTGAGAATAGTCCTAATATCTTGTTCAAGAAGTATGAACATTGGGGAACAACTGTTGGAACTATACGTTATCAATTTTTTTCCTTCATTCCTTCCTTTCTTTTACTAACAGTTTCTGGTGTATATTGTAATAATTGATTTTTAAATATTAAAAAAGAGCCCATTTCCCTTCATATTTTATCGTATCTTTCAGTACTTGTTTTTAATAAAATTAATCACCGTTGATAAATACATAATTAAACTAACTTGTGTCCCCCTTTGGGGCCTCTTGCTAAACGAATGTTCCTCAGATTGAACGAGTAGATTCCAGATAAAATCTAGATTGTAGCAATGTATTGTATCTACTCGACTCGTGATGTTTGATATCGTTTCTGGTTTCGCAAGGTCGCTATTTGCATCTATAATCTAGTGTACAGTTTGATAAAATTAAAAACTAAACCGTCAAGTTAACGCAAGTAGCGACCTGACGATACCGGAAGCGAAACCAAACATCTGGAGTCGGAGTATATACAGTACAGTGTGTACATTTCTTTAGAAGGTTTACAACAAAGGGATAGTGGATATTTCCTATTACATCGATTGTGAAAAAATGGACACCACAGACAAAGCCCAAGCTGAAACGTATCATACTCTTCCTGGTGAGGATATGGATGATGGACAAATCATTTGGGATTATCTAAAAATTGGTGGGTCGGTTGAAAAGGTGAGCTGTTGTATATAAGGGACACAAATGTTACACATACTAATGAACGAAGGTGCAGTTGTTTCTCTTCGTCCATCTTTGTTCATTTAGAGCACACATGGGTCCATGTAGCACACGTAGTTTTAATGTTCGATTGGGATAAGTTGAGGTTCGTAAACAGTATATATGAATATTCCTAGACGAAAAAGGCTGAAAACAGGCCGGGGATCAAGGGGGCCTATATAGGCCCCCTTTGCGGCTCCATTATCTAGGTAAAGCCCAGTAGGGCAAAGGTTCCCAAACCCCGGGCCGCAATCCAAATGAGGATCGCGAGGGTCCTCGCGATCCTATACTGGTACTGCATTTTGGGTCGCAAAAGATGGTATTTAGGGTAGTGATCAAAAAAGTAGTTTGGGAACCACTGCAGTAAGCCCCTGCCCCCCCCCCCAACAAAACAAAACAAAGGAAATGATTTTATGCGATTTTTAACGGTATTGGAAGCATGTTCTGTATTATATGACGAAATAATAACAAGCAGATGTATATCTTTAATTTCAGCCTTTCTTGCCTTTCCATGAAAAACCGTCTATTTTGTCCCTGCTTCTTCTTGTATTTTGAAGATGTTCTCAGATTAGTGCAAGCGTTCCTGTGAACAGGATCATCCCTCCTGAATCTATTGCAGTTGTGTTCCTGACTATTAAAGCTTACGTCATTGTCTGGGTGGCACTGAGAGTTTCCATGTCCATTCTTGCGGACCTGCTATCAATAATTTCCCCCATCATATTCAATGAAGATTCAACCTGTGATCCATTAAATATGGACATGACTGCAATCAAAAGTTTTGATAGTGCTGGATACCTGCCACTTTTAATAACATTAGTCCATGATTTCTTACGTTTCGTTTTTGATCTGGCAAATACCGAATCATCTTGGTGTATCGTTTGCTACATTATATGGTGAAAGCCATCTGTGAGATAAGAATCTTTCTGGCATTGTAAACATTACTCCGGTAACCTCACAAATTTGCTGAAAGCATGCTTTCAAGTCACTGGACCATCTGAAATCATTATAGATCCATGAAAAGTGATTCCATGAATGTAATTTCCAAATGGGGCGGATAACTTTTTGCGTCAATTGTGTACATGGTGGCAAGAGTCACGATCTATATGTAAAAGATAATTTGCCTTTCCTGAACGTTATCTATTTTCCAAGCCTGACTTGCGTCCTCTCATGACGATGCACGAGTCCAGCAGGGTCCATACACAGTGATTCCAGGATGTCTCTTGGTTTACAAAAAGAGCAACCAAGGCATTGTAAAGTGACCCTTAATTCAGTGTAATTGGCTCCAAAGAAGCTAAATGTTCCACTATAACCCTGCCTTTACCATGACTGTATTATGATACTAGTACCGCAATCACTTGCTTTAGGCTATTGCTCGTACTTTCATGAGCGTTGAGAGAGAATGAGAAGTGGTTCGTGTTTTCAATAGTCTTTTCGAAAAAACTCATTCCAAGTCCATAGGCTATCTTGTAAGATAACGTGGTTCGACCAATTACCAACATGTCCTGTGCTCATGCTTTTGACAATTGAATAAGTCAGGTGCTATACTCGTCGGAATGGAGTGCTCAGCCAGTGCTCCAATCACCATTGCCCGACAAATCAAGATAGACCATACTTGTAAATTTAAAACTATAAAGTAACAACTAGTCTCTTTTGAACTATAAAGTAACAACTAGTCTCTTTTGAACTATAAAGTAACAACTAGTCTCTTTTGAACTGTAAAGTAACAACTAGTCTCTTTTGAACTATAAAGTAACAACTAGTCTCATTTGAACTATAAAGTAACAACTAGTCTCTTCTGAACTATAAAGTAACAGCTAGTCTCTTTTGAACTATTTATCAGTATCAAATTAAGGAAGTCTCAAAAGGTTTGTGTAAAATTTCTGTTTAACTTCTCCAAATTTCTACACTTGGATATTAGTCTTTCATTGTTTAATTTTTTTCCATAAGCAACGATACAAATGTCATATTTATTACATATTATAAATTACATTCAAGAGTAACATAGTGTAAATTACATTCAGGAGTAACATAGTACAAATTACATTCAGGAGTAACATATTGTAAATTACATTCAGGAGTAACATAGTATAAATTACATTCAGGAGTAACATAGTGTAAATTACATTCAGGAGTAAAATAGTACAAATTACATTCAGGAGTAACATAGTGTAAATTACATTCAGGAGTAAAATAGTATAAATTACATTCAGGAGTAACATAGTAGAAATTACATTTAGGAGTAACATAGTGTAAATTGCATTCAGGAGTAACATAGTGTAAATTACATTCAGGAGTAACATAGTGTAAATTACATTCAGGAGTAACGTAGTCTAAATTACATTCAGGAGTCACATGGTATAAATTACATTCAGGAGTAACATAGTGTAAATTACATTCAGGAGTAAAAAAGTGTAAATTACAATCAGGAGTAAAATAAGTATAAATTACATTCAGGAGTAAAATAGTATAAATTACATTCAGGAGTAAAATAGTATAAATTACATTCAGGAGTAACATAGTGTAAATTACATTCAGGAGTAACATATTATAAATTACATTCAGGAGTAACATAGTGTAAATTACATTCAGGAGTAACATAGTATAAATTACATTCAGGAGTAACATAGTGTAAATTACATTCAGGAGTAACAGTATAAATTACATTCAGGAGTAACATAGTGTAAATTACATTCAGGAGTAACATAGTATAAATTACATTCAGGAGTAACATAGTATAAATTACATTCAGGAGTAACATAGTGTAAATTACATTCAGGAGTAACATAGTGTAAATTACATTCAGGAGTATCAAATACAGATATTTAATATCGCGAGAAATATTTTATTAACAATGCATGGAACTTGTGTATGGATAGGTCAGTTGTTAATAATTCTACCTTTCAAAACTTTAAAAGTGTTTGAAAAATCTTTTTTTTTCAGATTGTAAAGTGTTTGTAAAACATTTTGGATACATGTATTCATCATTTCTAACTTCACTTACATGATCAGGTTAAAATTGTAATGACCAAAAAACATCAAGATTTTACCATCAGGTAATGTAGAGATAAAATTGACCCTATTATTAGGAGCCACATTAGACGACTTGATAAATCTTCGGCAAACTGTCAGTCAGTAAAGTTCAAAATAGCAATGTAAAATTAAATTTGGTTAGCTTTCTTAATTAGAAATAAATACTGAAGTTAGAACTTCAGCATATGAATATCATTGCACATGTTTAATAATTGTCTTAAAGAAATTAATTGATCTGCATGTAAATCAACCAATTTCTGGTCCCTCAAATATTAATCCCCCCCCCCCAAAAAAAAAAAAACAACAAAAAAGAAAAACAAACAAATAAGCATGACTAGTCTACTATCAGGTATTTGAGAACTAAAGAAGTCAATTTAAATTAAGAGGGTCATTGACCTTTAAGAGTAAAATGGGGAAATCCTCATTCTTTTGATATTCATTTATATATAATAGAGTTGTAATCAACACATATATACTCTCTAAGCAGCTATACAACAACAATAGGCAATTAACACTGCAGGAGGAAAAACTTATTTGAAATGTTAGTAAACAAATATAATAAGGAGAATAAACACATTGCAGAAGACAAAGCTGACTAACGCATCTCAAAGCCAAACAGAATTATGACATAACCCATTTCAAGATGATTGTCTGAAAAATGTGAATAACACAAGTGCTTTTTATTTCTAAAAGAAACTTTACCAAAAAAAAAAAAAAAAAAAAAAAACAAACAAGCATATAGCTTTATACGTCTTCACATCCACCATGGTATTACATTTATTTACTGCATGAAACCATCACAATGAATGCATCATACAATATGTGTACGAGAGAGAGAGATGAATTGAACAGAGATTGTTATCAATAACTGTAAGCATGTTTCTCCAAGTTGCAGCATTTTAGCACAATATACTACATACACTGTCTAGCACAGCAGTTAAAAAATGTAATAACAAGTTTCTACTGTAAGAAGAAAAACTAGAAATTGGACTAAATGAAAGGGATGCATAACTCGATATTAAATACGAAACATTATTTTTAATTTGTTTAAATTTTTTTATAAACACTAGATCTACTCTTTCCTTTCTGTAATACTGTTTCTCCTTGCGGATGAAGTACTTATTTATGCTTCAAAACAATCCTATCGCACATGGGGAATATTAGTTGGTTGTGTTCTAATGTTCACTGGTGTTGTTGGCTTTTCAAACTTCAAGGCAAGTGAAGTGTTTTTTTTTTTTTTGTCAGACAGCTTCTCGATATGTGCAAGTGAATCGCAATGTCCTTCCAAGGCTTATGCTCCTCGAGATCCATAATTTGTGAGTTTATTGCAAAGAGTACACAGAGCTTTCCCTAGTAAAGCATGTTTCTTAAAAAAGTTTTTGAATTCCTCAAGATCGATCTTGCCACTAGTCTGATTTGATTGGTAATTTTACATAATATTCCAGCCAGAAGAAGGAGAATTTGTTTCTAACTCCGTTGTCAACATCTCGATCGCTGTCCATAACGAAAAAGTATGACATGATGTAGGACTTACACGTTGGAATGGGTATGTCCGCCATTTTTTCGCGTTGAATAGTTAAATCAGTGCTCTTTGGTTGCAATAGCACCCCATGTGCTAGCTTCGCTCTGATTGGTTATAATTAGGTATGTGCAGTTCTGACTGGTTCTCTGTTCTTATATTGATATTCAAGACATTTGAGCCAATTGCAAAGGAACCGATCTAAATGATAGACTGTTGTACCGGTGTTACAGAATCTTATCCCACCTACCCCAACCATTCCATTTTCTCTCCTGATTTACATCAATTTCAAAACGGCCAGACAACAATACAAATGCGAAAATCTTATAATTGGTGCCAAATTATTATCCCAGATAGTTAACGGGTATCACATGTCGTTTCAAGATGATTGTTTTGATACTTCTATGCACACAGTTTATAGGTCAAACATGGAGAAAAATCTTCAATAAGTTTATATTTCATGCTTTGTGAAGAGCAATATATTAAATTATAAATCCCAGTAGTATAGTAAAAGGCGGATCTCAGCGCAAACCCATCCTCCCCTCGTTCAAATCCTACAGACCGGGTACTGCGTCCCCGGCCCTCCGGATTTTCACTTCAGATCGGATGTGTTATGCTGAGATCACGCCTTTTACTATACTACTTTGGTATTGTAACCAACATTGTCATCATCGTTGTTGAATAGCAATTTTCGCCCCCCCCATAGTATAATTTAGATAAAACTTATACATAAATGTTATCTCTAATTGAAAATTATTATAGTTTATTTTTTATAGTTGATTATTATATATATATGTAAACGTAGATAAAAATGATTATTGTTCACTGAAAATTATGTCAAGAACATCTTCTGGTTTATTATCATCATGATCATATCCAAATGCGAATGTATTTATTCCATCAAAACAAATTCTTTTATCATCAAAATTACATAATCCAGCTTTATTGATAACATTTGTTTTAAGATTATGTTTGGTTGAGTTTATTGTTGTCATAGACACATGATTATGTTCTCCGTCTAACGCATTAAGATAATCATGGAATGATATATGTTTATTAACTACAGTTTTTACGATTCCTTTAGCTTTTTTCTTTGTTTTATTATCATCGGTTTTAATGCTGTACATTTTAGATCTTAATCCAACGAATTCCTTGATTGGAGTAAAGTTAGTTTCATCTTTAAATTTACCGATTACCTTTTTATTCTCCTCGCACTTAAAAGGACTATTGTTAGGGTAGTCTGATAGATCAAACAACGTTCTGTTGTCGTAGATGTCCTGATATAAATCCTCAGTCGTAACGTAATAACAGAGAGAATCTGTATCGCTAAATAATAATTCTGAGCTGGGGTACTTGTGTTTGAAATAATCGTAATGAAATTCATATATTAATATTTTTGATATATCTAGTATGGCTGATCCAACATAGATTGGCTTGTTTAGTTTTAAGTTGGTTCTGCGTTTATGTACTGCTACCAGATTTTCTTTAAAAATTTTCATTGATATAAACGTGTCTTCGGCTAAAACTTTATCTCGTCGTGCTGGATCATTGATTAATTCTATATTTCTACGCTTTCTTATATTTTCCATTGTTTTGCCGAATACTGAATTGTTCATTAACTTGAAAAAGTCTTTCTCTGATTCAGTTGTTGCTGCTGTTCTTTTACTAGTGTTAAAGTCGATATATTCTTTGAGCCAACAAGATTGCCTAAATTTTAGTGCGCGATGGACATATGTTATTATAATACCATGATCGACTGCTTGTTTTAATGCTCTATGATGAATGATGTATCTGGTTTTGCTTCTCAAGTTCGGAATAAGTTTATACGCGACATTTTTACCGAGATTATATTTTGATTTTAGATCGCGTTGTTCTTGGGATATCATATCATCTTTGATTAGTAGTTGTTCCGCGCAGAAAGGATAATCATTATGTAATTTGTGTAGGTGATTGGGATACATTAGATCGACTTCAACAAAATATCCTACATCTTCTGGTATTTTTCTATTTGTTTCGGTTAGATACTGTTCTCCTGTTATCCAGCGGAATTCGTCGACAGGCATTGGTTGAGACATTGCCCAGCCATATAAATTATTGGAGTCTAAGTATGTTATATAACTTGATGGCTTACTTACATCATGGTCTTTTAAGTATTTGTTATTGGCGATTGCATGCTTTTTGGTAATAACACTTATTCCACCTCTTATTGATTTTTCTATAAAGTAAAACATAGTTGGATCTGTCAACAGTTTTAGATTTACTTTGGTTAGTTTTAATGCTGCATCCCATGATAATCCCGGAAATGAGTAATACCAGCAAGGATCGAGTTTGTAGTAGTTTAAACATGTGGATCTAAATTCCTCGAAAATGTCAGCTTGTAATAGAACATCGGTTTTAAGATAAACATCATGATAGTCACCAAGTGTTTTACAATTTAGCGTGGACCAAACTTTATGAGCGTGTTCGTAATCGCCGTCAGATAATTTTTCCATTTTTAGTTTGGAATCGAATTTTTCCTGT
Organism: Margaritifera margaritifera; assembly: GCA_029931535.1. Taxonomy (NCBI): domain Eukaryota; kingdom Metazoa; phylum Mollusca; class Bivalvia; order Unionida; family Margaritiferidae; genus Margaritifera; species Margaritifera margaritifera. The sequence goes on along the minus strand of JAQPZY010001112.1, from coordinate 562,577 downwards.
GGTGGAAGACATGTTTCATCAAATTTGTTCCAATCGTCCATATATTCGTAAGGATAAATTCCTTTTTGTTTTAGTATATTACTTTTTTCGTTAAAATGTTGCTCGAGATGAGTAAATTTACTACATCCTTTTGCTATTACATCAAGTGGTGCGGGTTTAAACTGTAAACTATCAATAAATTGCAGAGGCCCTATTGTTACAGACATATACTTTTCATCTGTATTTGCGATGCAACTGATTTTTTTATCTCGGAGATTTACATTATCAAATGCCTCGACGATAATATGTGAATCATATCCACGTAAATTGTGGAATATTATTGGAATAAACTCCGGGCATTTAAAATGTAGATTACATTTATCATGTGCTGGCATACGATATTCTCCAGTAATATGGCAATGATCTCTTACTTTGTCAGGTCCAAGAGTAATTTGTTGTTGACAAATATGACATATATTTGATAGGCTAAATTCTTCTTCTTGTTGCTGCGTTAGTGGTATCATTTTTTTTAGTTTTTTTGTACATTAATCGTATGTTATTTGCCTCATCCATTAAGTTTGATAATAACCATTATTGCCGCGATATAATTTAATATCTTTTGAAAGATTTGGATTTGTACATACTACCTTATACGCAACACCACAAGGTACATGATTTTGTATTTCAGTCGTTGATGATATTTGGGGATCATTAGATGCTGATGCGATTGGCACGAGCAATGATTCGAAGTCCGCGTAAATAACAAATGGTATTTTTAGTTGTTTATTATAGTTTTTGAAACTTAATGATTCTTTTCCTTTTTCTGGTAGTGTTACTTTTTGAACTTCTATACAGTACTCGAGATGCTTACTGAGAACATCCTCTGATTGACATCCATGCAGACATTTATAGCAAAAATACATCTTGGATTTGTGTTTGTTATACTGCGATGCAACTAATCCATCAAAGTTTTTAATATAGCAATAATGTTCTTTGTGATAAAGCAAATTAATTGTATCCTGTGCTGCTTGTTTACTTATTAACCGTGGATAATATTTTATTTTGTTGGCAGTTTCTTCGAGACCAAACACATTAATGCTGATCCCATTGAGTTTTTCAAATTTTTGAATTTGTGATTCGGCAACTGGAAATTCAATACCAGTAAAATTTAATGAATTTTCATATTGTTTGTATTGCGATACTATATTTGGATTTCTTTCAGGTGTGTAAAGCGCGGATAGAATCGCCCACTGGAAGCATTTATTGTCACTGTTTTTTACATTTATTACACATCTACTGTTGTTAGTTCGTTCGGGTAACTCAACATAAGATTTTCCTCGCAACGGTTTAAATTTATGAGTGTGAATCAACACAGATTGTATTTGTTGTAATGTCCATGCCGAACCCAACGAAACATATTCTGCTATTTTATTTTCGAGTTCACTAAACATTGTTTTTGTTATTATTTTCTTTAGGTCTGATCCTAGCAAAGCAGTTTTTGATTTTGATGAAATATAAACATCGATTTTATTTGACGATTGATCGCCGATTGCTGCTTTTTCAAATATTACCTTATATTGCACTAAAAATTTGATACTTAAATGTTTTAATCGTTCCTGTATTATTGTTGGTGATATTATATCATATAATTTTGATGGTGATAATGACACAATATTATCCGCTAAATCAATTTGACACGAATTGTCAAATCTGGCAAACGCTGACGCAATTTTCTTAACATGTGTTGATTTCCGCATTATTATTATATATTATTTCTTTAATTGATTTTTTTATTACACTAATACGATTAACATCACGGGATACAAAATAATTAATTAAATACACAATTATTCTGTGGTATTTATATATCATGCAATATTCTAGAATACCCGAGTACGACGAAATTAATACTTCCTGTGCTCATTTTGAACTCGACGGATTTTATGGCACAATGGCAGGTTCAGTTTCTTGCGACGATGATATTTATTTTGAAATTATTACAACGCCAGCAGGATATAAAATTGTCTGCGATGAGGCTGAGATGTTTGTTAAAGACTTTATTTATACTTGTTTTGTAGGTGAAATTCCAGAAGGCCATCGAGTTTATCATGTTAATGGCGCGGTTACTGATAATAACGTCGACAATCTTGGATTGCAAAACGAATATCAAAAACACCCAATTTATAAAAATTACGAAGCAAACGATAAAGGAATGATACGACATGTAAAAACAAAAAAGGTAGTTGGATATATCAATAAATTTGGTTATTTACGTTTTACCCCCCAACATAATCCATCAAAAAATATTTTATCTCATCGTTTTGTATATGAGGTTTTTAATGATATTATTCCAACAAAACTTGTAATAGACCACATCAATAATATTAAAACAGATAACAGGATTGAAAATTTAGATCTTGTTACTCAAAGTGAAAACACAAAGCGAGGTAATGGTGGTGGAATTAATTTTAATAATCCAGCTCGACCGGTAGTATCATCAGACGAGGAAACAGAAGAACAACAAAAATTTGAATCATCATATACCGCAGGTAAACACTTTAATATTAATCCGAGATCTATACAACATGCCTCCGATGGAACTACAAGCTCAGCATTTTCAAAGAAATTGCAACGCAAAATAAAATTTAAATATACAGATTAAGTTTTAAGTATTCGAATCAGATCTTCCTTCAATATGCAATTATGCACATATAACATTATTACTTCTGCATTCCAATCAACTATCACACTACCATGTTTGTTAAATATTTTTAGTTGATCTGATGTTAGTAAAACATTATTTTTTTCTGCTCCAATTTCATCGCTTACTTTATTTATTCGGATTGCAGCGCTTCCTCGGGTATTATTATTTGAGAAACAGTATCTTATTGCTTTTTCTAGATCGGTCATGTTTTCGATAAAACCTCGAAAGTGATATCTTATTGCCATTGCGATTATTATATAATTAATTATACAATAATTACATATATAATGTTGGCAAGATTAAAATTACTTATTAGTACAACCGATCAACAATTAATCATAGATCGATCGCGGATTAATGACCGATCAGCAATTGATCAATTACACGATGATGATGTCCCACCATATGATTTAGAACCAGGCGAAGTCGTCGACGAATACGATGCTGTTGCCGTTGTTGATCATCGACCATATAATAATTTTAGAAAGAAAAGTTGCTATAATGCGAAATATCATGTGATTAAAAACAACTAAATTTAATTTTACACCGGAAGAACGTGAAGAATTCCAACGAAGATTAAATTTTTTTTTAAATGTTCACATTCCAGGTCGTAAAAAAAATATTAAATTTGATTATATTTTTGCTAAGATTTTTGAATTGCTTAATATTGATGAGCAACGACGTCAGGAATTAATAAATTTATGTGTACCCGTTAAATGCAGATACATTTAAAATAATTATATTAGAATTTGCCGTGAGCTACACTGGTTTGATCAGCAATCGGCGATCAATTTGTAATTGGCGATCAACAATCGATCATAGATTGATTAATGATTGATCAACGACCGATTATTGATTGCGATGGCACCCAACTATTAAAAGAATCGCTATATCCTCGCCATTTAACGAATGATTTATTGCCGCGTTGCTTTATTACTTTTTCAATTACAAATACATTTTGATCTGTGTGCTGCAGTTCTTGTTCGTAAAAACTTCCTATTATTGGCTCTTTATTTTGGTCTTGCAATTTATAGGTGATTGGAATTGTTGGTAATATCTCGCTAATTACGAATACTTCCTCGCTCCAGTTTGGCGTGAATCCTTTTTCGAATTGTTTTTTGGATAGCGAAATTCTGACGCGATCGCCGACATTGAATTTGTGTTTTCGATACAGATTTTCATCTGCTAGTATTGGATTGGATAGTGCTTCATTTGGGGTCATTCCAATCGATCTATGTTTTGTATTATTATACTCGGATACAATTTGTGGCAGATTATTAATGTATCTGCGTGTGTTATTGACGGACATCCACTTGTACAATTTTTCTTTAATGGTTCGATTGAATCGCTCGACAATTACGCTTTTACCTTCATTGCCAGTCGTGTATTTTGTAATATTATGCTGTTTTAGCCAGTCTTTGAATTGTTTGTTGTAAAATTCTGCTCCGTGATCGTTCCATATTTTGTTTGGTTGCCGCGCACTGTCCACGATAATTTTGCTAAACGATGATGTTATTGTGGCGCCCATTTTATTTTTTATTGGTTCGATAAAAGCGAGTCGACTTTGAATATCAATTACAGTTAATAAAAATTTATTATCGTCGTTGTCGTCGGCCAGCGCAGACATATCGGCGAGATCAATGGCCCAGGTATCGTCTACGGCGTTTACCACAACACGCCGCCGTTGAAACTTTTTTTTTTTGGTCTGTGAAGCTCAGCGGCCAATTGACCAAACTGACCATCACGTATAATTATGTTGGGGTTGTATCCGGGTCCAGATTGCCCCAATCGAGGCTTGTATCCAAGGCCGAGTTTATATTTTGCACCGATTACTCCTCGCACGAAAAGTCTATCAATTCGCTCTCTCATATTTTTTGGTTGTATTTCTCGAAGTTCGTCCAACATTTTTTTGTCACACATGTGTTTGTCTACTGGATTATCGCGATAACATATGTCAGGTCGCATAGCTGTAGCGTCGACTTGGTTATAAGGTTCTTGTCCTGGTAGCGGTTGATCATTGCTGTCGAGCTGATTTTCTAGTGGATTAAATGGTCCAGTATATTTATGTTTTGGTAGTACCCAGCCGCCTTCTGGTCGCGGTAATTTTCCAATCCATTTATGTATATCAACTGCTCCACCAACAATTTTATTTCGTTTACATTCTTTGCAGTAGACGTGTACTGCATTACCTTCCACACAAATACATTTTTGTGATGGTGTGCCGTTAACTCTGCATTTACAATTCATGTGGCGCTTATATCATAATCATTGATAAAAACTTGTATATAAAATTAAATCATTGTTATTATCGTTTACATATAAACGTAATCATCATCGCTGACATCGTCGACTACTAAATTAATATTATTACCGTTACCGCTAACCGTGTCATCATGTGGTAAATTTACTTCAGATCGAGAGCGAATAAAAGTACTCTTTTTTCCACCACATACTTCGCATGTACCTTTTATCATTGTTCTTTTATTTTTTGTTATTATTGTTTTTTCATTATTGCTTTTTGTTTTAGTTTTACACTTGAGGCAGTAAGTCAACATTATTTTACAGCGATTACATAAAATTGATTTTTACAAATAAAACTTTTGAACATTTTTAGACAAATTGCATCATTGTTTAACGTCGGGGTTGGATCGAATTGCATAATAAAATCAACAAATGATTTTTTCGAGTTCATCCATCGTATAAATAATACACAATAATAACCGCATGTGTTTGTTCCAGCTGGTTGAATTTGCTTCGACGAGTAATTTATTGTTGCGGTTTTATATTTTGGAAGACTTTTAACATATTTTTTAATAGAATCACTAGGTGGAATGCCATATGAATAGAAGTAATTGTTGCCGTGTAATGCAACCCAATGTGTTCCTGATCCATCTTTGAAATCCTGTATATTAATAATCGCTGACTTTGTCAACGACTTTGTCAACGACTATTTTAATGACGGCGCTGTCAACGATTGATTGAGTTGGTCTTTGTTGAAAACACCGATAAAGTTTTTAATATTTTTTAAATAATCCATAATTTCAAAGTTACTAAGTGGTGGTACGTATTTATTTATCATCGACTGTTGATTTACCTTCTTCGCCGGCGTCGCAGTCCGTATCCTGCTCCTCTTGTTCCTGGTAGAGTTACTCCGCGGCCTTTTCGGGTTCGTCTTTTTTTAACACCTCGTCCAAGGCCTAACAAATTCGGCAGCAGTGAACCAGCTATTCCTGCCAGTAATGGACCAATAAATCCGCCTCTTCTTCTCATTCCGCCAATGGATCGCCGTGGTCTTCTGATCATTGTGTATATAATTGCGATTATATAAAAATTGATTAACATGATCAATCTTAGATTGTTTAACATGATCAAAAACGACATCGCTTAATACCAGACCCGTACACAGGTGTACGCACTAGTGTATGCACTGGTGTGCGCACTGATGCACGCACGCGTTTACGCACTGGTGCACTTGCTTTTCGTCGCCGTAAATTTTTAATTCCTCTTCCAGATGTTGCTTTTTCTGTTGCTCCAGATATTGCTCCAGTTGCTGCTGCAACACCTAGTGTTCCTAGTAGTGGTAATATTTTTGGCAATAAAGTTCTAGCTGCTGAAGCGATGAAACTACCAATTGATCCGCCAGATCTTCTTGATTGTAATCGTCTAGTCGGTCGTTTATAGATTTTACGAGGCATTATAATTGATTTTATACAAAAATGCGCGTTTATATAATAAGCGTATACAAAAATGTGATTACACTTTGATTGACATTTTACCATTAAGAGCATCAAGAACAACGTATCTATCAGATGTTATTAACGCGTAAATAGTATAAGCTAAACTATTATATCCACCTGATGTTGCAATACCGCCAGCTACTCTACCACCCGCAACATTCGCATTGGTTCTACCATCAGTGTAAGCATTGTTCAGGTTCCATTGAATTTCAATATCAGCTGGTGTCCCAACTAATCGCTCAGAATGTGTTGTAAGATCGAAATGAAATATAGGATATAATCTCGCGAATTCGTCGATGGATATTTGAGATCCATCCGCGGTGTCCTGATACTTTTGCATGGTTTCCATTAAGGTGAAGTACGCGCTAGAAACATTTCTATTTGCTGAAGTAAAATTACATTCTAAGGCTCGTTCTGGATACTGTCTCGAAGCCATTCTTACAAGTATTCGTTCAACAAACATATGATCAAAAATCATATTATTTTGATCTTGACTGTTCTTTTTTTCGTTTAGTTGAAATACCACAAAGATGTGTCGCGGCAATCGTTCCGATGGCACTGTATCTATTCTCCATGTGCCGCTAGCACTACCTGCTGGCATGCCATGCTCATATGTTCGCCACTGTTCAAAATACAATTTTCTTGTGTAGGACGTCAACGCCTCTTCGAGCTCTAATGATACTAGCATTGATGGTACGACCTTTGGCATCCATAGCGATACGTAACTAATAACAAATCTACCATTGTGGCCTGCAGCAACTCCTTTAAGTATTGTATTTGCTGGGTCAGCTGTCGTTAATTCGATTCGGTGCCTCATACTTCGAACTACAGAAGTAATATCCTTGCAAAAACCAAAGACTGAACTTAATGGAAGAAGTATCGTAACCAGTCGGCTGTTATCACATATCGCTCGTCTTTTTGCGTAACCTTCGTTGTAATGTATCTGTCTGAGACCTGCTGCAGCACCACAAATTGCGGCACCAACACCTGCCACGGTATTAGCGGCTGCGTCTCCCATAAGAAAATTATTATTGTTAAGAGGAGCACCAACTTCTGTTCTGAACTCATTTGGAACAGCACCTCCAGTACTACCATCTTTCATCCACAACATATTCGTTGAAATTGATCGAGAATAATCTTCGGAAAAACTTACGATGTTCATTATTGTGCTAGCAATTGGAAGATGTCTTATATGTTCGATTTCATTGTCGTTGATTATGTATTTCGCTTCAGAGAAAAGGGACCAGCCATTGTTCACAAGAGCGATGTTTTCACCGGCAGCAAAATCTGCTGCTGCTGCTGCGTTTACATCCATTAAACGCCCACGAACTTCAATGTATCCTTTATGAGGTAACAGATAAAGGTCTTCATCACGTGTCCTTAAAATAAGAGTTCCTGTTTTATCAACCGTATTAGGTTGGTCTTCTTGATACTCGATGTACTCGAATTCTGTTGCAGAATTATCCACATCATAAACGTCGTTAATATTAAGATAAGATCTAATTGACATAGCGTTTATTATAATAATAGTGATTATATAAAAATTAAAGAATTTTCAAATCGTCGATGATAACAATGGTGATTCAAATCACTGTTGATTCAATCGCAATCCACTAAAAGAGGATCTGTTAGTAAAAAACTGGATTTTGGATTACTGGTCGCGATCCATTTGTAGTTGCTGATTGGGATTTACTACATTCTTTAGCAGTTTTTTTCATGGCTCGTTCTATTTCAGGAGTCGGCGCTATGTTTTTTATTAACTTATCGATGTTCAGCTGTGGCGCTATTGTCATTGTTGATTGCGGCCTAGAGAAGCCAAGCTGTGATCGCAGTTGATACATCTCGCGGTCGCGGTCAATTCCATAGCTGACCGGCGGTTGCGGTTGCGGTTGTCCTCGAATTTTATCGGCAATCTTTTGTCCAACTGCTGTTCCAGCTGCAGATGACGCACTTGTAGTCAATGACTTTGCAGCATCAAATGCTAGTGGTGCAAGTTTTGGAATAAAGTTAGCTGCAGTTTTTGTTGCAAATTTAAAAATATTATCAAATAAACCTGATCCAATTTTTTTTGTCTCGTGAATTGCAATTGGCGATACTATAAAATCTATTCCTGGTTTTACGCGTACAACTTTTGAAAAGATTCCTCCTAGAAATCCTCCAACGATTTTTTTGTTCATTATCTTGCGTTGACGCATCTTATAAAAATTAACGTTGATAAAAATTATTAATCAATCGCTGATCGGTCAATAGTCGATTGTTTATTGATGAAATTCATTAGGTAGATTCGAGACATCTAAGATGACGAATCTACTTTAAGTAGATTTGCGTAAATGTAAGTAGTAAGTCACCTGCTCATTATTAAAATCTAATTGTCGCCCCGATTGGTCTGTGATTGACATTGTAACATCTGCGATTCTATCTTTTACATTAAGAGGATAATAAATAACTTGTTTCGGAGACACCATCAATAATGACCCAGGAGGAGCATCAGGACTAAACGAATAAATTGTTTGACCGCGGCTGCCCGTGGCTGAATGGGACCCGTAAACAATCGAGCAGTTGATCAAAATTGTACTAACATCAGATATATTTATCGGAAATTCACCGCGCACTATTACATCTGAATCTGTCAAAGAACCGTAGATCTGGCGTGAAAAACCAAACATAACGCCGATTGTGTTTTGCGAAGTAAAATCAACACGAAAATTATTTTTCAATTGTAGCGCCGAGCGCATTGTATTATAATTTGGCTCAATGTTAAAGTCGTCCTTGTTAAATCCTACTTCGGTTATTTCAGATTTAATAAATTTATTGACGTCCTCGATGTTATAGGCGCCTGGAGGTATTATTATTGTTTTGGTAACACCGCCGACTATAATATCTAATCGATCGTCGACGTCCTTTTTAACATTGTAAAACGAGTGCCACATTGTCGCGGCTATTAATCCGAGTTCGTAATCGGTGTCGGCGGCAAGTTCAATCGCTGGAGAATATGATACTCTGAAATTTGCGCTGTCCTGCGATGTTGCAGTCGAGTCCATGAGTAGTGTTACGGCTGACATTGCGTTTTATATAATAGATTTTTATAAAAATCATTGATAAAAATTGTGTATATAAATCATTGATAAAAATCAGCAACAATCGGCGATCAGCGCTGGTCTACAAACTTATTTATGAACTTTTTGTATATTTTTGCATTTATATGTTTGCCGCTTCTGAGATAATCCAGTATTTCCACGATTTCATTATCAATTTCCACACCAGAATTACCAGCTTGTTTTGATGCTGCAAGTATCATTAGCCGATCCGCAGCAGCGCGTGCACTTTTAAAGATTTTAATACCTTTTCCAGTTTTTGTTGATTTTTCCTTTTGTTTATCTTTCAATGCTTTTTGAACCACTTTTAATTTTTGTTTTGATTCTTCCGTTTGTTCAGTCTCAAGGTCTTTTATGATATTACCCAGTTGCTCAACACGCAGATCTTTCACGTAATCTTTAAATTGTTGCTGTTGAAATTTAGTTTTTTGTTGGCCCGCTTTTTCCGCCGTTAATTTTTCTTTAAAATCTGCTGTATGCTTAGCAATTGCCTGATTTTTTAATAGTTCTTGTTCTGACACTTTCATTTTTGTGGCTAATTGAGATATTGTAGCAGCTTCTGCTTTAGAAACTGATTCTTCCACTTCTGATTTATTGTCAATTACGTCTTTTAATATTCTGTTTATTAAGATGCTTTTCTTATGTTCTTTTAGTAAAACGGGGTCGGTATTACCACGTGATATTTATTTTCCCGTCGACTGGTTTTTCTTAGTTTTTCTCTTTCTTGTTTTAATTCATCACGTGTCATGTTGTACGCGTCTTTAACAATGTCTTTCACGTCAAAAGGTTCAAAAGCCTGCAGTGGTGGAGGAAGAACTATAGGATCTTTTTTATCATCATCGTCGTCAGTTACTCCTGATCGATCAACAGCAGTGGTCAATGGATCACCTTATTCGTCAAAGAATTGCGATACATCATCATCGTCGCCGGGTAATAAATCATCACCACCAACTGCTTGGTCACTTTTTTCCGTAGGAGAAAGTTGTGCTAGTATTTTATTAATTGTTTCTGAAGTCGGTATAAGACCACGAGCAATTGCCGTTGCTATATCCATTTCCTTTTCCATCTTAGTTAGTGGATCTATAAACGTGCCAATAAATAAGTTGCGAATTGGGCCCAAAAATCTTAGCAACGATTCCTCTCTACTTTTTTCTGCCCATCTCGCCTGCTGAAACAACTGTTTATTTTTTTGTTGAACCGCCGCAAGCTTTCTTAATGCATTAATTCGTTTGATTGATTAGGATCGATTAACGACAACGATCGATTTTGCTTTACTGACACAAGTTTTCTAAGCGTATTAATTCGATTTTTATTATCTTGACTGGCTCTGGCTTTAATGCTGCTGGGAATAATACCAATTTCTTTGGCAGCTTTAATAACTTTGCTGGCATTGGCACTGGCGGGAACAATACCAATGTTTTTGGCAACTTTTACAAGTGATGTCCACAAATCCTCGTAGCTGTAATTTTGTTCCATTATTTAATTTAATTAGATGTTTCTCTTTAGCTGATGTTTGATTCTATTCCTAAGATTATTATTTTCTCTGACTAGATTTTGAATAAACGCGCGCCGATCATTTTTTTATTGTAATAAATAAACCCTATCCTTAACCACTTTATCTTTTAATTTCAGAAGCTCGTCACGTGGCATTTGAGATAAGTCTCTTGCCTTATACTCATGAGGATTTTTTATAATTACGTTTCTAGTTACTCGTTCTTGCAATTTTAATTCTAGTTCATTTACCACCGCTTCTTCTTCTTTTGTCCTTATAATTACTTTTGGCTTGTGTACCACTGGCGCTTGTATTATTTCACCAAGAGGTAATGGTGTTCTTCGGACTTTCATGTATGCAAATGCCGCGAGATCAAATACAGGTGCTGGTGGTATTACACCTGGTGGCGCTAACGGATCAAAAAACACCATCTGTACTGGATCCAACATTTTTTCTAGGTCCTCTTGAATACTTTCCTTTTTCCGATCCGGTATCTTTTTAGGTGGATTAGCAAGTAATATATTTAATTCATCCGCGATCGGCGACTTAAATTTTTTTGTTTCTCGATGAGTTTTTGGTGGTGGTGATTTTCGTTCTGAAAATGGATTTTTTTTTATTTTTGATGGCGTTATTGATCGATTAGGACCGCTGTCACGGCCAATCCCATGATCGGCTGATGATAATTTAAATTTTGTTGATCCATTTCCATTCTTTGGCTTTGTTGTTTGGTGAGGATCGGACGACGGCGATGGTGGTTGCGACGGCGGTGGACCACCTATTAATTTCAATATTTCCGACACTGGCATGTTTGATAAATCTGTTGGAAATTCCCTAGGTTTTGGTGGCTCCACCGGCGATTTTATTTCTGAAAATTTTAATTCTGATGGTTCTAGCCGCAATTGCTGCGTTGGTGATTTTTGTTCTGACGAAAATGGCGATTTTAATTTTCCTGGCGCAGGTCTAGATTGCAGCGGTGCCGGTAATGTGTACTGCCCTTCTTTTGCTTCTTTTTGTTTCCTTGCACTAATTCTTAATTTGTCAAGTTCTGCTTCTCTTTCTATTTTGGCTTCTTCGACTTTGGTATCACGTTTTTGATCGTACTCTAACGACGCCTTACTTGATTCTATTTTATGTTGGTAGTTTATCTGCTACATGTTTTCATCACTTTCTTTTTGAATCTTAAGCGCTTCCATCCGCTGCTTCAACGATTCCACTATTTCATCATCAAGTTTTTTATTCAAATCTTTTCTTTCTTGATAGTGCCTTTCATTCTTATCTTTTATCTCTTGCGAAACCCTATGTCGTTCTTCTGCGATTGCGTTTTCATATTTTTTAGTCACCTGTTTTACCTCTTTGTTATACTGGTCTTCTATTTTTTCTGCTTGGCCATAATTACCCGCGTCTCCTGCCGCATCTACGTTCATCCGCATAGTCACGTTTAATGATGCTAGTTCATTTTCAAGTTCTTGCTTTAGTTTTGATACATCTCCTATTTTTTTTAGTTCTTTCTTTTGTTTTTTTTTTTCCAAATCTTTTCTTTCTTTATCATGTTCAAGGTATTCTTCTATTCCTTTTTTGTATTCACTTATTTTATTATCGTATTTTTCGTCTAGCTCTTTTTTCTCTTGATTAAATTCCTCTTCTATATTTCTCAAAAGCTGTTCTTGTTCCCCCTTTTGTTTTATTTCAAAATCTTCTTTTAATCTCTTAATTTTAGCTGCTGCTTCGGTATTCACCTGTTGCGATGATGTTTCCACCTGTAATGACTTAAATTTTTCTTCTTTTTTTTTCGTTTAGTTGATTGAGCTATTTTTTCATCAAATTTTCGTTTTCGTTCTACTATAAGTGCTTCATATTTATCATATCTCTCTTTTTGTTCTTTTGGTATATCCATTTGTCGCTGTGTTTCTGCATCTACTTCTGGTGATTTTCGTTTTATTATTTGTTTTTCTTCTGGTGATTTTCGTTTTATTATTTGTTCTTCTTCTTCTTTCTTTTGTATACTTGCCTTAGTTCGGAGTCTTTCAAGTTCTGCTTCTTTTTGTTGTTGTCGTTCTGTTTCTCTTTCTTCTTCTTGTTTTCGTTGAAGTTCTGCCTCAGATGCTTTTGTTTTTGCTAATTCTTTTCGTTTTCGTTCTGCTGTTACTTCATCGGCTTTTTGTTTTCGTTCTGCTTTTCGTTTTGCATCATCGTCTTCTTTTTGTTTTCGTTTTGCTTCTTGTTCTAGTCGATAGCTTGTCTCTTTTTTTATTCGTTCTCTGTTTTCTTTAAGCCTTTTTGCTTCCGCTTCATCAGCTTCTTGTTGTTTTCGCTGTTGTTCTGCTTCATCGGCTTTTTGTTTTGCTTCATCAGCTTCTTGTTGTTTTCGCTTTCGTTCTGCTTCATCAGCTTTTTGTTTTTCTTCATCATCTTTTCGTTTTGCTTCATCAGCTTCTTGTTGTTTTCGCTGTTGTTTTGCTTCTTGTTGTTTTCGTTCTGCTTCTTGTTTTTTTCGCTGTCGTTCTGCTTCATCGGTTTTTCGTTTTGCTTCATCGGCTTCTTGTTGTTTTTGTTTTCTATCTGCTTCTGCATCGTCTACTTCTTGTTGTTTTCGTTTCCTTTCTACTTCTGCTTCATAATCTTTTCGCTGTCGTTCTGCTTCTTGTTTCTGTTCTAGTTGTTTTCGTTCTGCTTCTTGTTTCTGTTCTAGTTCTTTTTCTTTTAGTTTTTCTTCATCAGCGTCTTGTTGTTTTTGTTGTGCATCCTTTTGTTGTACAACCTTTTGTTTTTTGGCTTCTTTTTTTCTCTTTTTTTTTGCTCGTATTACTTCTAGTTGCTGTTCTAGTTGGTCTCGTTCTTTTTCTTGTTTCTGATCTAGTTGTTCCCGGTCTACTTTTTGTTGCTGTTCTAGTTGTTCTTCTTTTTGTTTTGCTTCAACGACTTTTAGTTCTGATTCTTTTTCTTTTCGTTTTGCTTCTGCTTCATCTGCTTTTCGTTTTTTACGGGCTTCCTCATATTCTTCTAGTTTTTTACGGGCTGCCTCATCTGCTTTTCGTTTTTGTTCAGCCTCATTTGCTTTTCGTTTTTGTTCAGCCTCATTTGCTTTTCGTTGTCGTTCAGCCTCATTTGCTTTTCGTTGTCGTTCTGCTTCTTCATCTGCTTTGCGTTGCCGTTCTGCTTCTTCATCTGCTTTTCGTTGCCGTTCTGCTTCTTCGTCTGCTTTGCGTTGCCGTTCTGCTTCTTCATCTGCTTTTCGTTGCCGTTCTGCTTCTTCGTCTTCTTTGGGTTGTCGTTCTGCTTCTTCATCTTCTTTGCGTTGTCGTTCTGCTTCTTCATCTTCTTTTCGTTGTCGTTCTGCTTCTTCATCTTCTTTTCGTTGTCGTTCTGCTTCTTCCTCTTCTTCTTGTTGTCGTTCTGCTTCTTCATCTTCTTCTTGTTGTTTATCAACGATCAGCAATTGATCGTCATCATCTTCTTGTTGATCACGATCGGCCGCAGAATCAATCACAAATTGCTTACGAGTTTTAATTTCTTTATCGTAGGCTTTTATTTTTTTTATTATTAGGTCCTGCTCCTGGTAGCCATCTAAATTATCTTGTAAAGTTACTCCGCTTTTGGATATGCCGTACAAATTTTGAATCTCATTATTTAAATCCTCGGTGGACATTGTGCGCGCCTCGGAAGCATATTTTTCATCAATTACTTTATCAATTACATCATTCGTATTAAAAATATAAGTTGCTGAATCAATATTTTTACCAGAAGTTAAACCACGTTGCATAATCAAATTTTTATTTTGCAATTTTTGCAAATCCGCCATATCGTAATCTTTTATTTTATCATATGTTATGTCCCTTGGATCATAGTCTTCCAATTCTATCGGCGATAACTGTTGATCTGGTGAGAAATACACTGATTCATGTGAATCCTGCGACGATCGATCGGATCGTGGTCCAGGCTTTGATGTTGAAAAATCCAGCGATGGCGGTCTTTTAGCGATAGCACCTGATGATGGTGATGACGACGACGATGACGACGATGACTCTGATGATCCCGGCTTTGATGTTGAAAAATACATCGATGGCGGTCTTTTCATAACAGCACCTGGTGATGATGGTCTTGATTTAAAAAAATCTTCCATTGCTGATGAATCCCGTGATAAAGTCTGTTGAAACTTATCTAAATTCAGGATTTCAGCTTTTTGTGTTTCCTTTGAATCTCCAAAATAGTCTCCTACAATATTTAATTCCAAGCCGTTAAACTGTTTTCTAATTTCACTAAGTGTGTTATAAGTTGGTTGAAAACCACAATTAATTGCTGTTGATATATCCATCTCCTTTTCCACATTAGTTTCTGGATCTATAAAAGTACCAATAAAAAACTTGCGAATCGGTTTCAAAAACCTAATTAGCGATTCCTCTTTTTCCTGTTCGCCTTGCCTAGTTAATTGAAACAATCGCTGATTTTTATATTTAGCTAAGCTTAGCCTTCTTAATGCGCTTATTTGATCGCCAATTCCATGAACCTGTTGCAAATAATATCGTTCCATTATTAATTAGTTTTTGGATAATTTCTTGCTAATATCTACGACCAACACAATCAAAAAAATTGTGTGATATTTTTACGAAACATTTTCTCAGGATCAGCAGCGTACTTGTCAAACAAAAAGAAATCGTACATACTGGCAGTCGCGTATTTATACATATGAATAAATTGTTTTTTGTCAACGGCACCACCGTAAAAATCATTTGCGATTCTATTTATATCATTATTATCAAGGCCGCCAAATAAAATAAAACAACCTGTATTGCGTCTTATCGTTTTTGGAACTGTAAAATAACTTTGAGCGAGATAAATAGAATTGCAGCATTTGTTTCGCGACAACGCAAAATAGGATTCCACAGGTTTAGTATCTTTAGCTGTCAGAGGTATGTCATCAAATACAACAATCTTGTTTTCATCATCGTCAAGTTCTGCAACGGAAATAACTTCATCGGGAGAATGAAATGTAATAATATCTTTGCCAGAAATTGTCTTTAAAACCTGATTATTAAATTGCTGTAATAAATCATATTTTTGTTGTTGCGCATTAATTGTGTAAATATACACGCGATCATATTTTAATATTTTACTCGTTATTAAATTCATTAATAGATTGGTTTTACCAGATCCAGTTCGTCCAACAATCAAATAATGTGTATCTGGCAACTCATTCTTATGTTTAGTTTTTGTATCTCTTGATGGATCATCAAAGTTTATAAGAGACATGTTTGAGTTTATATATGTACATGTATATATAAAATTTGTATAAAAGTCATTGATAATAATGGCTGAAAAATAATGTCTTATTACAGTAAATTCGGCACATTAATAAAAACAACGACAGATGCTGCATCAGCTGCAAAAGTAGTTGCAGCAGCAGATGTATCTGGACTAGTAAAGAAATCCGGCGACACAATGACTGGCAATCTAAAAATGAGTAATTCTCGAATAATTGGGTTGGAAGCAGATTATCCCGTACTTAACCCCGATAATACTTAAGCGGTAAGTCTAATCCAGATGTTAACGATCAACGACAGAAAAGTCAATAAATCCGGCGACACAATGACCGGAGTCCTGGATATGAGCGCCAATAAAATAACTTCATCGTATGCGCCAGTAAATCCCGCAAATGTCGTCAACAAATTATATGTGGACACAGTAGCATCAACATATGTCAACCGCTATGGCGGCACAATGATAGGCGTATTAAATATGGGATCAAATAAAATATCATCGACGTATGTTCCAATCAATGACACTGATCTCGTCAACAAATTATATGTGGACTCGTCAACGATATTTCTTAAACGAACCGGCGATATAATGATAGGCAGATTAAGCATGGGAACAAACAGAATAACATCGTCGGCAATTCCTGCAAATCCCATTGATCTCGTCAACAAAACGTATGTGGATGATATTACATCGCAATATGTCAATCGCTCCGGAGATATAATGGCTGGAAATTTAACAATGGTAAACGGCGCTAAGATAACTGGATTGCCAACAACTTTTCCACCGGGAAACATTTCCGATGCTACATCCTATGCGCAGGTCATTACAAAACTCGCTGAATACGTCCCACGCATTGGAACAACAATGATCGGCTCACTCAACATGGGCGGATATGTTCTAAACGGACTTAACACAAACTTATCATTGGCACTTGATAACGCTGTTAGTGTCAAGTATATGCAAGACAATGCCGTTCTTAAAATCGGAAGCACCATGACCGGACCGTTAAACATGAATAATGTAGCTGTAACAAATGTACCAGTACCAGTCAATCCCGGTGATGCTGTTCCATATTCATCTCTGGTAAACCTCAAAAGCACTGTGGTAAACAAAATCGGCGACACAATGACCGGCAATCTCGTAATGACAAACTGTGTTGTTAAATGCACAACAGCGCCAACAGCAACAGATGACCTCTCAAACAAAGCATATGTTGATTCTAAGGTTGGAGTCAGCACTCGAACCAAAAACAGTGTCGGCGTTATTCCACCACTATCTGGTAACAGCAACAGTCGTACCGGATTTATCGCAACATCATCGTCAGCATATTCAGGGTACGATCCTTGCTATGCATTTACATATCATCTACAATCGGCAGTAAATTTAAATGAATGGGCAACCAATGGTGTGTCAGCAAACTTCTGGATCAAAATACAATGTCCATTTCAGGTTGCTATATGGAAATTTCAACTGCGTAGACGAGCTGGCGGTGCAGAACGAATATATAATTGGCGACTCGAGGGCTCCATTAATGATGTTAGTTATACAAAATTGTATACAACTGCGCCTGGCGTTACTTATATCGGAGCCGCAGTTCAGGAATTTACGGTATCTAATACAACTAAATTTTCGTATTTCAGATTGTATGTAGTCAATGCCGAGATCACAAATCCGGGTCTTACGCTACTTCAAATATTTTCACTTGACGATAATGTCTAAATTTTTTATATAATCGTAATGATATAATCTTAATGTCTGATATTGTTGAAGTATGTCGCGAGTTCTACAATAAAATCTTCGAATTTGATCACAATCAACTTACTACACCAGAATTTAATGCACCAATTCCTGCTGGTAAAACACCTCAAGAAAAAGCTGAAGCGCAAAGACAATAAACTATTCGAACATCTATTCGTGAACTATCAAATATATTTAAAAATCCAAATAATGAAAAAACAGAAAATATTGAAAACTTTAAATCAGTTATTGCAATGAAAAAACCCCAAATAAAGGAACTGTTGGACAAATACGATATGTTTGTAAAATTTTGTACTAAAGCAGAAATGGAAAAACTGGAAAATGAAATTGAAAAATTACTTCATGATTTAATCATAGAATTATCTCGTGATAATGTATTTACAATATTGCGGTCAAAGTTAGTACAAAAACGAAAATTTATTGGAGGAGGAGAATCAGATAAACATAAAAATAGGTTGGACTGCTTAGATAAAATTTTTGAGAAAAAACGTCATGGCCTTGGAAGAAACGAAAAAGCGTTTCATAATTTTGCTAAACGACGATTGTTCAGAGAAATTGGATTAGATTACAATGACACTGAAACAATTGTTTTAATCCACAACGAACCAGATGACGCTCATAGTCTTGCCACAAGTTACTTAGTACTAGTATCATCAAAAACACCAGAATTTAAAAACAAATACACCGATAATAGTATAGCAACAGCATTTGATACCATTGAAACAATTGAAAAAAAATTAAAAGCAGCAACATTAACAGAACCCGAAAGAACTGCTTTTTATGATGAACTAAACGCACTTGATGAAATACCGGATGAAATAACTTGGAATCCAAATCCAAATAAAAAAACATATAATAATATAATAATTAATGGAGATGACAATCGTTTATAAGACGCATTTATAAATGAACCACGATATTTAAATTTACGTGAACTAATAAAAGAAAAATTAAAGGTGAACGAGCTGTTGTCTAAAGATAGTATCCTAGGTGAATTTGCTGCAGCGTATACAATATTATACCAACACTTAGTGTTAGACACAGTACCAGCAGGTGCTGTAAAATCAGCTATTGAATTTATTGAAGCATATAAAAATATTGATGTAAATAAAATACATCATGTTCCAGAAACCTTCGAGTTTGAAGGTAAACTAACCCTTACAAAAGAACAAGACCAAATGATAGAAGATAAAAAATCTAATATATTTAATAAATACAAAGATTTTCTCAATGACCCTGTAAATAAAACTTTTAGAAACCTAATTGAAAAAGCGGCCACAGATTTAAAATTCGAAAAGGTTATTAAATATTATGATGACTTTAGTAAATTTAATGATACATATTTTACTCTTTTTATTTATAGAAAACGCAGCGATATTTTTTTGGGAGATCCTGTTACCATCAATCAAGAGCATATTAACGCTGCATTAGTTTTCTATTATAAAAATCGTGAACAATATATGAGGAAAGTAATAGTAAGAAATATACATAGAGTAAACGAATGGACAAAAGTTTCTGATATTAATAAATATTTGTTTGCCCATTACAAAATTCCGCGTGAACAATGGATAACAATAGAAGAGATGAATCGTATAATATATGATATTTTTCACAGTTATAAATATAGTGATAATGTTCCTGATTATTTAGGGAGATTAGTTGTATTAAGACAAATAAACGAAAAAACAGGAATAAAAGAATTTAAAATAATATTTTATGCTGGTAATAAACATCTTGATGGATATTCTGAAAATCAAGAAGATCAACCACAATCATATGAGATAAATCAATCAAATATAAAAGAAAGGTTTGCAACCGTATATGTAATACTTCACCAATACTTTTTCCCACATAATATTAACATTGACTTTGTTAAAGCAGCTATAGAATTTATTGATTTACATGAACACAATATCGGTGAAATAAATGATATTGCAACAATTTCAAATACACTCGACTACAAATCAACAAAAGAATACACCGATAAAGAAGAAGAACAACTACGAGCTCGTTCATCTAAGATTTTTAGCAAATACCGAGCAGTACTTGCAAATGTACGTACTGCAGATTTTAGTACATTAGTTTCTGGCGCTTCTTCAAAATTAAAAATTATAAGTTAATACGTTTATTTTTATAAACGCGATAATATAATGAAACAAATCATTGACTTTAATCATATTTCTACAGCAATACCAGAAGAGGAACGCAATCAACTAATAGCATATTTTTACACCTATCATAAAAAAGCGTATTGCTCTAAACAGGCTTCCAAGTATTACAACCGGCTAATAAAACTAATATTGTATGCACCACTATTAATAACAACAAGCGGAGTTATTGCTGCAGGTAGCACACTAAATCCACTACTTCTAATAGTATCTGGTTGTGGAATATTTGTTAGTGCTGGATTACGGCGTCTCGAACCAAAACTCGAACACAAAAGATCGTCATGTAAATTAGCTGCATCAATTTACTCAAAAATATTAACAGAATTACAAGCTTATTTACGTGGTAGAAAATGTGATATTATTGGAGTAATCCATGAATTACAAACCAAAGATAATATGTTAGTTGATATTGCCCCAAATAAAATAGCAAAATATGAAAAAAAATATGATACTATATATACTAAAGCATAATATGAAATGTGAAAAATATATAATTATAAAATATTTTATCGATCAGGGTAGCATCGAAGACTGTTATATCATACATAACGCAATATTTTATATAAATTCTAAATTCTATTACGATGTAAATACTATGAACGATACCCTAATTAAAATTTATTATACTTTAAAGCACTGTAATGTAATCAAAATAAAAACCTTCAAAACCAACCACGGCTTATTTTTCAATATTATTATTCCTGGAAATTGAAATTCGATCACATATAATGAAGCCAATATGTTAATACCAAGCATAAATGATAAATCTAATGAAGCCAACCTAGTAACTAAATTTTTACTATCCAACGATCCTACTGATTCTAGTGATGTTTTTTCAAAAAATAATCTTCAAAACAGTAATTTTATAATCAGACTCAAATTTCAGGACATAATTTTATATAATTTATGTCATAAAACATCTTACTTAACAAATCAAGTGTGTTTGGACGATCAAACGCATTCAAAGTGTATAAAAACTATTAATAAATTAATAATGTTTATAATTTTATCTAAACACTAGTATAAAGGGTGATCATTTTAATATAAACATATAAAGAGTGATTATTTTTATCTAAACACTAATATATAAACAGTTATAAATGGTAATCATTGAAATAATTTTCAATTAGAGATAACATTTATGTATAAGTTTTATCTAAACTATACTATGGGGGGGGGGGGGCGAAAATTGCTATTCAACAACGATGATGACAATGTTGGTTACAATACCAAAGTAGTATAGTAAAAGGCGTGATCTCAGCATAACACGTCCGATCTGAAGTGAAAATCCGGAGGGCAGGGGACGCAGTACCCGGTCTGCAGGATTTGAACGAGGGGAGGATGTGTTGTGCTGAGATCCGCCTTTTACTATACTACTATCCCCGACTCCAGTAAAATTTTCTACCTACGTTTACCCGAAATTTAGCGCATTAATTAATGAAGTGTTAGATTATCCACAAATTACTAGGTTCCGATAACTTAATCTTGGAATGCTGTTATACGTGACGTCACTCCAGAAGGAGTCGATGATACATTACTGTAGAAGTGTTTTTATTGAACGGTCATTTCAAGCGGAATTCATGGAGTCCTTTATTTCATTTTCAGAGTACGGTCAGTGCTCACTATAAGTTTGTCTTCCAAGGATATTACAATCAATCAAATAAATGTTTTGCAGTCTACTGTCACTGCTCATTAAACATTTTCTTCCAAGGATATTCCAGTCAAACAAATCATCAAGAATCCTTTAAAACGTAGGGAAGGGATTTAGACATACTATAAGCAGAATCTGGGAGATAAGAGAGAGGAAATGTGTGTTGAAGGGGGGGGGGGGAGGGGTGTGTGGTGTGGGGGAAGAATATTGAAAAAGAAGTCATTCTCATTCTAGGGACTAAGTATAGCATAAATAGATTAAATTTTAAAATTTCACCCAGACCACTGTTGTATTCGTAACCTAACGCAGGCTCAATACTCACTACTTTCACCTTCTTATATGTGTAGATCGTGTTTTCCAGCGTGTAACACTGGTGCATGATAGCTCTATCCTACCTCACACGTGTCGTTAATCCTGACTCAGGGACTATTTTGACCTTCTACTGCGATCATAGTGCACACAAAGTAACAAACATTGCCCGATTTCCATCTTCACTTGATCATTCTTTCACAATAATCAAGACAAACATTAATTGCAACACATTTACGTACTACAAGGAACAGTTGTTGAGGTTAAGTGTCCTGCAAACAGGCCTATTCGCACTGATCGACTTAGCTACATGTACGGTGTCTTTAGTCCAATTTCGAGTCGAAAAAGCCGTTGTTGTAATTGTTATTTCTTTGGTTAAAATTCATATTCTCATTATTACATCTCTTCGTATCACTTGTAGGTAAACTTTCCAAGTATAGTGAAGGGCTGACACTTTTCGAATTATCTGCATCTCATGAGGTCCGCACACGGTCTCTTTGGCAATCCAGGCTTGTTTCGAAATTGTGTCTTCGTTGTTGGGCCTGTACGATTGTCTAATCCTCCACCATACTCACTTCCATTCCGGTGTATAGGTTTTCTCAGTTTGAACTATCGCTATCACGATGGCAAGCGTTAAACATATGATGGCTTGATCATTGTCAATCTTCGCTATACTTTTTTTGAAAGTGGAGAGTTGATCCAAGGACAAAACATTGCAACTTCGTGGTAAACTGCCTAAAGAAGTTGAAAAGTTAGTCACACGCGCATTTGTTTCTCCGTCAGTGATGTCGAATTCGTCGCTAAATTGTAATACCTGTTGAATCTTGTCAATGATCATGAAAGGTGTTAATTCTGCAGGTATGTTAAATTCAATCCATACTGGAGATTCCAAGTGTCATGGGTGACAGAAAATCCCAAATGATCTTGATATTCTGCCTGACACTGTCTTTGCAACTGGAACAACATAGAATGCAACAAGTCCGTAACAAATGTTGCCGATTTCTAAGCGTGGACTTCAGTCTTAAAATCTTTAAATTTGACCGTGTTAGTGTATGATCTCGTTTGAAATTTTGCGAAAGCCAGCTTGTTCGTTGATTGAATATGGATATAATCCTCGGGGTCTACCAAGCGACTTTCAGTCTTAAACGATGTTGACTCTGTCCGTTGTGGTGATGGTGGTGATGCAGAGAGATCTATCATCGTCAAAATCGTTTTAGTGCTTTTTGTCCCAACTCTGCTCTCTGTATGTTAGGCGATACAGAACGTTGTCATCGTGGTCTCTTTGTTTCTGGCTTCTCCACAGAATTATGTGATCGTTCACGATCGTGGACTATTCAAGCTTGATTTGATTGTGCTGCGACTCTCTAACTGTATATAGAAGCCCCACGTAAGATGGTGATATCGTTCAGTTCCACTTGGACTTTCAAAGCTGGAAGATCAAGTAAATATAAAACTTTTGTTTAGAGATTTACTACAAGGGATTCGAAATTACACGTCGTCGAACAAGACCTACGCGGAGACTTAAAAGTACTCCCGAGATAAAAGTGTGGATGCCTATTATATTTGCCAAGAGAAAGGGCCATATAATGTTTAATAACTTCAAATAAGGTAACCACTTATCCAAAGAATCCTAAAACCTGGTCCAGAGACACAAATATAGATGAATGTTTTGTGTGTCACAAACAAGGGCATTTGTCCTCGAAGTGTCCAGAGCGTACAAGGAAAGTAGAGAAAAGAAACAGGAGGACAAGAAAAAGAAAGAAGAGGAAGAAAAGGTGGATATTTCAGAAGAAACAGAACCTAATCCCTCTAAGAAATTCAAACCAAGACGCTAACGAGACATCGCGAGAGGCCTGAATAAAGAAAACAGAGGAACAAAACAAACCAATTTTTGCGAAATGACGCGTCGCGAATATGTTGCCATTCTTATTCGCCAGAAAGTAGGCAAAGATCTAAGGTTGTTTTATTTATTATTACCCCTTCCTACTTTCTTAAATTCTATCACTTTGTGGATGACGTTTATTTTTTAATTCGAAGATGGGAGATTTTTTTTGACACACACACACACACACACACACACACACACACACACACACACACAGAGGCTTTCATCTATTTCAATTCAGTCAGGATCGGGTGTTACAACCTCGCGGTTTCACTGCTCTCACTTTATTTGCCGCTGACCATCATCGTTTTCAGTTCTCGTTTTCCCTTCCCTTCTGCTTGCTGCTGTAGAAAAGAAGCATCTTACTCCCTTTGACTTAGAACAAATATTTGAAATTTTTCCTCCTGTTTCTTCTTGAAATCATCGTGTTCTGAGATGGGAACATTCGATGACAACTGAATTTCTGCGACGATAAAACATCAAATAAATCATCTGGAATTGCGGATGCCATTGACTGATTAGTAGTAATAGTAGCAGTAGTAGTAGCAGCAGCAGAGGTACTGTTATGATTGGTATAAAAAAAGGATTGCAGGATAGAGTAGGCAAGACGCGCTCTGATTGGCTGCGCCAGCACTAAACGCGCTTTGTAACCGGTTGGCAACATGTCAAAACTCTTTTATTTCCCTTGACTTGCAATATAAGGCTGTTTTTAACCAGTCTTGTCATCTGTTCCCAAAGAATCAAGATGTGGGTTAGCATAGAGTGCTCTTCAGTTGTCTCATGCATGTTGTTTCATCCTGACTATTCGGGCTATGTGGATTCATAGTGGACTGCATAACGTATGACAGACACATCAGTATTTCTCAAAAGAATCTACACCGAGAGACAAGGTTGTGTACAACGAGTCTTGGAATAGGGTCCCTTGGTGAGAAGAAACGTGTATCGCAGAAGAGTGGAGTGGTGTGATCCATGTTAACTGCCTTTGTTGACACGCAATGGTCCTTTTCAGGTCCACCTCAGTACTCCAGAAAATCATATATTGTCAACTTTTTTATGTTTGCCTTTGTGTTTGACTACCTATATATGTATAAAAAAGTATGTGTGTACGACAAAAACCCCAAGACAAATATGCTCCACCCTTCGTGTATGTGCGATTGTATGTATATATGTTTTACAAGATAGACCCTACGCTTTCTGTATGAATGATTGTATGTTGGATAGAAAGCATCAGTTTGTAAGCTACCTCCCTCCCATATGTATATGTAGTTGTTTATGTGTCAAGAAGAATGTGTGTCTGTCGCAGTCTTGATATGTATGTATGTATGTATGTATGTATGTATGTATGTATGTATGTATGTATGTATGTATGTATGTATGTATGTATGTATGTCTGAATGTTTTTGCCAAACTCCAACCCACCCCCACCCCCATTGGACGTTAGTGCGTGTGTCCGAATACCTCATAGGGCCCATAGTACTATGCTAATTTTGAATTTCATTGAGTGTCATTTTTGTCCTGTTAAACTTTCCATACGTCCCTGTGGTGGCTACCGTCATGTTAAGTTCCCATAAAGTCCATAGAGGCCCCCCCCCCCGAACCACCCACCCCAACAATGATAAAGTCCCATATTGCCCATACCGTCCTGCATAACTATTTCCATACGTGACCTTTTAATATTCCAAAATGGGCCCGCCAGGTCGGGCTATTTACCTACTTTGACATGTTGAGTATGTACAAAAATATATCTTTTGGAAAATATATTTTGAACAAATCTGATTAATTTATATACATACAAATATTCCAAATGGCAGAAAAGTTAATTTGTGGAAATCCAATTAATAGCAGCAGTTTATAGATTTTTAGACCAACCGATTGGTTTTTTGTGATGTTTTACGGCACAGCAAACAAATTTGTTTGATATGTTGTACGACTGCTTCTATATTTATTTCTTATTTTTGCATTACACTTTACAAACAGTGTTTACAAAGTAAGAAAGACATATAACAGAGAAGCTCATATAACAGCGGCAATGGGGGTATTGATTCCAAGACTTACGTGGTAAAAACAACATCGTTTTCATGTGTCTCCTTCATTTAAAACATGAAGTCATACAATGGCATTTCCTCTGCAATGTCTGCAGTCGAGAAACAGATTTTAAAAATAACCTTTTTCTTATCCTCGACATTTACGTTGTTTTCTTTGGTTTTTGCAATATATTTTGAGACATATACATTTCGGTTGAACATTTTATAATATTTATTCGGGAAAATGACCGTCCTTTAAGTCCAGTAGTTTTCTCTGAGTTTCTCACACCCCAATCCCGTTCCCTAGCATCCATCTTAACGACCACTCTACGGCAACATCTAAACCGCTGTTACGCACTCCAATAGATGGCGTACGTTTCCAGATGCAGCAATCAGTGAATAAGACAGCTATACAACCTAAGCCCCTTTTGATGGTAACATTGTTAGGACTCATACACCGTTATATTTAGAAATCGAACGACACCTACTACTCATTAAATACATCGTACATTCGAATTCGCTCTTTTTCAACAGAAAATGATATGTTTAAATCTTAGAGGATTTGGAAGACAAGGAAGTGTCCCAAAACACGTTAAGAAACCAACAATATAGAATATATCAGTTGATTAATATTAAATAAGTGAAATACCCGTGTGCATATATATATATATATATATATATATATATATATATATATATATATATATATATATATATATATATAGAGAGAGAGAGAGAGAGAGAGAGAGAGAGAGAGAGAGAGAGAGAGAGAGAAAGAATGAATTACAAATATACACCAAACAGAGCGGAAAGTGCTATCCCTGGATCCTACAGGAGAATGCTTGATAACATTAGCAGAATTTGTAAATACGAATAAATAATATTATACAGGTTAGAGAATTTTTAATTCGTACTCTGCGGAGACACACCCGCATGTCGACCCAGTAATTAATTCTCATCTAAGTATACAGTCCATCTGGATTCCTACTACAGAATATACAAATATACACCAAACTAGGGGTTGGTGCTTACAGGCAAGGCGATGGGTGCCGTAACCCGCGGATCCGGGTCCGTAGAGTACAAAGTACAAATTAAAAATTCTCTAACCTGTATGATAATATTATTTATTCGTGTATATATATATATATATATATATATATATATATATATATATATATATATATATATATATATATATATATAATTTAGA
Organism: Margaritifera margaritifera; assembly: GCA_029931535.1. Taxonomy (NCBI): domain Eukaryota; kingdom Metazoa; phylum Mollusca; class Bivalvia; order Unionida; family Margaritiferidae; genus Margaritifera; species Margaritifera margaritifera. The sequence goes on along the minus strand of JAQPZY010001112.1, from coordinate 535,309 downwards.
ACTGGTATTTCTTTAGAAATTTATCTTTTTGCTGATTAGGTACGCAACTTCACATAATTATTTGGGGATATATAAAATATGCTAGGTCAGATTTTTAATTTTAGTAAATATATAAAACAGGACGTACATTTTAGTCGCTACTAACATATTTAGTCTTACAATTTTCTAGTAGTGATAGCTTTTCCAAATTGTTGAATAGTTAACTTCATTCTATTCATGCTATATTTCATGTGTTATTATACAGAGCTGGGAATCGTATAATGTTTCATTATCAATGATACCTGTATGCTAACCGATGGGTACTACATTAATAGATTAATTTGTCGAAGTGGTATCTTGCCGAAATTGGGGTTACATTTCAAATAATCCCACAGTCCGATAAGGCGAGTATGGCTCATAACTGACTTTCGACCAGCAGTAATTACAGAAATCATATTAATTATTCAGTCATTATGGTCAAAGTGACAAAGGCTCGATCCGATCGATTAATAGGAATATCAGTGTAATCATTTCTTATTCGTATCGTGTAATTTTAGGACAGTGTTTCAATCTTTCAAATCTCGCTTTTATATATGTTAACAGGTATTTTAGACCATGCCTATCATTCCCTTACATGTGCACATGTGTCTATATTATTAGTGAACGCTATGCTGCAGATTTTTTAACATCCTTTATTTTCTTCTTATAGTGGCGAACAAAACATAATTAAACATGGTCGTTCATTTCTAGCTAAATTGTATGAAGCAACGAGGAGTTTAGGCGATGCCCATTGACTTTATTACGTTCTGAATCTAATATTTCATATAGTGATTTAAAATATTATTTAACTCGGTATGTTATATATTGTTATACTTATATTCTGTTATACTTGGAAAAAATTAGTAACACGGACAATATATATATATATATATATATATATATATATATATATATATATATATATATATATATATATATATCAGGCATGTGCAACGTCTTCAAGGGCTCGGAACAGATAGCAATTTTTAATGTACCCGCAAGCCACACTGGCCATACTATAAAACCAGGTCGCTGGCCGAAGGTTGCACATGCCTGATATATATATATATATATATATATATATATATATATATATATATATATATATATATATATATATATATATATATATATATATATATATATATATATATATATATATGAAAATAATACTACTTTATCTTTCTACAGAGTGACCTCATTCTTGCTTTGGGTTGTAATGACATCCGGGTTGCCGACCGCGCGTCTGAACTTTGGCTGCAAGGTTTTGGAGATATACTGATGTTCTCCGGTAATGCCGGAAAACGATCAACTTGTGTGTATTTATTTCCTTGACTCGATATTTAAAATTGATATAAATTTAAACTGCATTTTTTTTCCCTCTAAGAGAACCCAATTAAAGACAAAGTTCCATAAAATATGATTATATGGCACTTAACAGAGTGTATCAAACATTCTAGGGACCATTCAGATTGGTCATATTTGGACGGGTGTCCTTTGTATGCGGGTACAAATTCGATGAAAAGGATTCATAAAATGACGTTCTTTATGACCAGATGTCCTTTATATGTAAGTACCTCTTTGGCAGGTTTTAATGAATAGTATATACGAAAACTGCAAAAATGTTAATGACAAGGGAAATATGTAAAATAAAATCAAAATATTTACGAACTTTCCCATACTTAACATTATATAGTACGCAAGTAATATATGTGCGTATAACATCAAGGTTTGATTAAGGTGTTTCGCTGCACAATAATGCTCAATATGCGATATATCAAAGGTCAAACATATTGTTCAGCCTCATTGAACACCGTATATTATATGGCATGTCACATTTTAATCTCAAACATAGATATAATTTGCTTCATTTCAAAGCGTCATGTTGGATGAAATTTATAGCTATGATGTTTTTTTTTTGTCAACAGCTGTTTGGTCGAAACCAGAGGCAGAAGTGTTTCGAGAGAGAGCATTGGAGAATGGTGTTCCATCTGATAAAATTCTTATAGAAAATAAATCTACCAATACTGGAGAAAACGTTCAATTTTCGTTCAGAATTTTAGAGGAAAAAGCGATTAGGCCAAACAGCATCATTCTTGTTCAAAAGCCTTACATGGAAAGAAGAACAGCCGCCACTTTCATGAAACAGTGGCCAGGCGACACCTCAAGTATAAAAATTTATGTGACGTCACCGGAAATAACGTTCTTGGAGTACCCAACGAAGGACACAGGAGATTTCCGAAGAGTTCTAACAATAATAATTGGCGATTTGCAGAGAATACAACTGTATGCAGACATAGGGTTTCAGATTCCGCAAGATATACCAGACGAAGTTCGTGATGCGTTCAAGCGGTTGAAAAATACGGGGCGATATAACAGCCATCTTGTACAGTCATGATTAAGAAAATCAAATACAAACGAGGCAAACACAAAAGAATCGACAAGAACAGAACTAGTATGGACAGTAATATCAAGAATGGACTATTCGTGCTATTTTTTAATAAAGAAATTACAGAACAAATGTATGTTAGATATTAAATTTGAGGATACAGTCGATGGGAGTTTCTCTTTTCTCCTGGCGTTCCCTCACTATCTAGACAGAGTTTCCTCTGTCTTAAAAATTAATTTTTTTTATATTTTGCTATTACTGTTCAAATTGTGAAGATACAAAATCGTGCGCTGTAGGTATTTGCGGTTTCTATGGCCATCATAAGTTTTCTGATGACACGAGTTATATAATGTGTATAGTCCCAAAGTTAATGGGGTGTTTAATGTACCTTCTGAACCACAAGATCTGAAGTGGCCCAAGTTTCCTCTGTATTGGAAATTGCCTTTTGTTATTTGGCTATTACTACCCATTTCCAAGACAGCAATGGTCAAATGATTAAAAAGTGATTTCTAACACAGAGGGAAGTCGGTGTAGCTTGTAGATTTCTTCAGGTAGAAAATTTTGCGTAGATTACAACAATATCAGTCTTTGTTATACGTGTTTGTCAAAGGTTCTCAAAATTGTTTTCTCTTGCGCTCTGAGCTTAAAGTACACACACAACCCTGAAAATTGGGGCAGGATTTTATTTCAACTGTCCATTTCATTCGAAGATAAAGCACGATAGCCATATTGTACTGACGTGCCGTTAACCATTATACATACATATTTATGTAATGTAAGTGAATGTTGAAAAAACTTCTGATTGATTGTTTTCATTTGGCAACATATCTTTTACTTTACTGGCGTAAAATTTGTTTCCATCATCAAACTGTATCTTTTCAGGCTTTCACTCCTTAAAGACGTTTTGTTTCTAAAAGCATCATATGTGCTATCTCTTTTTATATTTAACTTTCTCAACCCAAGAGTGTTCGAAAAATGTATATCACCATTAATATATATTTATATCCGTTGCTGTCTTTTTATATGCTTCCATCTCGGCAAAGTCTACCTCTCATTGGTCATCCATGTGAGTTACATAGACCGAAAACTAATAGGGTGCTTATGTACTTTCCGAGTCAAAAGGTTTAAAATAGACGGAGCTTCTTCTGTATTGAAAATAGCTTTTTATTATATGGCTATTAGTTTCTATCTCCAAGACAGTCATAGCTACGTAATAAAAAAGTAATTTCGAAAACAGAGGAAGCTCGGTCTCGGTTTGATAACGTCGTTTGATGGGAAACAGTCTCAGCTGCGACTGTTTGGCCAAATGTTCTCCATATTGATTTCGCTTGCACATTGAGCTTAAAGTACACACAACCAGGTAGGGTTGAATTTAAACGTTTCTTCTCATTCGATGATAAATCGAGATAATCTTTATGCGATGTGATTACATGTTTAAGAACCTTTTGATTGACTGTTTTCCATTTCCAGCAGATCTTGAACTTAATTGATGTAAAATTCGTTTCCATCGTCAAGCTGTACCTTTGCAGGCTTTCGGTCTTTACATATTTGGTTTTCTTAAATCATTGTGTCTGTCATCTCCTTTTTTATTTTACTTTCTCAGCCCACGAGTATTTCGAAAAATTGTCTATCTGTTTCTTGAATCAGTATGGATAGACCTTGTAAAGTTTACGAGTTCTTCCTCTTGCACTGTAAAAATTTAACTTGCATAAAATACATAATTTATAAATCATGCTGTACTATTTTAACCATCTTGCTTTCAAAGGTTATCATACATTTGTCAGTGTCTACCTTATGTACAATGCACCATATCGTTATTAAATGTAATATGTAAATCTCAATCCTCCTTGAAACAATGTAGGATATATTTCATGATGCTAGATTAAATTAACATTTCTGCTTTGTTGTGTGATATTTATCCACACGACTATTTGACGCTTTTGTACGATCTAAACTTGAGAACAAATAGACATTAGGTCGAGATACCGACATTGTTGCTTTGCAAACTCATTAAATATTTAAATATCATTTCCCTGGAATCTCTTGAATTCAACACAGTATAGTTCTGTGTCACAGTCGTTACTTAATATATAAAAGCATTTCAAAATGATAATTTTCGCAAATGACAATTTCATCAGCTTGTTAGTAATTAAAACAGTCTTAAGGGTGTATTAAACGACTCGATTCACTTTGGACTAAAATCGGACCTACGTCTGATTTGAATGATATTTTCGTAATGTATCGACTATACGTATATTTCATAGAACATTTTTTTTTCGACATGGGTAATATTCTTTACTGTGTTTGTAATGTAGAATGGCGACGACGTTATATACAGCAGAAAACATCAAATGATATACAGCGAAACTTATGGGATGGCCTGTTCTTCGTCGACGGTTCGTCCGTTAGCACAAGTTTTTTTTATCGCTACTTCTCATAAACTATTAGGGGGATTGCCATGAAACTTTACAACAACATTTACCCAAAAGGTCTAGTTGGTCATGAATAAAAATGGTGCTGCTCTGACGTCCAATATGACCGCCACAGCAGCCATCTTGAAAATCTTGTTATCGACACTCCTCCTGAATGGATGGTTATATTAATATTGGTATTCACAGAAAGACATCATACGATGTTTAGTTGGTCCTTATTGAAAAGAGTTTGGCAAGGACATTCAATATGGCCGCCACAGCGGCCATCTTGAAAACCTTGTTATTGCTACTCCTGAGTGGATGGTCATATGAACATGGGGGTTTCAACAAAATACTTCTTGTGGTGTCCAGTTGGTCCTAAACAAAAAGAGCTGATCTGACGTCCAATAAGGCCACCACTGCAACCATCTTGACAATCTCGTTATTACTAGACCTCCTGAACGGAGCGCAATCGACATGGAGTTTGTACCAGAAGATTTCTTATGATGTCTCGTTGGTCCTAAATGAAAATGATGCCACCCGGATATCCAATATGACCACCTCAGTGGCTATCTCAAAAAATCTTGTTATCGCTACTCCACCTGAATGGATGGTCGTATCAGCATGGGATTTTCACTAAAAGACTTCTTATGATGTCTGGTTGGTCCTAAATCACAACGGTGGCAATGTGATCTCCAATATATCCATCAGTAGTATAAGAAATGCCGGTTCTGTCTTACTTTCCGGAATTGTAATTTTGATTGTTATTTTAGGTTGTTAATTGAAAAAGTGCGATTAAGATGGTATTTAAAATGTGGTCCAAAGTTGTAATTTTAGATGTTATTTCAGGGTGTTTATTCGAAAAAATGCCATTTAAGATGGTGTTTAAAAGTGGTCCAAAAATTGCAATTTAGGTCGCTTTTTTCAGGTTGTTCATTCAGAACAACGTGGTTTGAGGTGGTATTTAAAAGTTGTCCAAAATTGTAATTGTAAATGTTATTTCAGGGCGTTAACTCGTAACAATGTGATTTAAAATGGTATTGAAAAGTAGTAACAAAATTGTAATTTAAGTTGTTTTTCAGGTTGTTAATTCGAAAATGTGATTTAAGATGGTCTTTAAAAGTGGTCCAGATATTGCAATCGAGGTTGTTTTTTTCAGGTTGTTAATTCGTAAAAATGTAAGTTAAGACGATGTTTAAAAATGTAATTTAGGTTGTTTTTCAGGTTGTTAATTCGTAAAAATGTAAGTTAAGACGATGTTTAAAGATGCAATTTATGTTGTTTTTTAAGGTTGTTAATTCGAAACAATATGATTTAACGTGGTGGCTTTTAAAGCGGTCAAAAAATCGCAGTTTAGGTTGTTTTTTTTTCAGGTTGCTGATTCGTAAAAATTTATTTTAAGATTGTATGTAAACGTGGTTCAAATTTTTTTAACTTAGCTTGCATTTTTTGTCAGGTTGTTAAATCTAAAAATGTGATTTAACGCAAAGCAATAATATAGGATTCAATTTAGGGTCCAAATGATAATTTTATTAATTTACATTAACAGGACAGGTGAAATATTATCATGTAAAGCAACCATAAACACATGAAAAGACCTATGTTTACAATTTATGATTAAAACTCTACTATGTACACGATATACATAGACGTAAAATATAAAAACTTAAATATCTTGGAAACAGTAGCCAATCAGTTGTTTTAATTGTCATATTTGAATTCAGCACATCAAAATCCCTAATAAATAGCACATTTTATCTTTGAAGCAGACGACTTCGAAATTTTTTTAGACCAGTGTAATTTGAGCTGTTGCAGCACTGGAACTTGGTAGAGTATCATCAGTCAGAAAGCTGACCCCTTTGCTATGTGAAATATGTGTTTGTTTCAGAAAAATTCTTCTCTGCGTAGCCTTTCATGGATTCAGTTAAAATAACCATGTAAAAGTACAATAAGTATCTTCCCTCTCCCTTGTGTATCAACAAAAGCTGTGCTAGCCTGGTATTAAATAACTCCACGAACTCTTCAATACAATTGGAAGCCTAACATTTTAGAGCTCCTCCCAATCATGGGTGAAAATGACAGCACTATTTTAGTTATTACCCCTAACAAGCGTATTCAAATGATACAAGATTACAGGTGCTACCTATTATTGACAGGCCTGTGTTTAATTATTTCACACCTCATAAGGATAACCATTGATGGTTATAATAAAGAAACAGAGACACTTTGTAAAGAGACAAAAAATTTTAGGTTCAGTTTTTGAATTTTCATAAATATTTATTTAAATTCAATTTAAAAAAAAACAATCAAAAGAAAAAAAAAACAAAAAAAAAAAACAAACAAACATGTATCATATTTAAAAATTAAGTCGCCTAAGAGTGTTTAACAGACACGTTTTATTTTCAGTAATTTATAGATTTTTATTACTACTAAACACTAGTTACAGTTTATCTGAAAGGACTAGGGACTCAAGATCACTGTAATGGACTCAGAAAATGTCACCAAAATTTTTTTCTTTATTTTAAAAACTTTTTTATTTATTTTGTATAGACATACCTTTGTCTTTAATAATACGTTATAATTTTCATATTTATCGCGTGCGATGACGTCATCGGCAGCCGCGCGTGAGGTGTAAAATGCGAAAAATGTGAAAAATTCGTCTGATTATAATGTATTTATACAAATTTAACTATTCCCGCAGTCATGAAACAACGGGAAACTTTCAATAGATTTCCCTTATTAGATAAATTGTAATCTCAGAAAATTGTATGTTGTTTCACTCATGTGGGATACGGTAATTTTAAAGAAAATGGTTAGATTCTATGGGAGGCAACAGTGACGCTTTTATCGCAGCAGCAGTTTACAAGGTATGTAAATTTCATTTTACAAATATTATGCCACAATAAATGAGTAAAGTATGAAATTAAATGCAGTTATACTTTATCAGACACACATATTCTTTAGAAATTAAGGAAAATCTTCACAGTTTAAATATTTCCAGGCGGTGGTGATTTGCAGACGACGTGTTTTATGACGATGTTGACAATCCAGCTTGGTTTATAACATATTTGTATCAGACTGGTATTTTAGATAAATATTTCTCTATAACAGCATTATATATAGTGCTATGAAATACTGTGAAACTGTTGTTAATTCGTTTTGAAATTTTTGGTAAATAAAATTACAATCTTAGAAAGCGATTGACATACATATGCATAGAGGGTCTGAAGCAGTTTCCGTCCGGAACCAGTCAGGCCTACCTCACGTTCATCACTTATTGAACACTCAACGTAGTTCAATTTTGAATTGGCAGAATAAATAATTAACATTCAATATAAGGTACATTTTGTCTCAGCAATTAACAAAAATAATCCATGAGAATTAACGATCGTGCGGTAACTGGTGCCAGATTCGCTAGGGGACTCTAGTTCCAAACTCACTACGTTTATAACTGGAAGGGTTAGTGAGGAAAAGCGCTATGAATATATGATTTATATTGATTTGCAAACAAGTACAAAACCATATCTTATATAAACAGTGTGCTAAAGACCAGAAACATTTAGTAGAAAGAAAATACTTGTGGCTGCAACAGAGTACAAGAAGATTTATTTATTTTATGCTAGGCAGTGAAATACTGAATTTTCTGAGTGATATAATTGTGATATTTCACTATCAGTCAATAGCTCGCGTGGTGTAGTGGTATAAATGGCCACTTCGCATCCCGGTGAACCGGGTTCAAATCCAGCACAGATATAATTATTTTTTTTGGTTTCATTTTCTTTTTATCTGATATTTTACCTTGAATTGGGAAGAAGCATTATGTAACTACTGATATTTTATGTGCAAATATACACAAAACAGAGCAAAACATAAACGGCAAACCGCTGACATTATCGCGCGGGATGCAGTAAGAAATCAGCTACTTCAGTGTGTTATAGAAATTGCTAGACAATACGCTTGAGCATAAAATAAAAAGAATATTTGCTTTCTCCACTCGTGAAAATACTTAAGTTTTTCACCCACGAGATGGAATATATCCGTTATTCACTCGTTTGAAGCAAATATCCTCTCTATAGCTCTTATAAATAAATTGTATTCACACATAGTTTCGTGGTCCAATGGTACAATGTTCGCTTGTATACAAACCCGACCTGGGTTCGATTACCCCGGTAAAATAGGATATTTTTTTCTTCTTCTCATTTCAACTTAGTACAGATAGTAATCAGTAATAAATTTATTTTCCAGAATGATATGAAAAAATCTTAGTGGTCACCAATTATTTAGTTTTTTAAAATTTTTTAATACTAAGTTAAGATATTAACATGTAATAACTGTATTTTCCTGACGATTATAAAACAATCTCAATAGTCACCACTGATTTTTTTATTTTTGTAAAAAAAAAAAGACTAATTGTACATAGTATCATACATTTATATCTCATTCAGGGATATGACCTTTTTTCGTTCACCTTTAGCAATGTTATCTCTTGTCAATTACTGTTAGAAATATTTAACAATTCACTAAGTAAGATTTCAAATCCATTATTTAGAACAAACAGTTATATGTTACGGAATGTATATGTTCAATTTGTGTTCTGGGAGAATTGCTTATAAATCGATTTGACTCAGTTTTAGTCCTTTCTTTGAAGCCACGAGTGAAAATACTTAGTTATTTCACCCACGAGATGAAATATATCCGTTATTCACTCGGAGCAAGCAAATATTCTTTTTATTTTATGCTCAAGCGTATTGTCTAACAATTTGTATAAAACACTGAAGTAGCTGATTTCTTGCTGCATCCCGCGCGATAATGTCAGCGGTTTACCGTTTATGTTCTGCTGTTTTTTTTTGTTGTATATTTGCACATAAAATATCAGTAGATATCAGTAGTTACATAATGCTCCTTCCCAATTGAAGGTTTAACAGTAGACAAAAAAAAAAAGATTTTTTTTTCATCCCTTCTTGGGTTTGAACTCGGTTCGCTTGGATGCAAAGCAGCCACATTAACCTTTACACCAGGCAAGAATCTTACAAAAAGAATTGAAATGTCTTACTCATAATGTTATCCATCTCTATTGACGGTCAGTGAAAAAATATCATATTTTTCACTGCAGTGAAATATTACAATTATTTCACTCGGAAAATCCAGTAATTCACTGCCTAGCATAAAATAAATATTTTTTTCTTATGGATGTTTTGATGTTTTGTTGATATTTGCAGAAGTCTTTTGTCAAAGTCCTTTAGTCCCCGAGATTTGCATATATATATATATATATATATATATATATATATATATATATATATATATGTAATCAACAAGTCTTTAAAAATTAAAATTTGCATGCATGACGTCATTAAAATCACGTTAACGTAATGGAACCGGAAGTAACGTCATTTTATGTAGGTAAACTTTTGGTGCCTCCAGCATACACAATTTGATTGAATTCAACAAAATTTTTATTATTCTGCACAAAATGCATCCTAAAGAGTCTTTGTACAAAACTTAGAGCCTTTTGGTGGTTGGGCCAAATTTGACCCTTGCAGTACCTAGTCCTTTAATTTTTGACAGTTGGTCATTTTCATCTTCCTTGTTTTTCTAAAACATTGGTATCAGATAAAAGCCTATAACTATAGTACGAATGGATCAAATTCATTGAAACGTTGCAGCAGTATTTCAGACACATTTATTTTATTGCAGATATAGGCTTTTCTATTTCAATGAAAATCTTTCACCTCGATAGGTCTCGGGGTCACAATTATTACTTCTGGGTCAGTACCCACGAATGTAGCATCAGTCCATTTTTTGAGCATTTTTTAGTCTCTCTTTTTTGGCGGTGATACTTGGGTTAAATTTAGAGGGCCTATGTGGTATTGATTTAAACAAGGAAACTGTTTATTGTTTAGAGTATGAGGTTATCTGTGTCCATTTTGTTTAGAGTATGTGGTTATCTGTGTCCATTTTGGCGACAGTGCACAGTGACTAATGAGACACTGATGCTGACTCGGAAGTGAAATTTATTACCCATTGGACGTTGTTTTGTTTATAGTTCAGCCTCTCTCTCTTAAAAAAAATATCTTAGGCCGGTAACAAGTAAAAGTTCTGTTTCTTTACTGGTTAGTCATTCACATGTTTCTCACATCAGTTATTTCATTCCATAATGGCTAATGTGAAATCTCGCCACTGAACTGTTGTGACTTGTAGGTAGCTTCGCATCGGCGCGGTGTATGATGGTTAAAAAGCACGAAATATTTGTACCTTGTCCAAAGATGGCGGTTGGTAGATGTTTGCAGTTTCCCTACCATCAAAAATGGAAGGTAGTAGTCAGCTAAATGGCGACTCAGATGCGCTTCATTGCGACATAATGGGTATTCTGTATAGCGTGACGTCTGTCGCGTACTACCCTCAGCCATGCGATCCAGCACTGCAAGTAAAAATACTCCTGACTTTTTCCTCATACGCATTACCCAAAATCTGCACATTATGCACTAAAGCACTTGTAAAAACAAAGTCTGCAGCAAATTAAAACTAGATTTAGTGTAAAGCAGTTAATAAAGCATACAGCTTTTTCAAAAGTGTCATTTAACCACTACATTTACCGCGCTGTGGCAGTGGTATTCTCCTACAGTATATAACCCAATGTTAGGAGTATGGTGCCAACTGGAAGTACGCCGAACATTATATTTAGTCGGACATACTATAGAAAGCGAAAGTCCGAAAAACAACAAGAATACTGTGGAAAGTCTAAAACCGCACTGAAGTGATCCAATCTTAAGAGAAAATACCAACCAGAAATACCATTCCAAAAATTTGGAGGAGGGGAATAATAATAATAATAATAATAATAATAATAATAATAAGATCATCATCATCAGCAGCAGCAGAATTTCTTTATTATTATCAGAGAAGACGCTCTCTACTTATGAAATATTTAATCCGGGATATAATTTTAGCAAGCAAAATGATGAGGACAAAGATTGATGATTGTGGCAATGAGATGGCAATAAGAGACCATAGTAATTAGGTTAATGACTACTAACGTAACTATTTCAAAGTCCTAGGCTTCATAAGCGTAAAATTGAAGCAAATTCAATATCTGGGTAGAAAGCAAGGGGTCATCTGAGATACAAACAGTAGTCAACTATGTATGAAACTGTGACTCATAATAATCTATCATATCTTTCAATCTGTGGAGACAAATTTGGCGACTATGTGGGAGATTTGAAGGGCATATAGACGGAATGTAAAATTTGAGAGCATAGTGCGTTATGATCAAGACCAGGGAAAAATTGTCAGAATCAAACAATATTTATTTATGAACTTTATCGATCTGAAAATATTGTTGCATAATATCAAACAAAGTATAGGATAATGATAATTGGAAGATGAACCAAAAACATTTTATTATAGTAACAATGTCGTAACAAATTCAAATAAACATAATTCAAAATCTCCCCGTATTTTTTGGGATATGAAAAAACAAAAAAGCAAATAATTGTATCTGTTTATTGCATAACAATAATTTACTGGTAAAAAAGCACAAGTATGAAAACAGCAGTTGTAACATCTGAATGACATTTGTGATTTGTGCAATATATGAGTTGTAGTTTCTATTGGGTTTAAAAAAAAGTGGAGTCACTTGGCAACACTAGAGATTATGTTAATTCATATTTACAGGTCTGTGGAAAAACAACTGGTACCGTTACAGGTCGCTCTGAGCTTTGACTGCTAACATCACAAGAAATATCGGTTACACGAAACACCCAAAATCCACCACCAAATCCACCCAATCTACATTTGATACGTGTAATATACAAAGTATATGTTCTTTAGGTATCATATATTACACGAAATAGCAGAAAAGTAGACAAGGTACAGTAGATGGTTAAAATTTTCTTTGCACAGTATAGCATAAAGTTCGTTTTGTTTGTTTGTTTTTGTTTATTAACACGCTCTTGTGTATAATTTATATTTTTAAAAAAATCGTTTTTCAATTTTTTTAAATTATGTATATTGACATAAGTTTTCAATATATAGAATTTTTTTTTTCACCGTTGTGCGATACCCCCAAACCAAGTACCTTGTTTATATTGCGTATCATATGTATTAAAGGTATATTTGTGTTTGCACAAATATACTCCAATTACACCCAAATTGCGTTACATACAAGTGTATGTTCTTTGGGTACCATTTATTTGACGAAAATATCATAAAAGTTGATTTATACCTAGATTAACCAAATACACAAAATCGCTCTATTTTTGAAATAAACGAAAATAATCTATAAAAGAAACTAAACAAATAAGCTACATCCCCCGAACAGGCAATTATATTAGATATACAACAAAAAGTTAAATAAGTCGGAAAAAATGTACACATTTAATTAGAGGAAAAAATAATTGAAATAAACAATGAACATTATTCCTTATGAATTAAAATAGCATAAATCCCACGAACATTCAAGTATAATGTGCATTTGTAACGAAATTAACACAGAGTCTAGCCACTTGAGGTGAATAAGAAACAAGAAATTATTTGGAGACAAATTGGGACCGTTTAGTCGTAGCTGACTTCCGATTCCACACGCCGCAATCATCCGGGAAGTCATGCTTTCCATTCTCTTAGGCCTGGCTTTCGGTCACCACAAAAACGTTGTTCTTTATTCCGCGAGGGACAAACTTCTCCGGCTGTTCTGTATTTAATATAATGTCCAAATATTCGTCATTAGACATGAAACTACCCAATTTGCAGGCAGGTTTCATTTTGCTTGGTTTGTTTGCTGTATCCTCATCAAGATCTAAGTTGGAGTCGCTGGTATCATCAGTTAATATGGATGCACTGGAGAGACGTATTGGACCGATATGAAGTTAAGTGATACTGGATAAGGCTTATATGGCTTGGGTCCAAGCACGTTAATTGACACTGGCAGCAACACGCGTTGGTTATTTTATACAACTGTTTATTACTCCGCGGTTTCTGGACGCTACTGTTATATAAACACATGTTGTTTTAACGAGAAGACTTAAATAAATGTTACCAATAGCCGATATATTCTTTTTTTACAAATAAGTTATACATGTGTGGAATTACATCATTAATCTAAGGCCCGTATGTCGTTTGAAATTAAATATTTTTAAAGTGTATTCTTGTTGTTATAATCTATGAATTCTGCTTCTGTACGATTTAAACGCATACATTTCATCTCATTAACTCCAGTGAACTATTACTCCAAATATGTATCAATGGAACTTCATGACAGATAATGTCAATCATGGTTTTCATGCGATTCATTTAAAATTTAGCGAAATTACATCGATTTAACAAGATGAAACTTGTTAATTTCATACTAATTTATACTAAACAGATGTCTTAATTATAATTTAAGAAAAAAAAATATATTATTTATAATTATTTGCGACTTCATTCAAGAGAAAATAATGCATTAATCCATGCTGAAAGATTTACATGTCAAATTAGCTTTAACGTACTATACTATGTAATTCTAACACATATGTAAGAATCTGGAATGATTTAACAGATGGGACTTTGGGCTACAAAAAATCTATAAGGACTGAAAAATCTTGTGATGTGGAAGAATGTTTTCCAAGTATTGAAAAATTGATATAGGTCGATAATTTTTTGCAGTGGGTCTAAAATATCATGCTTTGTAACGCTTACCTGCTTCAAACGGTGCACACCCATCAGATAGTCAAAGTCTGTTCCGTCATCGCTTATCGAACGACATGAAACGCAAATGTAATGCAGTTCAAGTGCATACCATTCAACAAGTTCATCAGAACTAATTCTTTGACACTTCCCATGAAACCGTTTTGAACACATTACACACACAATACACCAGAGACGGAACTTACTTTGACACTTCCCATGAAACCGTTTTGAACACATTACACACACAATACACCAGAGACGGAACTTACTTTGACACTTCCCATGAAACCGTTTTGAACACATTACACACACAATACACCAGAGACGGAACTTACTTTGCAATCTCCACATGAAAACCTAGAAACACGCTTATTAGCCATTTTCTGATTTCAGCTAGAAAGAATAAATAACTATCTGGTGTAAATTACAAGAACAGACATTCTTGTACCATCTACTGCAACTTGTCTACTCTTCTGATATTTTCGTGTAATATATGATACCTAAAGAACATATGCTTTGTATATCACCGTGAAATGCGCGCAAAAAACAAAAGGCTGGCCTGGTCATGTTTCAAAAAAAAAAAATCCAGTAACGAGGTAGTAACAGAACAACAACAACATCAACAACAACACCCCCCCCCCCAAAAAAAAGGCATTTGTTAAAATGTAACGCGAAACAATTCACAACCAAAAAATCTCCCATGGATGTTTCTTTTTGTTGCTTTCCTTCCACGGATAGTACAGATTAGACCTTTCTCTTTTTTTGTTATCCCGCAAAGTTTTGTTTGGTTTATATTACGTGCGCTTTTCCGTTCTCATAAGATGAATTTTGAAAGTACAAATACCGTACAATTCTATATGTGTTTTTTCTTTGATGACAGTAGTTTGTTTGTAATATAGGCCATAGGCCCATAATACAATTACATAACAGTATTGCAATGATGTAGATCGCCACATTACAAATAAATTTAACACAGTGAAGTGAAAAAACAAAAGAAAAAAGTCCAGCACCCACAATAGAAATATGTAGGAAGATGAAACGGAAATGGCATTACATAACTGATATTGCATATAGGTAGACAAAAAAAAAGTTACATGTACATTTGATCTCGTCTGTGGAATGCTGAAAAGACATTGTGCAAGTGCAAATATGATATCAGGGTTCTTGGACTTCATCAGTGAATAGAAGATTTGTTCATATGGGTCTTTTTTGTTAAAAATTCCTTTTATGATTCTGTTTCCAAGATCTGCATAAAATGGGAATTGTAAAACAAAGTGACGTTCATCTTCTATTCGGTTTTTATCACATAGCATACATTTACGTTGATATGGAGGGATGCTATTATGCCGTCCTACCTCTATAGCTAAATAATGAGAGGAACATAGGAATCTGTCTAATGCATTTTATAGATGGGTAGGTGAATCAAAGGTTATATAAAACTGAACGGAAATATTAACATATTATAGTGATACGTTTTATGTGATTTACTTACAACTGAATTCCAATCCTAAGTTAAATTGTCTTTAAGACGTTGTCTGAAATAGAGCATAAATACTTTTTCAGCTCGTACCAAAGAAAATCAACTCCATATCTGAATAGTATGTCTTTAACTTTCGATACCTATGACTTTACCCGACTCGTCCATTTTGTTTTCACAGCATAATATAGCGTTGTCTTGGATATCGGTTATCAACCATTCTGATAAAAATAATCCAAAACGTGTCAACAAGCCATGGTTTGATGATGCAGGCAAAGACGCTATCAGGGAACGGAAAAGGCCTTTGAACATTTCAATGCCAATCCAACAACCGAAAATCCGAATAATTACCGTATATACCGAGCTAAAGCTCGTCGTACCATTAGAAGGACCTTGTGGAAAACATGGAGATCCTATGTATATAGGTTGAAGTCTCGCTTCTCTAGTAAATCAGTATGGAATATGGGACGAAAAATTATTGGCAAAAAAAGCTGTATTAAGCATTTAAAGACATCTGATGTAATGATCACAACCATGACAGAAATCTCAAAATACCCTTGCCAAAACATTCTCGAAGAACTCCTAACACGAGAATTACTCTGAAAACTTCCGCCGTGTCAGAAACTTTAAAGAAAAGGTTCCTCAAAATTTCAAATTTCAAATGCTGAAGATTACAATAAACCGTTAACTCTCAGAGCGTTACAAGACTCTTGATCGAGCCCCTGACACTTCAGCAGGACCAGATAATATCCACTATCAAGTTCTAAAACGCTTACCAGACAGCTCTAAATACACTGCTAAACATGTTCAATAAAATTTGGGAAACTTGGTGACTTCCCGCAGTCTTGGCGAGAAACAACACTGATACCAATACTCAAACCTGGAAAGGACCGAACCGACCCTTTCAAATATCGTCCCATAGCATGAACAATTTGCGTTTGCAAAACCATGGTATAGATGATAAACAATAGACTACTGTGATATCTCGAATCCAACAACGTAATATCTGACGTTCAGTGTGTATTCCGACGCCAAAGAAGCACAATAGACCATCTTGTCAGATTTGAAGCATTTATTACAGAAGCTTTCATAAAGAAAGAACATAAGCTCATGACACTACATGGAAGTACGGCATAATAAATTACCTATTCAACCTAGGTCTAAGGGACCGTCTGCCTAACTTTATATTTCGTTTTTTAAAAGAATAGAAACGTAAGAGTTAAGGTAGGTAGCACCATTTCTGAAAGCTATAATCAGGAAATGGGTGTACCCAAGGGCAGCATATTGTCAGTCACCCTGTTAGACATAAAAATTAACAGCATGGTGAAATGTGTTAATCGAGGAACTGACTGCTCACTATATGTTGACTGCACTGTTGGCTGCCTAGTGTCATTTGAATCCTTACTGATTCCGGGTCCTCAACAAAGTTCAGGAATGGGCAGAAGAAAACTAACTATGCATTTCTGCGGATTGCATTGTATTCGTGATGACACAGGCTCTATTTTGACGGTTGTCTTATTCCTGTTGTAGAGGAGAGCAAATTTGTTGGCCTTTTTTTTTTACCGTAAACTAACTTTTCTTCTACATATTAGATACCTCAGGGACAAATGTCAAAAAGCCCTGCTTTTAATACGATTCGTTGCAAAGAGATTGGGGAGCTGATCAGATGGTCCTGCTCCAGCTATACAGGTCATTAATAAGATCGAAACTTGACTATGGCTCGATTGTGTACCGATCAGCTTTCAAATCCTATCTCCAGATGTTTAATCCGGTGCACAGTCAGGGACTTGGAAAAATACTATCTCCACACATACAACATTCAATAATGCTCCAACACCAAAATCACCAAAAAATAAAAACAAACTGAACCCTAACAGGCAGCACAAGGGGTCCGATGACCCTATTAAGCTGCATAATAGGTTTGGCGACTTTGAGGACATGGATGCAGAAGAAACTGCTCCGTGTTCTCAGGGCAGCTCCAGACCTACAAACAAAAAATTTAACCCCGTACTTCCTCCTGATAAATAAGCACATAGAAGTGTTCTCTCCGAAAGGTCTAACCTAATTACTACACCATCCCTAATTTAATTTCATAATGAAGAACACCATCTTACAATGGAATTGTCGAGGACTTAAAACCAACTACAATGATATTCTTCTGCTTTTAAGTGAACAAGATCCTGCAGTACTATGCCTGCAGGAAACATTTCTAAAAGAGACGGACAACATTACACTTAAAAATTACTCCCTTTTTAACACCCACTCAAAAATTGTTGATCGCGCCTCAGGAGGAGCTTCCGTTGTTGCGAACAATAGGGCCCCTCATCACGTCATTTCTTTAAATACAAATCTACAAGCCATTGCTGTAAGTGTCACTCTACATCGAGTGATTACTGTTTGTTCTATTTATATACCACCAAACACCAAATTACTACCAAATGACTTGGATAACCTCGTTCAACAGCTGCTCACCCCCTTTGTTCTCCTTGGGGATTTCAATGCCCATAACATTTTATGGGGATCAAATTACATAAATGACAGAGGAAAAAAAAGTAGATTTCATTTCTCGACACGATTTGTGTCTATATAACACGAAATCACCGACATATTTGCATCCAGGAACAGGTACATACACGTGCATCGATCTGTCGATTTGTTCCCCTTCGCTGCTTTTAGATTATGATTGGAAGGTCGCTGATGACCTTCACAGCAGTGACCACTTCCCAATCTCTCATGAATATTAACTCTACCATCGATGAGCAAATTCCACACTGGAATTTAAAGAAGGCCGACTGGGCCAAGTTTGAAACATTATGGTTAACTAGACTGAACAGAGACGCCTTTTTAAACGTTAATGACCCTATTCAACATTTTACATCTATTTTAATCGAGATTGCAGAAGAATCCATTCCCAAGTCCTCACCGAACCCTAAAAGAACACAAAAACCATGATTCACTAAAGAATGTAAAGAAGCCATTAGACAACGCCGAGAAGCATTGAGAAAATTGACGAACCGCCCGACGCCCGAAAATTTAAGTACATACCGTATATTCCGGGCTAAAGCTCGTCGCACGGTTAAAGAATGTAAAAGATCATCATGGAGAAAATATGTTTCTACTCTAAACTCTCGTTCCTCTATAAAGAAAGTATGGGACAGAGTCAGAAAAATAAATGGTAAGGGAAAACACAACTCTTTCCGACATCTAAAAGTAAACAATAACAACTTCCATTTCAAACATGACATAGCTAATATACTTGCTGATAGCTTTTCAAAAAATTCATCATCAGCTAATTATTCATCAGATTTTCGAAAATTAAAAAGTCAAAAAGAAAAAATACCTTTAAAATTCACATCCAGCAATTCAGAAAGTTATAATCAACCGTTTTCACTTTTAGAGCTTATGGAAGCTTTGAACAAGGCCCATGATACATCCGCTGGGCCTGATGAAATACATTACCAGTTTTTGAAACATCTACCAGGACCATCATTAATAGCTCTTTTGGAAATTTTCATTGATGTATGGATCACTGGCAATGTACCACAAATTTGGAAGGAAGCAACAGTAATACCTATTCCCAAACCAGGTAAGGATAACACAGATCCTACCAACTATCGTCCCATTGCGCTGACGAGCTGTGTATGTAAAACACTGGAACGAATAATCAACACTCGGCTTGTTTGGTATTTGGAAACTAATAAGTTAATATCTCCTTTCCAAAGTGGTTTTAGATATGGCCGTAGTACCAATGATCATCTGGTTAGACTAGAAACATTTATTCGCGATGCTTTTATCAAGAAGGAACACTTAGTAGCTGTTTTCTTCGATCTAGAAAAGGCCTGTGATACAACATGGAAGTACGGAATAATGAATGACCTGCACAATCTGGGTTTAAAAGGCCGTCTGCCCTCTTTTATATCGAACTTTCTCTCAAACAGAGAATTTAAGGTACGAGTGGGTTCCACCCTCTCAGGTATGTACGAACAAGAAATGGGTGTGCCCCAGGGCAGTATTTTATCTGTAACACTTTTCAACATCAAAATTAATAGCATTACCAAGTGTTTGACTCCTGGTATGGATTGCTCCCTGTATGTTGATGATTTCCTAATATGCTATCGATCCAAGCACATGCATACAATTGAAAGACAACTGCAACAAAATATAAACAAGATTCAAAATTGGGCCAATGCCAACGGTTTCAAATTCTCAAAATCGAAAACAGTATGCATGCATTTCTGTCCGTTACGAAGACATCATGAGGAACCTAAACTCACACTGGACGGAACACCTATACCAGTTGTGGAGGAAACAAAGTTTTTAGGTATTATCTTCGACAGAAAACTCACCTTTATTCCACACATAAAGAACTTGAAAGCTAAATGCTTGAAATCGCTAGATCTACTCAAAGTAGTAGCGCACACTGACTGGGGCGCTGATAGAAAAGTCATTCTAAATTTATATAGAACTTTTATTCGATCCAAACTGGACTATGGTTGTGTTGTTTACGGTTCAGCTAGAAAATCATACTTAAAGACGCTTGACCCAATTCACCACCAAGGAATAAGACTCGCTCTGGGAGCATTTAGGACATCCCCATGTGAAAGCCTTTTGGCTGAAGCAAATGAGCCACCACTATCACATCGTAGAGAAATGCTGTCTCTACAATATGCCCTCAAATTAAAATCGAACCCTTTGAATCCTGCTTTTTCGGCTGTATTTCAACCAAAATACAAAACATTATACGAAAACAAACCAAATGCCACACCTACCTTTGACATTAGAATATCACCCAGCCTTGACAATACAAAAGTTGACCTTTCTAAAATCCTGATGTCCATTTCTGAAACACCTCCCTGGCTACTTAAACAACCAACAGTACTTTTTACACTACACGACGGCAAGAAATCGGAGGCAAACCCTTCCATCTTTCATAACACTTACCACGAACTCCTTACCGAATTTAATAACTACACAAGAATTTACACTGATGGGTCCAAGGATAAGGAAAAGGCTGCTGCAGCCTTCGTTAGTGGAAATCACACTACAAAAGTTCGTTTGCCAGACGGTGCCTCGATTTTTTCAGCCGAAATCATGGCAATAGACCTTGCCCTGAAATATATCGAAAGCAAACATATTTTAAACTCTATCATCTTCTCTGATTCACTATCAGTACTTCAGTCACTTCACAATAGGAAATTGGAAAATCCACTACTGGCCAACATTCTCATGAAACATACCGAGCTGTGTACCTCCAAGAATATAGTGTACTGTTGGCTACCCAGCCATATCGGTATTAAAGGTAACGAAAAAGCTGATCGCGCTGCTAAAATGGCCCAATCCCTTGAACCATCTGATTTTAAAATACCATACACTGATTTTAAACCTAGTATCAAAAAGTGTTTACTTAATAAGTGGCAGGCATCATGGGATGATGCAGTGAATAACAAACTACATATAATAAAACCAACCCTCGGCGACTGGGCTCCTTCGTACAGAACCATCCGTAAAGACGAGGTAGCCACTGCAAGAATTAGAATTGGTCATACTTATGTAACCCATTCCTACATCCTAAAGGGCGAAGACCCACCTGAGTGTGTTTCTTGCAATGAACCCTTCACTGTGAAACATTTTATGATAGATCGTTTCTATCTCCAACCTATACGCGATCGTTACTAAAATGTTCAACACATGAAGGAACTTTTTGAGACAGTAAACGTACCTTGCATTTTAAGTTACTTGAAAGAAGTAAACATCTATTCTAAAATCTAACTTTAGAGCAATCACTTTGAGTTTTTTTAGAATATATGTACAGTCGTTCATCCTAAGTACCTTTACTCGTAATCATATACACACCATTTACATTACCTGTTGATCGGGAAACTTCATATATTACCCTCACCAGTTCATCGTTTACATTTTAATTTCTTTGACTCTATTATCGCTGGTCGATAATGAACCTTTTAACATTTTTAAATTATTCATCATACAACCTTTTCTATGGCGCTAAATAGCCTCACAGTGCTGATGCGCCGTTAAACCACAATCAATCAATCAATCAATGAAATCATTTAATGCGTAACGAAGTCAATTCGTGTGGGACCATGCGTAATACATTTCATTGTATTCGTACTTAACCGTGTCTCGTGTATTACGCGGCTCAGCATTGTATTTTTAGCTGTTCACAGGTAATCTACTCGGGGGCTTTTTGTAACCCTGATACTGTGGTCGATGGTGACGTTGATCCGAAGGACGGAATTAGTTTACTCAGTTTGCGGGGCCAAAGGTTCTGGACCAACAGGTCTGCGAGAAAAGGTGCTGTCGCGGGATTTATCGACAGACTGGGAGGAGCGGACCATGCGAGGCCGTTTATTCACCATTGGACGGGAGTTGTACAATCGGAAATCTCCTGTGATCGTCGATTAGACGCCGCGAGACAAATAACATGATACGTTCCAGTTTTGAATCAGTCTAATTCGATATCAATATACGTGTGGAAATTTAATTAAATGTTACCATATGTGTAAAAATCATATTCAATGTCGATGTATTTGTGAAAATCAACCATACTCCCATCATACTTGTTGATGAACCATATATCAATCATACGCCCATACTGGTTGATGAAACATGTATGAATTGTGCTTGTTAAAAAATATCATGCATTGATCAGATTGTGTTGATAGATCCATATGTCGACCACACTTGTTTATAATTCCACGTATTAATCATATTTAGCGATATTACCATACGTTGATCATATCCGTTGATATACGGTATCAGTTGTGTTTCTTTGTTGAAATTCCATGCTTTCATCGGGCCCATTTAGGAACGACATAATTTTCTTGTATCCATTGTTGATCTTGGTGCGCATCATTTTATTATATCAATTGTTGGACTTGATGCACACGAGTAAGGTGACAGATTTATTCATTTTTCGTATGCATTATGAATAAACATCTCATGTCAGTAATTGTGTTTAGTGTTTTAGCGATCTAATCCCAACTAGCTACAATCCTGTTACAGTTATATTTCATGTTTTGTAATACAAGTTTCTTATTTCATAATATTAATCATAATTTATTGCAATAAATGATCTTGTTATTTTTCTGTTTTACAAGCAACGTTTTACAAAGAAGTTCTATTGTCTTTTGCATATAGTCTCAGCAGATCCTCAGCTGATGTAAATCAATGATGTTGCTGTGAATATATTAATTTATATTTATTAAATAAAGGTACAGCAGTTGCTATGCTAAGACGCACACAACTAAGATTTTCACCCGGAGCTTCAGATGTCTTCACAAAAGTTTTAGGCCAATTAAAAACCTTACATGTGTCAATATTATAAATGAAGACTTAGAATTTATTCTGTACTTTAAATAAAACAAAAACCCTTTGAGCTAAAATGTAAAATTTAAAAAAGTGTAACAGTATATAATGGTATATAAATTTCAGTGAGACCTCTGGACTACTGAGGATATTTAATATAAATTTATATTAGAGTAGCAGTAAATTTTCATCTGGCAGATGACACATTAAATAGCAAACAACCTTTATTTACTCTCAGAAATGCATGCGGATATGTCCCAAAAAAGTGATTCCTGGAGCATACTAAGCTCATTTACATTGATTTAAGAAACATCAAAAAGCGTCAATAATAATTTGATATTGTATGAATATATTTATTGTGTTGTGTTCGATACAAATTTCCCAGGGATTGGTTCATGGGCATTCGTTTCAAGAGAAAGCATAACAATTTTTAAATATGCTATTTTGTAAGAAGAGAAAAATCAAGAAGTTTGAAAAGACAGTATGACAATTCAGGAAAATAGAAATAGTGCATACATGCATCTTTAACTTTAAAATTATTTGTTCTCATTTTACCAAATTGTCGCTGGACATTTGGTGTTTTGCCCAAATTCCTATATTTGTGACAAACTGGAAGAAATTTTAGATTGTTTTCTCAAGTCTGCATCTGCTGTAGCATTTTATATCCCACAGAAACAATAAAGAGCCTTCCTTCCCAGGTCAGCAACATTGTACGAGATTTCTATGGGAGATCGTGCACACTGAATATTTGGCTTCATTGAACTGTTTTATCTTGTTCCTGTTGTAAGTAATGGTTAAAATAATTGAGACCCACGTGTAAATTC
The DNA here is from genome assembly GCA_029931535.1 of Margaritifera margaritifera. Taxonomy (NCBI): domain Eukaryota; kingdom Metazoa; phylum Mollusca; class Bivalvia; order Unionida; family Margaritiferidae; genus Margaritifera; species Margaritifera margaritifera. Next base: position 511,198 of record JAQPZY010001112.1, on the reverse strand, counting down.
ATGTATTTCTTCACTGAACACAATTGTTTTTTTTTTCTTCTCAGATCTGTCTAGCAATAAATACTTTCCCTTAACTAATTGAGGAGTCCTACAGCGACGTTCTACTGTTGCATGTTGTTCTATTGTGCGGACGGGGTGAATACGACTTCTGTTTGATTTACTTTTACATTTTGCTCTCGAAGGAGTTTCTGGTAATCTGATAGGCAGTCTGCCAAGGTCTGTATTACACTTGCTCCATTTACCCACACTTGTGAGCTGTTATGTAGGACTTTTTCAACAGACTGCAAACTGCTTCAGCATGTGCTGATAAACCAGTCCTTGACATTCGCACCCTTTTCACTTTTTTCCTTTTTATATCATTTGTCACGTTCTCCTAGCTCCATTGCGTGTTATGGATGCCTTGTTAGGGATTAAAGTAATCACAGGTAGGGAAATTAGTCACTAACATAGACATACTTGAGGATACATCTTTATTCCTGCTTCTCGGCTCAGCTAACAATCATACTCCACTTCTAAGTACACACTAATGCGGTATATTCTATTCGACCTTGCAACAAGTTCACTTTCTCACAAGCTATCTGATGTTAATTATCAGGTACAGATGTTGAGGGCTCCGATTTCGACACTATTAACACATGAATGGAACATTAATAGAGGAATGTTCAGTAACACTGCAGGCTGACCGTAACACTTCCCCCTCCGTTAAAAGAAGTGAGCGCCACTCGCACTGGAGATAACGGGCAGGGGATACAAGGTGATGATTGAAAAAGTGACACAAACTGTAAAAAAAAAAAAAAAAAAAAAAAACAAAAAAAAAAACAAAAAAAAAAAAAAAAAAAAAACAAGAACAACAATAACAACAACAAAACACGAAACAGACATTCTGTAAATTTGGAAGCATATTTGTCCACGTGTATTATTGTAGCTGTTGTGGTGTGTAGGTTACATAGGAAATTAGCAGGTAGAGCAAACAAACACACATTTAATTGTTAAAAAATCTCCTTGCTAACCACTGCTACCCTCGTATGAATTAGGCTGGCAGGCTTCACAGAAGACATCCATATATCGTATTTCTCTAACTGTCTTGAGTGCTTCAGATATAGAACTCTTGTGTTTCCTATGTTAAACAAAACCTCTAATTAGCTTAGAAGTTACTACATCTCTGACCACACTCATTTTCAACCTCTGCAGCAAAATATTAATGTGAAGTATATGTGCGCTATATGTGTAGAGGCCTGGCAAAGATGATGAACGTTTAAATATAAAATCTGTTCCCTTTCAAACTGCATATAAGTAAGTGTTGCTCTAATTAAAGCCAATTAATCAACTATCTTGTCTCAAACATCATCAGCATTTTCAACTTCTAAAGTTTATGCCACGTACTCTAAATAGCCCTTTAATTAATTTACATAAACACGCGTGTTGTTGTCTCCAATACATAATCCAGAGCACTACCAGAGAAACACCGGATTATGTCCATAGAGTAGGGAGGTTTGGGGTGAGTATGCTGTAATGATTCTGTTTTAGAAGCAGCAAATGTATTGAAATGTGGATTCTGATCAATGTGACTTCTTAAAGACTAGACAAAATTGGAAAGGGTTAAATCGCATCAATTGTCCCTTCAACATTTCCCCCTAGGTTCTTAAATTTGGTCGCCAAATCTTTTAAAGAAATTTGATTTACAAAATAAGCCGGTTCACACACACAATCACAGTACAAACCCAGAATTATGAAGTAAAATTATCTGTTAATATGGTAAAATACTATGAAGGTGGGCAACATGATTTCTAATTACAGAATAAGTTTTGTTGTACAATAGCAGAAGAATAAATTGACAAAATTTAAGTTTTAGTGTTCAGAAGATCATCAAAAATATGAATCGGTTAAAGTTCACTATTACAATGTAACCCAACGTTTTAAATCCAGAAATGCACATGAATTTACCGAAGTTCACTGTTACAAAGGAATCCAAGTTTTAAATCCAGTAATGTACATGAATACACTAAAGTTGACTGTTACAAAGGAATCCAAGTTTTAAATCCAGCAATGCACATGAATGTACTAAAGTTCACCGTTAAGCAGTAACTGTGTTCTAAATATTGTGCACAAAAATATTCAGTTTAATTTAAGGTTGAAGCTTTCGATCTACTAATATAAATTCTGCTCAAAGCTGATGGCACTTTCAATTGCAAAAAAGATCCTTGTGTTCGTATGGCACACATGAAAGTGTTTTCTTTAGTCAGACTCGGCTTTTAAAAGAGACTGAATTAAAATAGTCACAGATTTCAATGACAGTTACACAAATCAACCCGTTTGAAATAATCGGGTGTTCAGAAGACAAGGTAATAGGACAGTCAGAAGATAGTCCACGGAGAAATAGGTCCTGCATTATATGACATTGAAACAGTTTTACACTGCTTGTTTGAATTCCCTAACCAGTCCTTATTCCGAATTAATGATCCCATTTCATGAACACGTATTAGATTTTCGCGCTTTTCCTTCGGTGTTCTGTTAATATGAATATCCTTAATAAGAAAGTCAGGTAAAGTTTCTGCTGGTTCCCAAGTTTTCGAATAGTCCTGCCATTTCACCTTGTACGTTTCACATGCCAATAGCTTCGTTACCGTGCCCAAGTCATGCGTTGACTCTCGCGATGGATCCATCGAGGGGTCTGGCTGGTCTGATCCACGAGATGAGCCCATTGTAGATCCCGTCAGGTTTTCTTTATGGGAGGGCTGTCTCGTCAAATCTGGTGCATTTGATGGGTCACCGTGACCTCTTTCTCGCTGTTCAGTCAGAGTGCTGCACTCGTAGTGCAGGGTCGTTGTATTCTTCGAAGCGATTGCCATAAATCGAGGCTATCTACAGCTTGCGGGTACTGCAATCACGCAACAGGTGTGTGTGGTTAGGTCCAATATCACTAATATAATATGGGCCAGTCCATTGTTGTGGAATTTTGGATTATTTTCTAACAGGTACTTTTGGATTGTGAAACCATGCATGTAGACTCGAGAAGACGTTTGATTCCGCTGCTTTACTGTCGTTATATTCCTTGCACTGTTTCTACTTTCTTTGTATGTTATCTTGTGCTGCTTTGTGCAAAACAAAAAGTTTTTGTTTTTCAAGGTTTTGGAAATTCGCAGCTGTTGAGTCGGAAACTTTTCCCTTTTCCAATGAATCAACTGTAACACCCGAAGGAAGACGAATTTCGTGCCCAAAAACAAGTTCTTATGGGGACAATCCAGTGAAATTAGTACTCTTTGTTTTCCGATAAACCACGGGAATGCCTGGCAAAATGTCTGCACAATCTTGGTGTTGTTGATTAATGTAAGTTCTTGATTGTGCCATTGTTCTGTTGAAACGTTCACAAGTGGTGTTGGTTTCGGGATGGTATGGTGATGTACGATGACTTTTATGAGATCACCTTTGACATAAAATTAGGACCTCGATCAGAGACAAGTGACGCTCGATCAGCGTAACGACATATAATGTCTCTGTACAGGATATCAGCAATTTCAGTAGCTTCCTGGGACCTTAAAGGGAATGTTTCACTAAGGCGATTGAAGTTGTTATCACAGTAGAATATACTGAAACGTTTAGGGAGTTTTAGTGAGAGGTCCAATAATATCCATGTGCCAGCGTTCTAACGTTGATACTATTGGCATAGGATGAAGGGGTGCTTTCGCAGAACGGGATGGCCGTTTTGCTTGTTGACTTGACAACTATCTTTGAACATAGTCACGTTATCTGAGAGTACATTTTGGGCCAGTAGTATGTTGATGATACAGATGCACGTGATATCAGAACCTTCATGCGCTCAACCTGTGAATGAATCATTGCAGGCTTAAAGTATATCCAAACGAAGTTTTGTTAGCATTAATATCTGCCTTTTGATTCGCTTATCGTTTTGGTAATTACCTGTCTCTGTGGTCCCACAGGTGATAAAGTAAACCATCGAATATGATATACACATGGTTTTCAGCAACAATTTTAATTGCTTTTTGTTTGTCCCTTTGCAACTTCCCTGATTCCAAGTATTGCTTGATAATGGCCAAATCGGGACAACGACTGCTGCTCCTTGACCTCCTGCAGTCTGTTGGTTATAAGATTTATTACTTGCTGAGTCTTGAACGTGATCAGTGATGATATACACAGCTGTCTGGATATCAGTCTATATGACTGGGATGTGTACTGTATATTCTAATGTAACCATAACAGGTTTCAATATTTTTCTGTTTTATTGCCGAAAAGAGCACCTATATCCCAATCAGTGTCATTATCCTCAGGGATTCTAGATAACACATCAGCATTTTGGTGACTTCGACCAGCTTTATGAATTTTGTCACTGAAATCCAGGCAACAACAAATTCCATCTGCTCAGGCGGCCTGACATTTTGTATTATGTTTTGTAGCCATCTTAATGTAACATGGTCCGTTATCGCAGTAAATGTTTGATACTGAAGGAAGTGTATGTAATATCGAATTCCTTCTACTAATGTTAAGCATTCACGCTCCGTTATTGCCCATTTGGGTTCCACACCGCGTAGCGCTCTCCCCGCCTTAGCTATAGGGTGTTCTCTTCCCACCTTATCTTTTTGTCCAAGTATATAGCTAATTGCGTCTCCTGAGGCATCGGTGGAGAGTATGTTGCTTGATTCGGCTGATCTGTATGTTACGTGATGATTCGGGTCTTTGAGATTGGCAAGTTTCATTGCGGTTACTTGAAAATCTTGTTGCATACTCGGTGGCACTCGTGGGCACACTTAAAGCATGAAGTTTGTCATCAAGTCTGCATATTGCTGCCACTGAGTCTATTTGCTGGGTGCTATCATCTGTTGTAGTTTCAGCTAGTTTTGCACTTTGGATCAGGATGGACCGACACAGGAATATTTCCTTTCTCTCTTGGCAGCCTCTTTGGCGGCGATGAAATCTGCATATTCAAGAAGAAAATCTCCCTCTTTGAATGGTTTTGTTGCAAAAATATCAAATTCTAGTATAAAAAGAAAAGTTGCAATAAAATACTAGACTTTCTAATGCATTCACCGATTGATACACTTGACGACTGTTTTATATTTTTAATCTGTAGCAACAGTGCAGAGCAATAACAGGGTCTGCCTGTATGTTTTTATGTAACTATAGCTAAGGGTTCACCGACACGTCAGCACAATCCTGGATATCGATTAAAAGTTATACAGTTTGGAGGTATCGAGAAGCCCAAGTGGACATGAGATCGCTCAATTGCCTGCTATCTGCCTAAAAGCCGAATTCACGAGCAGTTGGCCAAGAAATCTGGTTAAGCAGAATGTCTCCGTTGAAAAATTCTTCCAATGCTATTGATTGCATATGCTATAAAAGCTTGTTTCAAAGTTTCTCTAGTTTTTTCAATTCAAACATATTTGACGGCACATCAGCATCATTTGTTCAATATTTTAAGGCCCATATGCCAGGACACTATGTGTCAAATTTGTTTCAAATGTGATCTGCTAAGCGGTCTGTTTTTTAAAAATAAAGTCGTCTAAATGTGTTTCTACCTGCAGCCATACTTGATTGGAAAACAGCATCATTTACATAAATCGGAAAAGCATTCAAGCTATGACTTTCCGTCAAATTCGATAAAAGTACTTTGCGCATTTTATTTTCGAAGTTTTTAAAGAGTTCACATTGAACTTACATTATTCTTCTTGTAATATACATAAAATCATGAAAGAAATATTCGATATTACATTCCATATTCAGGTTTAATACAATTCAAACTTATTATGAACATACTTGCAAGTATAGACTTGTGCTTAAAAAATATAACCAAGAAATAAAAAACTCCAATCAAAATACACTTATGGAAGTCCTTTAAGCCAAATTGAGTAACTGAGAAAAAAAACCGGTAATAGTCGAAATACTTTTGCAAATAAATGCAATAGCTTTGTGAATAAACGCAATACCTATAGCGAATATTCGCAATATTTTTGCGAATAAACGCAATACATCTGCAAATAAACGCTTTACTTACTGCGAATAAACGCAGTGCGTACTGCGAACATTCGCAATACTTTGCGAATATTCGCAATAGAATCTGGCATGTCAGGACAGGAAATTGATGCCCCTTTTGAGATTCGAGTACATGCAGTCAGGTTTGGATTTTATAGCTTTCATAAAGTTGTATTTTTCCCTTTGATTAAGTTATTCAGTGATTAGTTTCTGTTTGGCAGTCAATCACAAGATTGTTATCAGTATGCGAACATTGAAATGAAGGCTCTCAGAATTTAGATTATATAAAAGGAAATGTCCATCAAACATTTTGAAGGTAGCGGAGCAGATCAGTGAATCTGGCTGCGAAAATGCTTATCGCTGGATGCATCGAAAATGTTTGCTTGCATACTTTCGAATTTCAAGATCAGATGTTGCAGCTTTTCTTTCCATTTAAGACCCTCAGGAATGTGAACTTGGAAAAAGACTACGACAAAGTTATTATTATGACAAGGGGTCTAATTGTATATGGATTCTTATGACAAACTGAAACAATACGGTTTGTGCATCAATGACTGCATAGATGGATTTTCACGGAAAATCATTTGGTGCAAGGTAACGTGCTAAAGCAGTAATCCACGCATTATCGCCGGACATTACATTGATGCAATTGAACAACTCAGTGCATGCCCAAAAGAGGTAAGAGGCGACCATGGAACCGAGAATAATTATGTTGCTGAAATGCATAACATTCTGAATAATAAACAATTTTTCATATTTGGACCACGTACGGCTAACCAGCGGATAGAATCGTTGTGGCGGCAGTTACGGGTGGAATGCTGTCAGTTTTGGATAGATTTCTTCGGACCTCGGAGAGACAGGCTATTTGAAGGAGATAAGATAGACAAGAAACTTGTACAGTTCGTCTTCACTTAGTCCCTACTTTGATGTGAAAGGAAACCATTATTTTGACTTGTGACAATAAAAGTGAAACAAACTTTAATCTCTTTTTCTATAGATTATCTTCTAACAATCAACATGTACCTTCAGAAACAAAACACTATTGGGTATCCTCAATAGTATCCATTTTTATCATCTTGCTATTTAAAATGTCAAAATGTTCACAAAGAAGTTGAAAGTTGTCATACCTAGTGGATGGCTACAGTACACATACACAGGTATAGGCAATTGTGTCAATCTGAGTTTCAATGTGTTTGCCAATGATCAGATCGTTTCCAGTGCAAAATTGCAAGAATGCTCTTAATTTGTCCTTACTACAGCTTTTGATATACTGCATCAAAGCATTAAGTGACCTTTTCTGCTTTTGAAATATCATCTGGTAATTGAAATAACTTCAAAACTTTCTTGTTCGTCACATGCAAATCTCTTTACACCTCCTCAAGCCCTGTGTTGGGTACCAAACTTCTCAAATAACTTTGAAGTAATGGTGACCAGCACTTTGTTACAAATGAAGGTTTTTTGCGCAATCTGATGGTGAGAGATGTCTCTAACTAGCTTTCTGGTGCTGTCTTTTGTGGGTGGAATGCGTGCTTCATAGGTGGAAAATACATCCCAAAGATGCCATTTCAAAGATTTCCTTATTCATAGTGGTCAGAGAAGATAAAGTAATAGTTTCGTATGCTGGACATCCTTTCCATCAATACATCACTAAATAAAAACTAGTGATAGTTGAATAGGCAAGTATCCTTCCAGTTTATACCCACATATGAACACTTTGGCCACTGCCTCCAAATGTTCTCTCATGATATGCACAGTTGTTGGAATTTTGATATCAGCCCATGTTGAATATATAAAGTCTCCCAGAATTCAGAGACAAAATCTCTAAAAACACCCCCGATCTTCACCTCTTTCGGATACTAGTTCTACCTGTAAATGATCTATTATAGGATCATAGTTGACTTCCAGAATATAATTCATGTCATAAAACAAAGGTCTAATACAGAATCTACCACAACTGGAGCCATGATGGTATTTTGTGGACACTTTGAACACATGTTGGTGGAACATGACTGGGGGTGCTAAGACTTTCAACAGATTCAAATAAAGACTCGGCAACTGGCTGTGACTGAGTGGGTGTGTATTTAACACAGGCTCAATTGAAACTCTCCCTCTAACATGCAAGCCCATTTTAACAACACTGTCACCTTCCTTTTGTTGCTGTGTAAAATGACTGCATCAGTACCCCACTGTGACTGACATTTCCAAATAAAACATCAAGGTTAGCAAGGATATCTGAAATCGAACGCTTTCTCCCAAAGGTAAGAATAACTGTCTAGCCGTACCCTTTAGAGAGTTGTTAATAGCCTACAAAATAATATATTCTGGAATACTACATTCTTGCATGCAGCGTATCTCAAATTTCCATAGATCAAATGTGATATCTCACTTTGAGGGAGTGTCAACTCCTGAAAAGGATGACACTTTCAATGGATTAAATGTCCAGTCATATTTGATTTGTGAAGTATCTGCATTGGCGTGGGGTGCTGAAAGTAAATTTACATAATTTGGGCCCAGGTTAAGAATAATTCATTGCAGAAGACGATAACATTCATACCTGGACGCTGAATAAATGGACTTTTGGGTGCTGCAGTTGTGGTAGGTGTACTGGTCCTGACCCATTGCTGAGAAGAGCTGAAACGTCAACTCGTAATTTTAGTCGCAGCAATAAGCTGCTTGTATACGTCAAGTGTGAGTACATTGTATTCTCTATTCTGACAAATATTTTCGATCATGACAGATGCATCGAGGGAAATATCACATTCAGCCACGTTTGGTAAGAGAAAAAGCAACAATATGTACATAATAGTATAAGAATATGAACTAATGAAAATTGTAACGAATATATGTTTATATCCCATTTGTTAGAACGTTAGAACGTCATCATTATCAAAGCAGCCTATTTCAAAATTGTATAAGTTACCCAATGTAACAAAGATAAATATTTTCAGGAACTGCAGGAAAATGCAGGAAAATGTCCAAATTCTTTTTTCCCTAATTCTAATCAGAAATGACTTGACTTTTGATCATCGTCGATTAACTAAAATTAAACCTTAACCTTGTATTAGGAAACTTTTCGTAAACAACTGTATTACAAAATTATATTTAGTGCAAAATTGAATTGTGTTAGCAACGTGCAGCGCAAAAATAAACAGAAAATGAAATCCACTCATAGCAAAACGTTCTCAGTAAAGTCAAAATAAGATTGGGATCTAACTAAAAAGGGTTATAGGCCTGAACTTAATACTTAAATCCCACTCAAGTAGTCAACAGATAAATCGGAACTTATGACAATAAAGGTATCATGCTGAGAATGTAGATACAAAAATATATACAACTAAATTAGAAAAAATAGTACAATAACAGCACAATGCGTTCAATTTGCGACAACATAAGGAATCAGTTATCAATGGCAATCAAATAGGAGCCACAACACACACACACACACACACACACACACACACACACACATATATATATATATATATATATATATATATATATATATATATATGTATGCGCTGAAAATAACATCTGAATAGAGCAACAATGCTATTATATACGAACAGAAAAGAATATTTAATTCCAGTCTAACAAAACTCAACGCTGTCTTTGTAATGTTAAGAAAATTGAATTGCAGTTCTATCAAAACTCGCCGCTCGCCTTTTAATGTTGAGAACACCAAGCATGAAGATTTCCAGTGAATAAAATAAAGTTCAGAATTACTGTGGAAATCACTACATCGCCTACCCCATCCGGAGAATGTTAACCGAATCTCGTCCAACGACGGCAATTCACAAAGTATTATTATGAAATAAGGAGCCTGCATCATGTATATCACCATTTATATCGTTTATTCCGCACACTAGTCAGGCTCTGCCGCGACAAACCACGTCTGACGCCAATGTCTCGGGGTTCAGTTTCTTCATAATTCAGGAAAGAAATAACGAATGCGATCGTTATGGGTCCATGACATTTATTTATAAGCGGAATCAGAGAAAGAGGCAGACCTGAAATTACATATAGAATATTACATACAAGTTACATAATTTATGTACTTTCTCTTTTACCTTACTGGAACATAGATATAACCTGACAATACATATCTGATAACAAATTAACATGTATTAATTGAAATTAGACTAGAACAATATTAACAAAAACCTATTTCATAATGAATGGGAAACACGTGTTCACAATTAAACGTAAAATGGATGTACATGATTATGAAATAAATGAATTTCATGCTGATGCATACAAAAATAAAAAATCACACTAACCTGCCAGGTGGATTCTAGTAAGCATCTATAAAAACATCTATCTGCAGAAATCGTTTGAAAGAATCAGGACTTAAGTTATAAAAGACAGAGATTCTATACTACTCGCGTCAGGTGTTTAATGTGCATAAGTGCACAAATACGAGCAACCCGTGCATATGGCCCACTAACTGAATTAACTTGTGTATCAAAAAGAGTTCCACCATATTTTGGTATACGGTATACATACCCATACGAGTTACCGTGAGAATTGTTTGTATTTAGAACTAATAATATATGTGGCATTAATCTAATGTTAAAAGTAATTGCGATGTAGTTAGACACACGAATCTGCTTCGCTTTCACAGGTTGACGTGATCCAAAAACTGATGCACGCTGCACGCAAATTCATCATGTCAGGTCTGTTTGTAACACCAAGTGATATCATATCATACCTCGACAGTTTACTAATATTATCTGGTGTTATTCTCTCTCTGGAAAATTACAAAGAAAGACATAACTAGCGAATGTAACAGAAAGGAAATTGAGCATCGAATAGAGAGAAACATGCACTGCAAATAAGTGAGAAAGCATCACATATATTGATAAAGCACACTACCGCATATAATAAGGAAACCACCGCACATAATTTCAAAACTACCGTATATAGTGACGAAATCAACGCATATAATATGCAAAGCACAGCATATAATGATAAAAGCACCGCACATAGAGAAATCCACCCAATATAAAAGGACTCCCCACATATGATATATATATATATATATATATATATATATATATATATATATATATATATATATATATATATATATATATATATATATAACCGAAATCAAGCACGCATGTGGTACGACAAACCGTGCAACTCATTTACGGCGTCACCATCCATCAGTATAAAGTGACACAATCCCTGGCACAACTGCGGAAGGTTCCAGTAAAAACTTACATAATGTTTCATATTAGCAACCGACGAATACAATTCAAAGATTCCATGAGTTATTTAGCCATGCCTTAGAGTCGAATGCCTAAAACGTTTGTAAATGGCAGAAATGGCCAAAGGATATTTTCCTCACTTTCCCGCATTTGCCTGACGTTCAATATTACGACCGCGATGGTATGCACACCGAACATCGAGAAACCTACTAAGCTTGGTACCAAACTCGCGCTTCAGACCCGTTTCATTATCATTCAGTATCATTTACATTACTCAAAATTTATTTCAACAAAGCCCATCGTACCATTAGTCTCAATGCCTATTATATGGTCTTGTTTAAACGTCCCAGAGACAAATCTCCATTGAAAACACCTCATCGAGTGATGCCTGTCATGGAGCTGATACGACGTGCTGACCATACGTGGAGGCGAGTTCCAGCATAAAAAAGAAGTGTGGGATCAGATGGACCTCAGTAATATTTTGCGCCTGACACCCAAGATGGCCCCAAAAAGTGCACACGACCCTGGTCGTTCCAAGAAAGGCAAAAAGGACCCCACCTTGTTTAGCTAAACATTGGGATGTGTTGTCAGTCCTGACTAAATCCAATCCTCCCATGTGAAAACAACTCATTCAAACAGCCCCCACCCCAAAAAAAAAAAAAAAAAGAAAAAAGAAAATACCCCTCAGTCAAAAGAAAAAATGCTAGCGCAACGAGGAGGATTTCTACCCATGCTGACAGGACCGTTGTTAAAATAGCCGCTCCTTTGTTAGGATCGATTGCTGAATCCCTTTTAGGAGGAGTCATTAGATAAGGAAGGGATGAAAGAGAAGATAAAAAGGGACACCCTTCTCTGGAAAGACAGCACACTTGTACCTTTCGATCTTATGGAATCGCGAAAAACTGACTTTAGTTCCTTACAAACGATGGATGGAACTCGATCGTTGGTACGAACAACGGATATCTCATTTACTTCCCAATCCTTCCCAATCCTAATCTCAACGAGATGTCACAGTTATAACAAGAATTACAATTGTTAATGGATCGAAGAGATTTGTCAGAAGCAGAAAAATCGCAACAGTACGGCCAAGTATTACAGAGTCTTCAACTCTTTCACGAGAAAGATTTAGACGAAACAGCTAAACCAATTCTGAGAGATTTCAAGGCAATGATGAAAAGCGAACCTAAATCCACTAAAACAGACACCGCCACGGGGATGATAGAAGAAGACGACACACGAGAAATGTTTCAAACTCCGTCTGCTCTCATACCTGGTAAGATTGCAGCTTCCTTGTCGATGCCCTCCCCTACGCCTCAACGAGAAGAAATGAAAGTTTGGTTTAAATAGATGATATCCACAACTTCTTCAGCAGAAGAAGAAAAGAAAGAAGGGAAGACGAAGTGAAAAAGACATCAAGAAAAAAGTCACCACTTCACAACCGACTTCTTTTTCTCGTCGGACGTGTCAAGCTTTGCCAAAACCCTCAATACCCCACGAACCCAAAAGTAGTATCGAACAATGGGTGACTTGTTGAGGAGTGACATTGTCAACCCCATCATCATAGAAACACTGATTAATGAGCATTTACTACAATCCTGCACATGCTGCTGGTTACTACAGAGTTCAAAAATTTATTGGGCAGCTAAAACCAAACTGAAAAATGTACGTTTGCCAGAAGTACGACAGTGGCTACAAGAACAATCGACGTACACGTTACACAAGCCCATTCGACGAAAATTTTCCAGAAGTCAAACCAAAGTGGCTGGGATCGATCATCAATGGCAAGCATTTGGCAGCGTACAATAGTGGTTTCAGATATTTGATTTTTGTCATTGACGTGTTTTCAAAATCCGTTTGGGTCGTTCCTTTGACTTCTAAGAGCAGTGCTGAGTCGGTACGCGCTTTAAAACTGGTGTTGAAACAATGAGGTCGTCACCCTTTATGATTACAAACAGACAAACGCACCGAATTTCTAAACCAAGCTTATCAAAAAGAATTGAAACAACGCCACATTCAGTTTTTACCACTGAAAACCCTGAAACCAAAGCCAGTGTCATGGAACGTTTTCAAAGAACTTTGAAAGATCGCATGTGGAAATATTGTACACATCAACACACTCTGAAGTACATCGACGTGTTACCACGTCTGGTCAAAGCTTACAATCAATCATACCATCGTAGCATAGGATGTGCCCCCGAGAAAACAAAGTGAGGGTGTTTGATCGATTGTTTGGAACACTCAAGATTGGACACAAGAAAGCAGTGGTGCTCAAGACGGGAGATTGGGTTCGCATTGGAAAAACCAAACACACTTTTGACAAAGGTTATTTACCTAACTGGACCACCGAATTGTTTCGTGTCACTGGACATGTCCGTGGACGTGATCCTCCTGTCTATAAATTGGAAGACATGAGCGGAGAAGTGTTCAAAGCAACCTTTTACATGCCTGAGTTACAAGGAGTGACCAAAAAAGAAGGCGACGTGTACGATATCGAAAGCATTCTCGATCGAAGAACACGTAAAGTGGCCAAACGTCGACTGGAGGAAGTCAAAGTGCGTTGGAAAGGATATCTCCGTTGTTTTGATTCTTAGATTGCCGCTTCGCAAGTCATTGACGCACGATATCGAAAGCATTCTCGATCGAAGAACACGTAAAATGGGCAAACGTCAACTGAAAGAAGTCAAAGTACGTTGGAAAGGATATCCCCCTTGTTTTGATTCGTAGATTGCCGCTTCCCAAGTCATCGACTATAAAAAGAAGTTATGATCATGTCGTTTAAGAGAGCAGCTACTTCTCCTTCACAGAGTTTCTCTCTTCAAGAATTACAAAAGCAATCTTTGTGGGTGTGGTGCGGAGAACGTGTGCCTAAAAATCAAATCGTCTTTTTCTGCCAAATCTTTGTGATGTATTGTGTCATCGGAGCAGCCATTGTCAATTTGAGTTTGCAACAAGGAGACAAACAATTGTGGACCATTTTACTCAGCAGTTGTATTTGTTATCTTAAGCCCAGCCATTCCTTGAAATATAGTACGGACAGTAACAACAACGGGGCTGATAATGCCATTCATCATTCTTTCAATCGCAACAACAGCAACCCTCTTTTGGAACATTTAGAAGATCATTCTCCTTTGACCTCGAGTGACTCCTCGGAAACCAGAACCCTCGAACTATGAATAACCAATTGTATTTAACCTTATCCAGTGACAGTTCTATGGATGTGTTTCCCAAAAATACCTGATGTCGTTTCACAGCCAAATTACCTCAAGCCATTCGATTCGATCACGTGACTCACTGGGAGGTGGCTTTGGTAGAAATCATTCATCCTACGCAAGCCCTCAATATCAACGTAGGTCAAAACACTTTCATCGTGGATATCCCGAGTGACCCAGTGCAAGAACACTTGGACAAAAAATGATCATAGTCATTACGAATCCAAAAAATCATTACACACCAATACTCCTTCCTTGACTAGCTATACCATGAGAATTCCTGTGGGTATTATTTTAATGCTCAACATCCGGTAGAAACCATTGCGACTATTTTCAATGACCAGTTTGGCAAAACCTTGGAAAAGCTCACAAAAGTGTCCTGATCGAGTACCATAGAATTGCTCATCATCTTAAAGTATTGGCCATTACTTTTTGTCCTGGGTTGCTTGATATTTTGGGTGGATACTCAAAACTTGCTCCTATGAAAGACGTTTACATCAACGATCGATTTTACAAGTATTTTCATTACCCTGTCGAACTGATCGATGGACTGAATTTATTGTTTGTGTTCTCCGCTGTGGTGGAGTACAATGTGGTGGGAAACACAGTCGCTCCGTTACTGAGAGTCATTCCTTTCTAAGCGTATTCACTGCGTACGAGGAAGGTGGAAACACGTAGCACGTTCACCGTGAATTTGTACATCCTCATTATCTTCCTGTCGGTAAATCGTATTTTGACAGTGTTAACATTAGTATAAAAGGAGATCTGGGAGAACATATTCTATTCTCCAAAGCAAAAGTCACGTTGAAACTACACTATCGAACACGGTTCTCCAGTGAATTGCAACACAAGATGTATCCTGTGTACCGTGGAGTTGCTCGACAATGAGGACATTGTTTATGAGACATGTTAAAATCTGCTTTATGTACGGTAGCCCTATCTTGAAACCCATTGTGACACGAGGATTTCATGCCTTAAAAGATGCCGCTTTGACACAAGGAAAAGAATTTCTTAAAAATGTCTTCATCGACAAACAAAATCCTAAAGAAGCCTTAATGAGAGCAGGACAAAATGTGTTGCTACAAACTGGAAAAGGTCTTTTGGGTCGCCGAGAGACCCCTATAAATTCGCTTCACACTTGTGGCCTTGGCATTACTTCTTTCTCAACGCCACAGCAAGGAAAAGGCAGAAAATCTTTCAGATCTCATAAACACGTTGTTCAGACAAAGAATAAGAAAAGAACTGTCAGAGAATTAGACGTGTTTGATTACTAAGCATTGAAAATGATGCACCGAGATTCTTGCGAATGTACCAAAATCAGAACGCGATCTGTTTGCCATCCCACCTACCATGATGATGATGCAATAATCCCAATGGGTAGAATTTCATCATGTGTCGTCTTTGACGACCTCATCCCCTATCTAATTTGAAATCAAATGACCTACCAAAGATTACATCGATCTGAATAGCACTCACATGTACCAGAAACTCAAAGTGCTCAAAACGGACAACACCAATCCTGGTGCCGATGACAGAGTAGCTCTTGTGTGCATTTTCTTCATCAACGCAGTCTTGGATTTCCCTTAGAAAATTTAGTGACTTGTTTGTATAGGGAGTACGCTAGAAACGATGCTAAAATAGAAAGATGGTTTTGTGAAAATTATGGTTATCTCTTGTCTTTAGCTCAAAAACGTAGTGTGCATCGATGGCAAAATGACAGTGCCTTAGAACATTGGAAGTCCAGTTTTACTTCACAACGTTGTCAATCCTGTAAATACGTTCCTGTTTAATAATGTTTGTTTGTATTTGAGTTGGAGAAGCTTCTGCTCAGTATTAAAAATGTTGATTTTTTGAAAACAAATGCCTTGTTTATTGATTGAAAAAGGTATGTATATGCTCTTTGACCTCACTATATCGATCTTAGGTAATGCTCTTTCACATTTTTCTCTATTGGTCTGGGTCATGTTTTCTTTCACCTCCGCGTCCCCCAATGGAAGGGGATGTTTTCCATCACATCCGCACTTCCAGCATATAAACCGGTGCGTTTGCCAGTTTGGTTACCCTCGTTGACTCGTCAGCAACTAAACATGATTGCGAAGATTGGTAAACTGAGTGAAGCTATTGTGAACATGCATCGGGTTAGGCATAAACTGATTAAAAAAAACCCAGAGACGAAGACTATGATCTTCCTGAAAATGGTACAGGATCTGGCGGAAGAAGTCCTGCCAGAGGAGCTCATCAGGGAAAGAGATAAATGGGAGGAGAGACAAAGACTGCAGCGGCAACAACAACAACAGCTGCAACAACAACTGTTGCAGTAGCAGCAACAAGAAGTGGTGTTCTGTAAGGTGGATTGTGACTTCGCGTTCTCCTTCACACGGAAGTGCCCTTGTACTGCGGGGAGACGTGGCCGTCCTGCCAGAAAATAAAATCCTCACCAAAAACCCCAAACGGTCTTTCTCAGGGCCACCCAGATCTCTAGAAAAGATTACTCCAGGATTGCCAAAGAAATGTGTTTGTATGTTGGGTGTATGTTTGTGTCTGTCTTTTCCCACTAAAAAACCCCCTCTCCCTTATACAAATGTATGTTTGGTGTGTGATTGTATAGAGTGTGTCTATAAACACTCCCTTACCCTTCTTATTGTGTTTTATGTGAGTGGGTTGTACTTTTGGTGTGAGATATACCTTTACGCCTGTTCTTGAAGCATATAAAGTGACGCATTCGCCAGTCGGGCCACCCACGTTTACTCTTCAACAGCAACAACGAGCAGCCGTAGGAGCGCAAAGATGATGGAGATTCAAGTGTGTTTGGACCATGTTTGGCACCTGATGGAGGAACTGGTCCTCATAACTTTGGAAGTGGAGAAGGCAAAAGAGGAGGAGAACAGGAGACGGAAAACTGCTCCCACTTATCATGATGCTGCCAAACTGTGTTGTAACACCTTTGGTGAGCCCACAGTCACAGAAGCAACCGCAGCAGCATCCACAATGGCATAGGGTGTAGAGGAGGCAAACCTTCACCATCCCTCCAATGGAGGATTGGGGTAGTAATGCTACTTAACCCCCCTTTGCCTATCATATCTCCATCAATCCCCGGGGTGGAGATCAATGGCTTGGAAGATGTGCTGCCTGTGGTGCCAGACTTGGGAGGTGCCCACATCTATAAGTGCACTTGAAACCAAACGGTCCTTTTTAGGTCCCTCCAAATTGCTAAGAAAAGAAATAGCATTTGCCTGAACAAAATTGTGTTTGTATGTTGGGTGAATGTTTGTGTCTGTCTTTTCCCAATGCAAACACCCCCCCCCCCTTCCCCTTATAAAAAATGTATGTTTGCTGTGCGTTTGTATAGAGTGTGCCTATAAACACTCTCTTACCCTTCCCATGTTTAAAAATTTAAAAAGTGTTTCTTTTAGGTCCGCGCATTTGGTGTGTTTTATGTGTAAGAGGGTTCTTGTATTTTTGAGGGATGTTTTCCTTCACGTCTGTGCTTCCAGCATATAAAGTAACGCCTTTATCATTCTGGTCACTCTATCGTTGACTCGTCAACCCAAGAAGAAATGGAAGCACTGTATAATGTACAGGGTGCAGTGGATTGTATGGTGGGAGTGGAGTACTGTACACCGTGTGTTGTCAAAGACGTGATTGTGGAGGAGGTGACGAAGATAAAGACTGCCTCGGTAGTTCCACAATATAAAGTGGGTATATTGAACGAAGCGGTAGATTGGATGAAGGGGGTGGAAAATCTTCTGCAACAGATACAGGCCTATAGGTGTTACCCATCTCTAAGTAGTGTAGTGGAAGAGACAGCCCATAAAACAACCAAGAACCTTGTCAGGAAAGTAATGGAACAGGAAGTGGTCAAAATCAAGGATACCTGGGGTAAGGAGAGAGTGGTGAAGGAGAAGGAGAAGAAAGAAAGGGGCTTCCAACGACTGGACGAAAACTGGATTAAGGTTCAGGAAAGGTTCAGGCGATTGGGCCATCCAGGTTGGATCCCTGATCCACATAAAAAGAAGTTCAACCTCTTAGTATCCCTGAAGGAATGGTGGTCAGGGAGGTAGAAGTTAAAGAAAAACAAACGGTCCTATTATGGGGCACTCACATCTCGGAAAAGAAATCAAATTGTTATAGGTGCTTCTATGTTTTGTGTTTGTTTGTTGGGTGTATGTGTATATTCTGTCCCTATAAAATCTTCTGTCCCATAAACACTTCTACCCCATTAACCCTTTTGACCCCATAAACCCTTCTGACTTACATGTTCCCTCTTCATGCTAATTTCCCGTATGGCTCTCAAGTGCCATCTCCATGTTAATTTCCCGTATGACTCTCAAGTGCGATCTCCATATTAATTTCCCGTATGGCTCTCGAGTGCCATTTTTGTCTCTAAAGTGCCACATATTACTACTGTCGGCAACTTCTATATACGTGGAATGAAAACTTCACAAACACGCTTCGTAACATTAAAGCCATAATTGGAGAATGGCATTATTCATATAGAGCAGATATCATATGCGTGGTGCTATTGTGCCGATCCCGAATAGGACACATACCCGACTCGTACATACCTCGTTAAGTGTGAACCTCGACCAGGTTGCATACCCTGCTGATGTCCACTGATAGTGGAAGACATTCTTCATGAGTGTATCGATTTCCATCCTGTGAAACATAGTAAATCTTCTTTGAGGAATGCGGCTTGTATAACATATTTTGATCCTATATTTTTAAGAATTTTATTCTTTTTACATTTGCTTTTTTAGATACATTTTGGAACATGTTAACATCATTACTTTTTATCATGTTGTTTTTTAGGGTGGTGGCTTTATGTGGTGTGTTGGTAGTGGGCTTATCTTCCTGATGTTCTTAAATAAAAAATGCGTTTCTTTTACATTTCTAAGACGTGACTTTTATTCCGCACTATATAGTCAGTATTTTGCTGACGTGCTATTTATCCCAAATTTGCTGAAGTATATAGGAAGGTAAGGTACTGTGGCGAATGGGGCACACGCCGACTAGAAAATCAAATATTTTTCGCTGTATAGTGGGAAACGATTGTTTACTTTAATGTAAAATACATTTAATTTTTCCGCATATGAAAGTTATTATGTAGGCGAATTTGAAAATGGTTAAAATAACACACGTCAGAATACTGAAGTGCAAGTCTTTCGTGTTTTCTTTCGCTACATAAGAACTTGCTTTGCTGCGATCGATATTTGCTAGTAGTATGGCAAGACTTCATCATAACTCAGGAGGTGTAAGGGCAGAAGAAGTCTTGATATTAGCATGTAAAAAACCTAATTCAGTGAAAGCGATTCAACAAATGGAAACAATCGAGCAACCAAACTGAATGAAATATGGAAATGAATGTGATGAAAAATAACGTGTAAAATGTTTCTAATTTTGTTTATCTGGGACGTAATGTTACTATAGCTAAAATTTGTAACAACGGATGGCGCTCACAAATACGTTAAAGTAGGTCAATGAAATAGGATTCGTAGAGCGCAGTGCCAGGTTATGTTTGCTGGAGATGAAACCGTTTATTAGATAAAGCAGAGAACTTCTGGAGTAGAATGGATGCTGGCTTTGATGAAAGTTTTTAATTTATAACTTTTAACAAACTAATTTATTTCAACCACATTTGAGTAAATGTTACACTAAGCAAACTTCTTGAGTTGAATTGTTTGCTTTTTGTTATAAATCATTTTTCCGACAATAGCCTCGAGTAGCCACTTTTCGTCCACTTAACATGAATTTTAACGTGTTCGTTATAATATTATAATAATCTATTAAAATAAACAATAAAAAGTGTTCAACTATATCTACTTCATTTAATCAGCGTGAACAGTATTTTGGCATTCATGTATTTTAGTTCATAATTACCGTTTTTCCGAGCGTGTGTATGTTTACTTATTTCCGGAAGTGACGTCCATGGTTCGTGACACTCACTAAAAAGTCACATGGTATATGACCGGACCGTGCCAGTTAGACCAAGGTACGGATATTATTAGTTTATAGCGTCTCCGTGTTTTTGAAATTAAATTTTTTTTGTTTTAAATGAATAATTTTTTTCCGTTAATTCTATATGCAGTTTGTGCACTTACATTACTGCTTGCTTGTTCTTTACCATATAGATACATGACTCGATAGACTGAGAGAGAAAGAGACAGACAGAGGGAGAGAGAAATTTAAAAATATACACTGGTGAATGGATACACATTTATTATAATAGATTCAATGTATTTTGATGTAGAATATGTTTATTATGAAATGATACTGAAACGAAAATTCCGTAGTGAATATACATTTCGAGTGTAAATTTATCTTACGTTGAATAAGAACTCGACATGATTAAAACCAAATATTTACATTGGCTAACCAGTTATAGAAATTCCCAAAGTGGATTACTCTGTTCAAAATAAGTAAACAAAGACAACATGTGATCGACGGCGCTGTCTGTAGCATATAATAGAAAATTCAAGGCAAAAAGTCGGACACAAAAAAGGCATTAATGTTAACATAGATTTTCATTATGATTTTTTTAAATGACATGAAATTACCTTTTTAAATCGCATTTTGTATGCTTTTACAATAAAATGATATTATCAAGGTTATGAAGAACGCAGGTGACAACTGATGACGTCATTATCTCGAAACAAACGCGTTATATCGGGAGAAACATGGTGCACGGTTGAAAGAGGCGAACGACAACTGGCCGTCGGACGATACTCCAATCAATGAACCCAACCTTCAAGAAATTCATTCGCACCTCCTTCGCACGATTCCACACTGGAATTTAAAGAAAGCCGACTGGGCCAAGTTTGAAACGTTATGTATAACTAGACTTAACAGAGATGCCTTTTTAAACGTTAATGATCCTATTCAACATTTATATCTATTTTAATCGAGATTGCAGAAGAATCCATTCCCAAGTCCTAACCGAACCCTAAAAGAACACAAAAACCATGGTTCGCTAAAGAATGTAAAGAAGCCATTAGATAACGCCGAGAAGCACTGAGAAAATTTAATAACCACCCGACTCCCGAAAATTTAAGTACATACCGTATATTCCGGGCTAAAGCTCGTCGCAAGGTTAAAAAATGTAAAAGATCATCGTGGAAAAAATATGTTTCTACTCTAAACTCTCGTTCCTCTATAAAGAAAATATGGGACACGATTCGCAAAATAAATGGTAAGGGAAAACACAACTATCTGACATCTAAAGGTTAACAATAAAAACTTCAATTTCAAACATGACATAGGTAATATACTTGCTGATAGTTTTTCTAAAAATTCATCATCGTCTAATTATGCAGGAGATTTTCGAAAATTAAAAAGTCAAAAAGAAAAAATACCTTAAAAATTCACATCCAACAATTCAGAAAGTTATAATCAACCGTTTTCACTTTTGGAGCTTATGAACGCTTTGAACAGGGCCCATGCTACATCCGCTGGGCCTGATGAAATACATTACCAGTTTTTGAAACATCTACCAGTGTAGTATCAGTTAATGAGGCACAGCCATGTGTAATTGGAGTTTGAGACACAGATACAGGTTGACAGCTTTAAAGCTAGTAAGACGCAGGTTCAGTCTTATTTGAGTCCAATTAGTAACAGAATACTTGTAATGTACATCATTTATTTTATACTCTCCCACCTTTATGTTCACTTGGTTTTGGGCCATCATTTAGTTAACAGCATTGTCTGTATATAATAAAAGGAGTGTAGAGAATATCTTGTGTTTGTTCCTACATACCCACACAACCTAGTGTCAGAAGTGGGATTTGCCTAAGACACGGTGGATTATCCGCACTAGTTTGATATAATCGAACTGAGAATCAGTTTCACAAAAGGAACGTTCCAGTTCAGATTTAATTTACCAAACAGTTTCCAGCAATGGCGACATTGCAAGTTCCAAGTCGAGAACAATTTCAGTTTTCTAACCCAGAGTCTTGGTCAAAGTGGATTCAGAGATTTGAGCGCTTTAGACTGCTCTGGATTAAATGACAAGGAAGAAGAAACGCAAGTAAACACTCTGATCTATACTATAGGGCCTCAGGCGGATGGCATTTTCTTCCGTTTGGCTTAAGTGATGACAAAAAGAAATATGAAATTGTTAAAGAGAAATTCGAAGGGTATTTCATCACGAAAAGAAATGTTATTTTCGAATGAGCTATATTTAACCAGCGACGACAAGAGGAAGGTGAATCCATAGATACGTTTGTTACGTCATTACGCTGTCAAGCAGAATACTGCAATTCTGGAGTTCTTAAAGATGAATTGATTCGAGACAGAATTGTTGTTGGACTGAGAGACACGCATTTGGCATAAAAACTCCAACTTGATAGAAAACTTAGCTTAGAATTAGCAGTCTAGACAGAGTGAGGCCATGAAGAAACAGCAACCTCAAATCCATGGAGGGATACACGCAAATTCCCATTTGAATGCTGATGGAATAAAGTCAACAAAGAAGCTACCACACCAAGTCAGTTCCAATCCACAAAAGAGGAACAATGTTGCTTCAAATCAACACAGTTTCAGTCAACTATGGAGAAATAGCAAATTGAACTACAGCGCTGAAAGCATGCGGAGATGTGACAGATGTGGGAAAAATCCTCATAGCAGAGACAAATATCCCGCAAGAAAAGCAACATGCAATAAATGTTCAAAGATGGGACACTTCGCATTGATGTGCAGAACTAAGAAAAATGTTTCGGAGGTAGAGAACGCCGATAATCCTGAATCTTCTGGATTTCTTGGCGTAATTGATTCTGGAGCGAAACCCTGGATAGCAAATGTCATAGTTCAGGGACAGGAATGTGCTATGAAAATTGACACAGGTGCAGATGTTACTGTAATTTCAGAGGATTTATACAGAAAACTGCAGAGAGTTAAACTCATCAAAGCTGACAAAATCTTGTTTGGACCAGGACAGAAAAGGCTCAATGTGCTTGGAAAATTAAGGTGTCACTTAAAAGTTAGCAACATAAGTACAGTACAGGACGTATATGTAATCAAAGGTCTCAAGCAATCGCTGTTGGGAAGACCAGCAATAGAGGAGCTAGGTATCGTCATTAGAGTAGATGAGATCACCAATACAGACTACAAATACAGTACTCTAAAGTATTCAGTGGATTGGGGAAAACTGAATGGGGGTACAAGATAAGACTTAAACCTGTTGCAGTTCCGTTTGCACTAAGTGTATATAGGACAGTACCTATTCTGTTAATGGATAAAGTGAAAACGGAATTACAAAGAATGGAGAAGTTAGCCGTCATTTCTCGTGTGGATCACCCAACGGAGTGGTGAGCAGGTATGGTCGTGGTGCCAAAAGGTAATGGCAATGTTCGTATTTGCGTAGATCTCGCCAAACTAAACGAATCGGTAATGCGCGAAAATCACCCAATACCGACTGTAGATCAAACTTTGGCTCAGTTAGCTGGTGCGAAAGTTTGCAGCAATCTAGATGCCAACTCCGAGTTTTGGCAAATTATGCTTTCACCCGAGTCTCGTGATTTAACCACTTTCATTACGCCCTTTGGTCGTTTTTGCTTTAACAGACTACCATTTGGAATTTCGTCCGCACTTGAATTTCTCCAGAAACACATGTCCCAAACTCTTGAGGGAATTTCGGGGGTAGTATGTCAAATGGATGACGTTCTAGTATTTGGGCGCGATCAATCGGAACATGATGAACGGTTGAAAATTATTTTGGGTGTAATTGAAAAGGCAGGAATTACGCTCAATGAAAAATGCGAGTTTTCAAGGTCTCGGTGAAGTTCGTAGGACACATTATAGATTCCATGGGAATTGGGGCCGATCCAGAAAAAACGCGCGCGGTCATTGAAATGGAGCCACTTAAAAAATGTCTCAGAAGTCAGAAGATTTCTGGGCATGGTTAACCAACTAAGCAAATTCTCGTCAAACATAGCAAAAAAAAACAAACAAAAGCACTGCGAGATTTACTCAGTAAAAACACCGAGTGGGTCTGGGGTCTTTCTGATGAGAAAGCTTTTCATGATATAAACTCGGAGCTTAGCTCTACACCAGTGTTAGCCCTATATGATCCCAAGTACCAGACAGTCTTGTCAACTGATGCATTTTGATTTGTCCTAGGGGCTGTATTGTTGCAAAAACGGCTAAATGAAACACTGAGGCCAGTTGCGTATGCTTCAAGGTCGTTGTCTGTCACAGAGCAAAGATATGCCCAAATCGAGAAAGAAGCTTTGGCTGTCACTTGGGTATGTGAAATATTTTCTATGTATTTGCTAGGTCTTAGGTTTCACATAGAAACTGACCACAAACCCCGTGTTCCTTTGTTGAGTTGAAAAAAATCTGGATGATTTATCTCTCAGAATCCAAAGATTTAGAATGAGGTTAATGCGGTCTCACTTGACAATATCCAATGTTCCTGGGAAAAGTCTTGTAACTGCTGATGCACTTTCACGTGCTCCAATCTCTCATGGTGTACAAGGCGACACTGAATTGGAAAATGAAACTAGGGCATTTGTTGACCAGGTTCTGTCCGATCTACCTGCCTCAAATAAAAGGTTAGGTGAGATTAGGCAAGCTCAGATTAAAGATGCTAGTTGCAGTACAATTATGGTTTATGGACAAGAAGGTTGGCCTCACAAGTTTCAGCTGAAAAAGAATCTGGAACCATACTGGCCATTATGTGGTGATTTTACAGTTCAGGATGGACTGTTGATGAAGGGTTGTCGATTGGTTATTCCATCTGGTTAACCATCAATAATCGCTCTTTTGCAAATTTTCAATGATGTATGGAACTCTGGCAATGTACCAAATATTTGGAAAGAAGAAACAGTAATACCTATTCCCAAACCAGGTAAGGATAGCACAGATCCTACCAACAATCGTCCCATTGCGCTGATGAGCTGTGTATGTAAAACAATGGAACGAATAATCAATGCTCGACCTTTTTGGTATTTGGAAACTAATAATTTCATATCTACTTTCCAAAGTGGCTTTCGATACGGCTGTAGTACCAATGATCATCTGGTTAGACTAGAAACGTTTATTCGTGATTTGTATCAAGAAGGAACACTTAGTAGCTGTTTTGTTCGATTTAGAAAAGGCCTAAGATACAAGATGGAAGTACGGAATAATGAATGACCTGCACAATCTGGGTCTAAAAGGCCGTCTGTCCTCTTTTATATCGAACTTTCTCTCAAACAGAATTCAATGTACGAGTGGGTTCCACCCTCTCAAATATGTACGAACAAGAAATGGGTGTGCCCCAGGGCAGTATTTTATCTGTAACGCGTTTCAACATCAACATTTATAGCATTACCAAGTGTTTGGCTCCTGGTATGGATCGCTCCCTATATGTTGATGATTTCCTAATATGCTATCGATCAAAGCACATGCATACAATTGAAAGACAACTGCAGCAAAATATAAGCAAGATTCACAATTGGGCCAATGTCAACGGTTTCAAATTCTCAAAATCGAAAACAGTATCATTGCATTTCTGTCAGTTACGAAAACATCATGATGAACCTAAACTCACACTGGACGGAATACCTATACCAGTTGTGGAGGAAACAAAGGTTTTAGGTATTATCTTCGACAGAAAACTCACCTTTATTACACACATACAAAACGTGGAAGCTAAATGCTTGAAATCGTCAGATTTACTGAAAGTAGTAGCGCACACTGACTGGGGTGCAGATATAAAAGTCATTCTCAATTTGTATAAAACTTTTATTCGATCCAAATTCGACTATGGCTGTGTTTATGGTTCAGCCAGAAAATCGTACTTGAAGATGCTTGACCCGATTCACCACCAAGGAATAAGACTCGCTCTGGGAGCATTTAGGACATCTCCATGTGAATGCCTTTTGGCTGAAGCAAATGAGCCACCACTATCACATCGTAGAGAAATGCTGTCTCTACAATATGCCCTCAAATTAAAAATCGAACCCTTTGAATCTTGCTTTTTCGGCTGTATTTCAACCAAAATACAAAACATTATACGAAAACAAACCAAATGCCATACCTACCTTTGGCAGTAGAATATCACCCAGTCTTGACAATACAAAAGTTGACCTTTCTAAAATCCAGAAGATGTCCATTTCTGAAACACCTCTCTGGCTACTTAAACAACCAACAGTACTTTTTACACTACATGACGGCAAGAAATCGGAGACAAACCCTTCCATCTTTCATAACACTTACCACGAACTCCTTACCGAATTTAATAACTACACAATAATTTACACTGATGGGTCCAAGGATAAGGGAAAGGCTGCTGCAGCCTTCGTTAGTGGAAATCACACTACAAAAGTTCGCTTGCCAGACGGTGCCTCGCCTTTTTCAGCCGAAATCATGACAATAGACCTTGCCCTGAAATATATCGAAAGCAAACATATTTTAAACTCCATCATCTTCTCGGATTCACTATCAGTACTTCAGTCACTTCACAATAGGAAACTGGAAAATCCACTACTGACCAACATTCTCATGAAACATACCGAGCTGTGTACCTCCCACAATATAGTGTACTGTTGGCTACCCAGCCATATCGGTATTAAAGGTAACGAAAAAGCTGATCGCGCTGCTAAAATGGCCCAATCCCTAGAACCATCTGATCTTAAAATACCATACGCTGATTTTAAACCTAGTATCAAAAAGTGTCTACTTAATAAGTGTCAGGCATCATGGGATGATGCAGTGAATAACAAACTACATATAATAAAACCAACCCTCGGCGACTTGGCTCCTTCCTACAGAACCATCCATAAAGACGAGGTAGCCACTGCAAGAATTAGAATTGGTCATACTTATGTAACCCATTCCTACATACTAAAGGGCGAAGACCCACCTGAGTGTGTTTCTTGCAATGAACCCTTCACTGTGAAACATTTTATGATAGATTGTTTCGATCTCCAACCTACACGCGATCGTTACTATAATGTTCAACACATGAAGGAACTTTTTGAGACAGTAAACGTACCTTGCATTTTAAATTACTTGAAAGAAGTAAACATCTATTCTAAAATCTAACTTTAGAGCAATCACTTTGAATATTTTTAGAATATATGTACAGTCGTTCATCCTAAGTACCTTTACTCATATTCATAGGCACACCATTTACATTACCCGTTGATCGGGAAACTTCATATATTACCCTCACCACTTGATCGTTTAGATTTTAATTGTTTGACTCTATCATCGCTGGTCGATAATGAACCTTTTAACATTTGTAAATTATTCATCATACAACCTTTTCTATCGCGCTAAATTGCCTCACAGTGCTGATGCGCCGTTAAACCACAATCAATCAATCAATCAACCATGTGAAAGCCTTTTGGCTGAAGCGAATGAGTTACCTCTATCACATCGTAGAGAAATGCTGTCTCTACAATATGCTCTCAAATTAAGATCGAACCCTTTGAATCTTGATTTTTCGGAGTATTTCAACCAAAATACAAAGCATTATACGAAACCAAATGCCATACCTACCTTTGGCATTACAATATCACCCAGCCTTGACAATGCAAAAGTTGATCTTTCTAAAATCCAGAAGATGTCCATTTCTGAAACGCCTCCCTGGCTAATTAATCAAGAGTACTTTTTACACTACACGACGGCAAAAAATCCGAGACAAACCCTTCAATTTTTCCTAACACTTATCACGAACTCATTGCCGAATTTAATTACACAAGAATTTACACTGATGGGTCCAAGGATAAGGAGAAGGCTGCAGCAGCCTTCGTTAGTGGAAATCACACTACAAAAATTAGATTTGCAGACGATGCCTCGATTGTTTCAACCGAAATCATGGCAATAGACCTTGCCCTGAAATATATCGAAAGCAAACATTTTAAACTCCATCATCTTCTCGGATTCACTATCAGTACTTTAGTCACTTCACAATAGGAAATTTTAAAATCCACTACTGACCAACATTATCATGAAACATAACCGAGCTGTGTACCTCCCACAATATAGTGTACTGTTGGCTACTCTGCCATATTGGTATTAAAGGTAACGAAAAATCTGATCGCGCTGCTAAAATGGCCCTATCCCTAGAACCATCTGATTTTAAAATACCAATCACTAATTTTAAGCCTGGTATCAAAAAATGTTTATTTAATAAGTGGCAGCCATCATGGAATGATGCAGTGAATAACAAACTACATATAATAAAACCAACCCTCGGCGACTTGGCTCCTTCCTACAGAACCATCCGTAAAGACGAGGTAATCGCTGCAAGAAATAGAATTAGAATTGGTCATACTTATGTAACCCATTACTACATACTAAAGGGCGAAGACCCACCTGAGTGTTTCTTGCAGTGAACCCTTCACAGTGAAACATCTTATGATAGATTGTTTCGATACCAACCTATCCGCGATCGTTACTACAATGTACAACACATGAAGGAACTTTTTGATACAGTAAACGTACCTTGCATTTTAAATTACTTGAAAGAAGTAAACATCTATTCTAAAATCTAACTTTAGAACAATCACTTTGAGTATTTTTAGAATATATGTACAGTCGTTCATCCTAAGTACCTTTACTCCTATTCATAGACACACTATTTACATTACCCGTTGATCGGGAAACTTCATATATTACCCTCACCACTTGATCGTTTAGATTTTAATTGTTTGACTCCATTATCACTGGTCGATAATGAACCTTTTAACATTTGTAAATTATTCAACAGACAACCTTTTCTATTGCGCTAAATAGCCTCACAGTGCTGATGCGCCGTTAAACCACAATCAATCCTGGATGGTTTTTGACAAGTCCTGTCCAGGGGTCAAAGTAGCACTCTCTCCATGTTGGACGCAGGGGATTGCTTCGTTATTAACAGTAATTGGATCCCCATTATTGATTATATAGGTTTTGGTTCCAACTGGAGAAATAGTGAAGTCACAGAACTTCTTGGCATTTAATTTCAGTCCTGTTTCTTTGAGCAACTTGTCGAAGAGTTTTAGGTTCTTCTCTAACTCTTCACGGTGTTCATTGAGGAGGCCAGTATTTACTGCGTATGCTAAATAACCTATCGCAGTGCCTCCTTCAGATGTAAAGCCATTGTGTAATGTTTCTATGAGACAGAAGATCGGATCTAAGGCGATGCTAAAAAAGAGTGTTTATAACGGGTTCACCTTGTTTCACGCCTCTAGTTACAGCAATAATGCCACTGGTTTTTCTGTTTGCTGTGAAGGCGGTGGTGCTGTCTGTGTACAGGTCCAAAACTATGTTGATCCAGTGGCTATTAACAATGCACTTGACAAGACCAGCATGTAGGTGTTTGCGACACCGTATCAAAGGTTATTGCCAGATATAGGACAGCAACTTAGGTGCTTTCATGACAATTTGCTTGTTTTATTGCTTCTTTTAATATTTTATATTTTTGGTTCTATCTTCATTTTCTTGATCCACTTTGTGTCTCGTATCTTTCCGTGTTTGGTTTGCCACCAAAGGGTGCTGGTGTCTAATGTGTTGACCCAGCCCTTTTATCGACCTGGCCTGATACGCACAGTGTTGGCATTAGATCATGAGAGGATCACGTACTTTTGGCCACCTGCAACTGGGGATATACCACTCTGCCGAGTGTGTTTTTTGATAAATTGTTGTCGCATTTATTACACTGGTATGAATTTGAAATTTTAGGGTGTTGCTCGTGGTAGTGATCCTTCATGCGGCGTACGGAGTTAAAAGCCAACCCTGTGCAAATTTGACACTGATAGTTTGGTGCAGACAATTGAATCACCATAGATTCAAGGTCTGCAACCGCCATGTTATCGTCCCCATCCACAATAGCTCTTCTGAGTTGCCCTTGGGGGGTGGTCCACTCGGGTTCCCCGCGGCCATCACTCGTGGCCAATGATTGGACGGACCAAGTTCCAGCGCCTGGTCCTTCTGTATGGGTGTGTGTGTTATGTTTATTGTTCATTGAATGAATTGTGAGCAGCTTTGTGGGTCCCCACTTTGCAAAATCAGCTAGCGGACGAGAACGGAGAGGAGGGGGTGGGGGCACCAGAGGGTAGAGGCTTTCAATCGTCACTGTTGCCAGTGACGAGACGTGCGAACACGTAGTGATGCTTTGACCCTCTGTGAACTATGACAGCAGACCCATGATCGACACGTTTCTCTGGTCAATTTCTCTCAGATGTTATTTCATTTGGAGGACGTAGTCCTCTTTTCCATTTTACGTCTGGTAGACGCGCCATGTCCAAATCATAATCCAAAAAGAATGTCCGTGGGCATTTTGATACAAAATTGGGTAAGGTCACAATCGAGAGGTCACTTTCTGATGGTCACCAATTAGAACAGCAGCACTATCGGATAGACGAAAAACCCACTATCAATCTACTCTAGCCACTCTTTGGGGGCTTAAAACTATATCTCTCTAGTTGCGACAGTGCGAAGGGACACTATCAGGTGCTTGTAGTTGGTGCGGCAATATGCAAATAACCTTGCCGACTTAATTTGGAATTTGGTATATTATTCACCTGGCAAAAGGTAACGCAGGTGTACTGGACCGTTTGTGTAACAAGGGTCTGGTCCACATTTTATCCCAGACTTTGTGTATCAAGGGTCTAGTCTTGGTGCACTAGTCATATGTGATGTTGAAAGTGGTGAAGGAAAGGAGAACAGCATATTATATGTTGTCCGTGGGAATCAGACGTTTTGATATGCCTGAGAACGCCCTCATAATTTTGATTGAGTGTCTCGACACCAGCGATGCTAAGTCATTTGTTACTTTGATGGTGTTGATGGTGAGAGGAATCAAAACATCGTCATTTGTTGTATGGTATACCCCACGGACACCAAGTGCAAGGCCTTTTGCACTTTGAAAAGTTTTGTTAGTTTGACTGAAGACTATTTCACCAAGACAGCTATATTTGTTTTCTTTGGATTGTATAGCGTTTGTGAACTTAGCCTTACCGCATCTGCCTTACCATATTATAGTTGGATCCAGGATCCAACTACATGTTTCACTCTTAATCACGAGGTCTGGTTTGTACAGTTTTTCGTGAACCCTATAATGGGGTTCTTCCAGCACTGTAAAACCCTTCCGCCTCAAGTGATTACTTAAATAAGAAACGATTGCATCGTGTCGTTTAATGCGTAGATCGAGGGTCCAAGGGCAGGCGCACAAGATATGGCAGATGGTTTCTTCTGGAGCACAGCAGTATCTGCATTCGAGGTTGTTTGCAACTGCACGTTTTCCTCTGTTGGTAGATACTTTTGTTGGGAAGGTGTTCGTCCTCATCCGTATGGCGTGAATATATTCTCTCTCAGAGAGAATCGTTTCTCTCGACAGCCATCTATTTGTCGGGGGTACCTTAGGCTTTTCCATCCAGGGAACATGGGTGTGGCGCGTAGTAAGCTATTTTCTCACTGCTTTGGGTTTCTTGTGCATGCCACTTGTGTCACTCCTCGTCTCGCCAATTGAGATGAAGTAGAAACTTGAGACGTACTTCATCCAATGTGTCATTAAGGACTGCGCCCATGGCAATAGCTTGAATATTGTGCTCGCTTCTCAGAATCTTGAGCCATCCCTTTACTACAATTCATGGGATTGTTTCTAATTTAGGGAGATTGAGACCACCATCATGAGTTGCTGTATAGAGAAAGTGGTAGATGTGGATTCAGGTAAATGTAGCCATTTCTTGACCCAGCATCTTATTCGTAGGTCTATCCTTTGCACTGTTTTCTTGGATGGTGTCTCTAAGCTCAGTGCATAGAGTAACTTTGGCACTAGATTCTCTTTTAGGATCGCGACCTTTCTGTATTGGCTTTAATGCTGCTTTGTTAATTTTGAAACACTACTGATCCAGCTGCTCTCCTGGATGGTTTTTGACAAGTCCCGTCCAGGGGTCAAAGTATCCCCTTAGATATATTGTACTTTCCCCAGGATTGACACAGGGGATTGCATCATGGTTAACAGTTATTGGATCCCCTTCATTTATTATATATGTTTTGGTTCCAAGTGGAGAAATAGTGAAGGCACAGGATTTTTTGGCATTCGGTTTTAGTCCTGTGTCTTTACAGAACTTGTCAATGAGTTTTAGGTTCTTTTCTAACTCTTTTCGATGTTCATTGAGGAGGCCAGTATCGTCTGCGTATGCAAGTGAAATTATCGCAGTGCCTCCTTCGTATGTAAAGCCATTATGTAGTATTTCGATTAGACAGAAGATCGGATAGAGAACGATGTTAAAGAGAAGCGGTGATAACAAGTCACCTTGCTTTACACCTCTTGTTACAGCAATATTGCCACTTGTTTTGCGCTTTGCTGTAGTGCTGTTTTTATACAGGTCTAAGACTATATTGATCCAGTGACTGTCAATATCGAACCTGATGAGACCAGCCACTTGCAACTTTGTGGAGGATGACTGCTGTTTGATGCACCAACGAGGTGACATCATTTGGATTGTAATAAATACATTTACCACTTTTCTCATCACGGTCATTTGTAATCGTAAGGTCGTGAAGGATATTGTAAGGGTCTATCCCATGGTGCTTTGTGGGTGTGGTTTTACTGGGTGTGAATGGTGGAAGTTGTCTTTTTTAGTTCACAGATGTATCGTGCACGGTGGTGTTAGTGCTGATATTGGTGTCTGCGTCCACACTATTTTCTATGTCCACACTACTGTTTGCTATGATTTTGTTGGACAGACCCGGTTGACGCATTCGATATTTTAATTTGTTCAACCATGAATTGAGTCAAGTGGTTCTGTATATAGCCATTGATGTTTTCAATGTTGGCTCTGACTGCTTCTTGATTAAGATATTGCAGTTTAGCGTCATCCTCCGTTTTCCACTTGGATCTCCTGTCTTCAACTACAATTGGATCCAATTTCTTATGCTTAGTGTCTTTACGCTTTTCGTTTGCAACTAAGGGATGCTGGTGTCTTATGTGTTGACCCAGTTCCTTCATCGACTTGGCTTTGAAATTACAATGTCAACATTGTATTTGTGCTATGTCAGCTATCTTGAGCCCTTCACACCTGGGCGCATGGCACTCCGCTGCATGTATATTAGTGTATATCTTATCACATTTAATACACGAGTACTGAATATCAACTTTGGAGTGTTTTTTGTGATAGTGACTCTGCAATGGGCATAACGAATTAAATGCCAGCCCAATGCAGATTTGACAATTATAGGATGGTGCAGAGAACTGAATCACCAACGACTCGGGCTCTGCAGCCGCCAAAGTTCCATCCCCAGCCACGATATCTCCTCTGAGTCCCCTTTGGGGGTGGTCCCCTCAGGTTCCCCGCGGCGGTCACTCGTGGACAATGACCGTACGGACCACGTATCGGCGCCTGGTCCTTCCGTATGGTTGTTTTGGTTTTTAGTGCTCATCATTGAGTTTTGGACGTGGTTTTGGCCCCCACTTTGCGAAATCAGCGGGGGGGGGGGGGGCGAAGGGGGCAACAGAGGGTACAGGTTTTCCCATCGCTGCTAAAGAAGAACGAGGGCCGTGTTTGAATACGCTGACGCTTATCCCTCTGTGCAACTATGACGGCAGACCTAGAGTCGACACGTTTCTCTAGGTCACGAGTTCTCTAAGATCTTTTTATATTGGAGGAATGAACCTCTTTTCCATTTTACGACTGGTAGACGCGTATTGTATAAAACATTTGGCTTAAATCAAGTCCTTGGGCATTAGGCACAGTTGGTTAAAGTCATGTTCATGAAGTCACATACATGATGGTCACCCAAATAGGACAATCTACATTATCTGACCAACGAGAAACCCCGATCGATATCCTCTAGCCATATTCTCAGCTTATAACCACACCACTTAGTCATGACAATGTGAAAAGACAAGACTGGTGTTGAATTACTTGCGACTGTGCGCATTATCACTGCCGACTTAATTTAGAAATTTTGAATTACAAGTGTCAGCAGGTAACGCAGGTGACTGGACTTTGTGTATCAAGGGTCGCATCGTCCAGCTTTTGTAAGTCTGAGAGGTTCAGCTTGAGTCTGTGTCCGTGGGGACGGGATGTCTTGACGAGCCTGAGAATGCTCTCAGTATTTTAATCGATTGACGTAACACCAATGCAGCTAGATTTGATTTGACTTTTTTGGTGTTCATGCCGATTAAGGTCAAGATTTCATCGTTCACATTATGGTATACCCCGTGGACACCCAGTGCTAGGCCTTTTGCACAACGACATTTGCTATTTGTTTGCAGCGAAACAATTTCTTTCAAACAGTTGTATTTCATTTCTTTTGCACTGATTGCCTTCTGGAACACTATCTCACTGCCCCTTCCCTCCCAGATTACAGTTGGATCAACGATCCAAGTCCGATCCTCTTGCACAGTCACAAGGTCTGGTTTGTACAGTTGCTCTTGAACCCTGTAGTTTGGTTCTACATAAACTATACAGCCCTTTCTCCTCAAGTGATCGCCCAGGTACGTGACTACAGCGTTGTGGCGTTTGATGCGCAGATTGAGTGTCCAAGGGCAGGCGCACAAGATATGACAGATGGTCTCACTCGGAGCACCACAATATTTGCAATTGGTATTGGCTTTTCTGCTCCTGGGGCCGATGCTTTTGTTGGGAAGGTATTCGTTCTAACCCGTATGGCATCTGTATACTCTCTGTCGGTGAGTATGTTTTCTCTTGACAGCCATATATTTGTTGGGTGCATTTTTGGTTTTCCTTCCAATGAGTCTGGCCTAGGGGCATAATAAGCAATTTTTCACTGCTCTGAGTCTCTTGTGCGTGCCACTTGCGACATTCCTCATCTCGCCAATTGAAATGGAGCAGGACTGTCTGTCTGACTCCATCGATGGTTTCATAGAGGCCGGCCCCTCTTGCCACAGCTTGTATTTTCGGCTCGCTTTGGACTATTTTCAGCCATCCCTGCTCTCTCCTGGTTGGATCCAAGGGATGGCTTCCTTGTCAACTGTAATTTGATCACCCATGTTGATTACGTATGTTTTCCCAACCGTAGAGATTGTGAATGCACAGGAGTTTTTGGCATTAAGTTTAAGTACTGTGTCTTTACGGAACTTGTCAAAGAGTTTAAGGTTGTTATTCAACTCTTCCTGGTGTTCATTTAGGAGGCCTGTGTCATCTGCATATGCCAACGAACCAATTGCAGTACCTCCTTCATAAATAAAGCCATTGTTTAGTGACTCAATGAGACAGAAGATCGGATCCAGGGCGATGTTGAACCGAAGTGGAGATAACGGGTCATCTTGCTTTACGCCTCTGGTTACAGTGATGTTACGTGTTGTTTTTCCATTCACTGTAAAGGCGGTGGTGCTGTCCTTATACAGGTCCATGACAAGGTTCACCCAATGGTTGTCAATGTTGAACCTGATAAGGCCAGCTTGTAGATGTTTGTGTGACACCGTATCGAAGGCTTTAGCTAAATCGAGGAGAGCGACACATAGATCCTTTTTTAAGACTTTTAGCTTGTTTGATTGCCTCTTTCAGCAAATAGATGTTTTCGATACATCCAGAGGCTGGTATAAATCTACGCTGCCATGGATTTAGGTTGATGCTGCTATAAAGTCTTTTTGAAAGGATCGCAGTGTAGAGTCTCAAGAGTATACTAGAGATTGTTAATGGGCGCCAGTTGTTTATGTCTTCCAGTCCCTCACCCTTTTTTGGTAAAAGCATACACCTACTGCCTCTTGTTTCATCAGGGAGATTTTCCCTGTGATGAGCGAGATGTTAAATAAATTTGTCAATACGGTAATGCTGTTTGGATCCATTTTGAGAGTTTGTATTGTGATCCCATCAGGTCCAGGTGCAGATGTGTTATCTTTATTCATCAGCAATTCCCCATTTCCAAGCTATTAATTGTTTTTTTATAGAATCTCTAGGTTAGCAGGCTTATTCGGAGCTGGGTATTGGGAAAGGTCGACCTCCTGACTCATGCTGCCAAATCTTTCCTTATATGTGGCTTCAATGTGTTCAACTGGAATTTCACATGTTTGGGCAACATTTCCAGTCAGGAGTTCTTCAAGAAGGCGCTTATTGTTTTTCTCAAATAACTGCTGTGTCATCCTATATTGTGTAGCTTTAGCTATTGCCTTACCACTTCTATTGCCTTTGCGAACTGAATGTCTTTTAGACGATATTTTTCCTGCCGAGGCTTTCTGCCTGCTAAGCAGTGTCCATTTTTGTGTTATGTCATGAAAGATCGCATCTGCTTCAGCTAAGTCCATATCACCTTCGCTACTGGCGACTTTGTGGAGAATGATTGCCGATTTTTGAACCAATGACGTTTCGTCTTGAGGCTTGTAATAGATATATTTTCCACTTTTTCCAGTACGGTCGTCCAAAATTGTATGATCTTGTAGTATTTGATTGGTATCTATGCCGTAATGTGTTGTAGGTGCAGTATTGCTTGGTGTAAAGTTTGGGAGTTGTATTTCCTCATAAACGGATGTGTTATGCACTTCTGTGATGTTAGTGCTGATGTCCGTGTTATCATCTATTTCTGCAACATTGTCCGTTACAGACTTATTAGATAGTCCTAGTTTTCTTCTTCTGTACTTTAATTGTTCGACCGTAAACTGATTCATGTGGGACTGAATAAAGCCATTTATGTTCTTCGTATTGTTTCTGACTGCATCTTGATTTAGTTGTTGCAGCCGTGCATCATCCTCCACTTTCCATTTCGATCGCTTGTCTTCAATTCCTCGATCCGTCCGATCCACTTTTTTGTGGCTTGTGTCTTTTCGCTTTTCGTTTGCCACGATTGGATGCTGGTGTCGCGTGTGTTGACCCAACCCCTTGATCGACTTAGCTTTGAATGCACAGTGTTGTCATTGTATCGCATTAGGATCTACTATCTTTGGTCCTGTGCACTTTGGGACATGGCATTCTGCAGCGTGCACTTTCTCATATGATTTATTGCATTTTTTGCACGTATATTTAATCGCAGTTTTCGAATGCTTTGATTGATAGTGTTCCTTAAGTTTGCGAATTGAATTGAAGGCCAACCCTGTGCATATTTGACATTCATAGTTTGGTGCAGAGAACTCAACTACCACCAGTTCAGGCTCTGCAACCGCCAGTGAGTTATCCCTTTCCACGATGTCTCATCTGAGTCTACTTTGGGTGGTGGTACCCTCAGGTTCCCCGCGGCCATCACTCTTGGACAATGATGGTACGGACCGGCGCATGGTCCTTCCGTAGAGTTTTTATTGTTTGATTTTGGGGTCCCCACTTCGCTAAATCAGTGGGCGGACGAGAACCGATGGGGGGGGGGGGGGGCACCAGAGGGTAGAGGCTTTCTCATCGCTGTTGTATATACGAGAGACGTTTTGAATACGCAGTTACGCAATACACCTCTGTGTGACTATGGCCGCAGTCCCAGAGTCTGCACGCTTCTCCGGTCATTTAATTTGGAGGACGCAGTCCTCTTTTCCATTTTTCGTCTGGTAGACGCGTATTGTTAATATTGCAAAACGAATTATTGTCCTTGGGCATTTTTGACATAGTCGAGAGTTGTCACGAATCGAGATGGTCACCCAAAAATGACAGCTGCATTATCTGACCAACGAAACTCCACCGTCGAAATCCTCTAGCCCTACTCTTGGGGCTGTCACCACAATCACTTGGTCACGACAATGCGAAGAGACAAGATGGTATTCTATCTGCGGCAGTGCATTAGTTACCTTGCCGACTTAATTTTGAATTTTAAATTACAACTGTCAGCCGGTGACGCAGGTGACTGGACTATGTGTAACAAGGGTAATGTCCAGATTCTGTCTGGGAGGGAGGTACAGTTTATTCAGTGTCCGTGGGGATGGGACGTCTTGAAATGCCTGAAAAAGCTCTCAAAATCTTTCAAGATTGTCTTAACACCAACGCTGCAAGATCTGTTTTGATTTTGTTGGTGTTCATAGAGAGCGGGATCAAGACGTCATCATTCACATTATGGTATATCCCACGGACACCCAGTGCTAGGCCTTTGGCACTTTGAAAAGTACTGTCTGTTTGCCGGGGAATAGTTTCCTTCAGGCAAGAGTACTTATTTTCTTTAGTCTCGATTGCCTGTCGAAACCTCGCCTCGCTGCCTTGTCCTTCCCAGACAACAACTGCATTTCTCTCGGACGATCACCAGATCTGGCTTATACAGTTGATCTTGAACCCTGTAGTGCGGTTCTACAAAGACTGTATAGCCTTTACGTCTAAGGTGATCGCCGATATATTCGGTTTTCCTTATAATATGTCGGGCACAGGGGCATAGTAGGCTAGGCAATTTTCCCGCTACTCTGTGTGTTTCTTGCGCGTGCCACTTGTGACACTCCTCATCTTGCCAATTGAAATGGAGCAGGAATGTCTGTCTGCCTCCATCCATTAGTTCGTAGAGGCCGGCCACTCTTGCCACAGATTGAATTTTGGGTTCACTCTGGACTATTTTAAGCCATCCCTTTCCCACAATTCTCGGGATAATCTCCTTTAGTTTTGGAATGTTGAGGCCCCCATCGTATGTTGCAGTATAGAGGAAGTGGGTAGAAGTAGATTCCGGCAAATGTAGCCACTTCTTCGCCCAGAATCGGATTCTTAGGTCTATATTTTGCAACATACTTTTGACGGGTTTTTCCAGACTTAGTGCGCAGAGGAGTTTTGGCACCAGGTTTTCTTTTAGGATTGCGATCTTCTGTCTAGGTTTCAATGGAGCCTTATCTATTTTTGAACACCATTGGTCCAGCTTTTCGCCTGGGTGGTTTTTGACAAGTCCTGTCCATGGGGTCGAAGTATCCCCCTAGGTATCTTGTACTCTCTCCGGGTTGGACCCAAGGGATGGCTTCCTTGTCCACTGTAATCTGGTTACCTTTATTGATTACACAAGTTTTCCCAACCGGAGAGATAGTGAAGGCACAGGACTTTTTGGCATTTAGTTTAAGTCATGTGTCTTTGCAGAACTTGTCAAAGAGTTTCAGGTTTTTGTCCAACTCTTTCTTGTTTTCTGTGAGGAGGCCCGTGTCATCTGCATATGCCATTGAACCAATTGCAGTGCCTCCTTCGTAGATAAAGCCATTATTTAATGACTCAATTAGACAGAAGATAGGATCCAGGGCGATGTTAAAAAGAAGTGGTGATAACGGATCGCCTTGCTTTACTCCCCTCGTCACAGTGATGTTACTAGTCGCTTTTCCATTCACTGTGAATGAGGTGGTGCTGTCCCTGTACTGGTCCATGACAAGTTTCACCCAATGGTTGTCAACATTGAACCTGACAAGGCCAGCATGTAAATGTTTGTGCTATACGGTATCAAAGGCTTTCGCTAAATCTAGGAGAGCGACACAAAGATCCTTCTTGATACTTTTGGCTTGCTTGATAGCCTCTTTCAGCAAAAAGATATTCTCTATGATTTTTATAAAACCACGTTGCCTCGGATTTTGATCTAGACTGCTGTATAGTCTTTTTGCAAGGATCGCAGTGTAGAGTCTCAGCAAGATACTTGAGATTGTTAATGGGCGCCAGTTGTTGATGTCTTCCAATCCTTCACCCTTTTTTGGTAGAAGCATGCTCCTGCTGCCCCTGATATCATCTGGGATTTTTGCTGCGATTAGCCAGATGTTAAATAGGTTGGGCAATAGATTGGTTATTTAATTTGGAGGACGTGGTCCTCTTTTTCATTTTACATCTGGTAGACGCGTATTGTTAATACCGCTAATCATATTCTTGTCCTTGGGCATTTTGGCATAATAGAGTTGTCATAGATCGAGATGTTCACCCAAAAAGGACAGCTGCATTATCTGACCCACGAAATCCCACCGTCGAAATCCTCTAGCCCTACTCCTGGGGCTGTCACCACAATCACTTGGTCACGACAATGCGAAGAGACAAGATGGTGTTATATTTGCGGCAATGCATTAGTTACCTTGCCGACTTAATTTTGAATTTTAAATTACAACTGTCAGCCGGTAACGCAGGTGACTGGACCGTGTGTAACAAGGATGTTTGTCCAGATTCTGTCTTGGATGGAAAACTTTGAAACTTTGCCTCGCTGCCTTGTCCTTCCCAGACAACAGTTGGATCGAGGATCCAACTGCATTTCTCTCGGACGATCACCAGATCTGGCTTATACAGTTGATCTTGAACCCTGTAGTGCGGTTCTACAAAGACTGTATAGCCTTTCCGTCTCAGGTGATCGCCGATATATGTGACTACAGAGTCGTGTCTCTTAATTCGGAGACCGAGAGTCCACGGGCAAGCGCACATAATATGGCATATGGTTTCACTGGGAGCACCACAGTATCTGCATTTGAGGTTTGCTTTTCTACCTCTATTGGCCGAAACTTTGGTCGGGAAGGTATTTGTCCTCATCCGTATTGAATCAATGTATTCTCTCTCAGAGAGAATTTTATTTCTTGAAAGCCATCTATTGGTCGGGTGGACTTTTGGCTTCTCTTACATCGACTCTGGCCTTGCAGAATAATATGCATATTTTCCGCTGCTTTGCGTTTCTTGTGCGTGCCACTTGTGGCACTCCTCGTCTCTCCAATTAAGGTGGAGGAGAAAAGTATCTCTGACTCCATCAAGGGTATCGTTCAGGCCCGCACCTTGTGCGATGGCCCGTATATTTGGCTCGCTGCGGAGAATCTTTAACCATCCCGTTACCACGATGCGGGGGATGACTCCCTCTAGCCTTGGCAAACTGAGCCCTGCTTCGTATGTTGCTGTGTAGAGAAAATGATTTGACGTGGATTCGGGCAAGTGCAACCATTTCTTGGCCCAGAATCTTATTCTCAAATCTACATTTTGCAACATACTTTTCACGGGTTTGTCTAGGCTCACGGCAAAGAGAAGTTTAGGTATAAGATTCTCCTTGAGAATTGAGATTTTCTGTCTCGGTTTTAATGGAGCTTTGTTTATTTTTGAACACCACATATCCAGTTGCTCACCTGCATGGCTTTTAACAAGTCCTGTCCAGGGGTCGAAATAGTCCCCTAGATATCTTGTACTTTCTCCAGGTTGGATCCAAGGTATATTTTCCTTGTCGACTGTGATCGGGTCACCCATATTGATCACATAGGTTTTCCCAACTGGAGAAATTGTGAAGGCACAGGACTTTTTGGCATTCAGTTTAAGTCCTGTGTCTTTGCAGAACTTGTTGAAGAGTGTCAGATTAAAAGCCAACTCTTCACGGTGTTCATTGAGGAGGCCAGTATCGTCTGCGTAGGCTAATGAGCCAATCGCAGTGCATCCTTCATACGCAAAGCCATTTTCAAGAGTGTCTAGAAGACAAGATCGGATCCAGGGCAATATTGAAAAGAAGTGGAGATATCGGATCGCCTTGCTTTACACCCCTTGTTACAGCGATGTTGTTAGAGGTCTCACTATCAACTGTAAAGGCGGTAGTGCTGTTTTCGTATAGATCCATGACAAGATTAATCCAGTGATTATCTATGTCAAATCTCTGTAGACCAGCATGCAAGTGTTTATGCGAAACCGTATCAAAGGCTTTAGCAAGATCGAGGAGTGCAACACAAAGTTCCTTTCCGTGACTTTTAGCTTGCTTGATTGCCTCTTTTAGGAGAAAAATATTCTCTATGCATCCAGAGGCGGGAATGAATCCTCTTTGCCTTGGATTGAGGTCAATGCTGCTGTACAGTCTCTTGGAAAGGATAGCAGTGTCGAGTCTTAAGAGAATGCTAGAGATAGTTAGAGGTCGCCAGTTGTTGATG
This sequence comes from Margaritifera margaritifera, assembly GCA_029931535.1. NCBI lineage: Eukaryota > Metazoa > Mollusca > Bivalvia > Unionida > Margaritiferidae > Margaritifera > Margaritifera margaritifera. The sequence continues at coordinate 469,133 of JAQPZY010001112.1, read as the reverse complement.
TCATCTAGTCCTTCTCCCTTTTTGGGTAGTAGCATGCTCCTGCTATTTCTTACTGCATCAGGGATCTTCACTGTAAAAAGCCATATGGTAAACAAGTTTGTCAACAAGGTAGTGTTATTGGGATCCATTTTGATCGACTGAATAGATATACCGTCAGGCCTAGAGGCCGAGGTATTTTCTTTACTTTTGATCACTTCCCTTTTTTCCAAGCTGTTGAAGGGTTGTTGTAATGTAATGGCGTTAGCAGTTGTGCGAGGAGCTGGACATGAGGACAGATCAACTTCTTGACTGTATCCATTGAATCTTTCTTGGTATGTAGCCTCAATTTCCTCAATGGGAATTGGGCATGTTTGAGCTACAGTACCAGTCAAGAGTTCGTCAACAAGGCGCTTCTTATTGGACTCATACATCTGTTGTGTTCTCCTATAGTTGGTAGCTTTGATCTTGGCCTTCTCACTTCTGTGGCCCTTGCGAGTATTTCCTCGTTTGGAGGCTGTCTTAGTTCGAGATTTACCTGCAGAGGCGAGGTGCCTACTATGCAGGTCTCATCTTTGTGAAATTTTATCAAAGATGGAGTCACATTCGGTCAAGTCAATGTTGCCACTTGCAACTTTGTGGAGGATGACAGCTGATTGATGTAACAACGAGGTTACATCATTAGGGTTGTAGTAGATACATTTCCCACTCTTCTCATCACGGTCGTCTGTGATCGTAATATCGTTCAGGATGTTATATGTGTCTATCCCTTGGTGCTCTGTAGGCGTGTTTTTGCTGGGTGCGAATGGAGGAAGCTGCCTCTCTTCCTGTACAGACGTATCATGCACCGTTGTGTTAGTACCGATATTTGTGTCTGCATCCACAGTGTTTGGAGTGTCCACACTACTATTCATTCATAGTTTATTGGATAGACCTAATTTCTTTCTACGATATTTGGTCTGTTCTATCGTGTATTGAGTTAAGTGGGTCTTTATATAGCCATTTATGTTTTTGACATTGGCTTTGACTGCTTCTTGGTTGAGGAATTGCAGTCTATTGTCATCCTCCATTTTCCACTTGGATCTTCTGTCTTCGACATCTATTTGATCCAATTCGATCTTCCGATGTTTGGTATCTTTACGCTTTTTATTGGCGATTAAGGGATGCTTGTGTCTTGTGTGCTGACCCAGTCCCTTCATTGACTTGGCCTTGAAATTACAATGTATGCATTGTATTTGTATAGGGTCTACTATCTTTGGCCCTTCACACATGGGCGCATGGCACTCCGCTGCATGTATCTTGGTATAAATTTTGTCGCACTTGATACATGAGTATTGGATTTTGATTTTGGAGTGCTTTTTTAGATAGTGACTTTGCACCGGGCGTAACGAAGTAAATGCCAGCCCAGTGCAAATTTGACAACTGTAAGATGGTGCAGAGAACTGAATCACCACCAACTCGGGCTCTGCAACCGCCAGGTTTCCGTCCAGTTCTACGATATCTCCTCTGAGTCCCCTTTGGGGGTGGCCCCCTCAGGTTCCCCGCGAACGTCACTCGTGGAGAGTGATCGTACGGACCACGTTTCAGCGCCTGGTCCTTCTGTATGGTTTGGCGTTTTTTGGATTGCTCATTCATGAGTGTTTGGAGTTTTGTAGGGCCCCCACTTTGCGAAATCATAGGCAGACGAGAACCGGGGGGGGGGGGGGGGGGCAACAGAGGGTAGAAGCTTTCCTATCGTTGGAATACGAGGGCCGTGTTTGAATACGGAGACGCATTATCCCTCTGTGTAACTATGACGGCAGACATAGAGTCGACACGTTTCTCTAGGTCAAAAGTTCTCTAAGATGTTTATAATTGATGAATATCTCATCTTTTCCATTTTTTCGTCTGGTCGACGTGTGGTGCAATAATCATTAATCTTTGAGGATAATCTTGGGCATTTCGATATAATCAGTCACGGTATCGTCCGGGCAGTCATACATTTCTTGATAGTCAACAATCAGGTCGTCTACATTATCAGACTAAAGTGAACCCACTATCCCGTACATCTACTTATTACCACAGCTCCATCTATCTTAGTCTTGACAATGTGAATGTGACATACATCGGTGTTGAATTAGATGCGACAATTTACATTATCAAGGCCGACTTAATTTTGAAATTTGGAATTACATATGTCATCCGATAGTGCCCGTGGGTATTGGAAGTCTGGATAGGCCTGAAAAGGCTCTAAGTATTTTGAGTGAGTATCTCAATACTAAAGCTGCCAAGTCTGATTTCACTTGTTTGGTATTCATATTAAGCAGCTTTAGGACTTCATCATTTGTGTTATTGTATACACCACGGACACCCAGTGCTAGGCCTTTTGCACACACATACGAGGTATCTGTCTGCCTAGAAATTGTGTCTCATAGGCAATTGTATTTCGCCTCTTATGCGTTGATGGCCTTTAAGAACACTGCATCACCGCCCCTTCCCTCCCAGATCACTGTTGGATCTATGATCCAACTGTGTTCTTCTCGCGCGATCACAAGGTCTGGTTTGTACAGTTGGCCGTCTAATCTGTAATTTTGCTCGACCAGGACTGTACATCTCTTCCTCCTCAGGTGATCGCCGAGGTATGTGACCACCGCGTCATGTCTTTTGATGCGGGTAGCGAGCGTCCAAGGGCAGGCACACAAGATGTGGCAGATCGTTTCACTTGGTGCAGCACAGTACCTGCACTTGATGTTGGCCTTTCTGCCTCTGTTTGCAGACACTTTCGTGGGAAAAGTATTGGTACGCACCCTAATCGCATCTATGTACTCTCGGTAAGTTAGGATCTTATCCCGAGCTAACCATATATTTGTAGGGTGTATTTTTGGCTTTTCATCAAGTGTCTCAGGCCTAGGCGCATAGTAGGCGATCTTGCCACTACTCTGTGTCTCTTGTGTGTGCCACTTGTGGCACTCCTCATCCCGCCAGTTGTGATGGAGCATGAACGTTTCTATGACTCCATCTATTTCTTCGTAGAGGCCAGCCCCTCTAGCCACATATTGTATTTTCGGTTCACTATTTACGATCTTGTTCCATCCCTTTGTCACTATTCTTGGGATTATCTCCTCGAGTTTGGGCAAGTTGAGGCCCCCGTCATATGTAGCAGTGTACAGAAAATGAGTTGACGTGCATTCTGGCAAATGCAACCATTTCTTTCCCCAGAATCGAATCTTTAGGTCAATATTCTGTAACATTCGTTTGACTCGTTTCTCCAAACTCAATGCAAATAGGAGTTTTGGAACAAGATTTTCTTTCAGGATCGCTATCCTCTGTCTGAGCTTTAGTGCAGCTTTATCTATTTTTGAACACCACTGGTCCAGCTTTTCACCAGGGTTGTTTTTGACAAGTCCTGTCCAGGGGTCGAACTATCCCCATAGATATCTTGTGCTCTCTCCAGGTTGGACCCAAGGAATAGACTCATTCCCTACGGTTATCTGTATTCCTGTGTTTATGATGTAGGTTTTCCCAACTGGAGAGATCGTGAAGGCACAGGACTTTTTTGCGTTTAATGTGAGTCCTGTGTCTTTGCAGAACTTGTCAAAGTGTTTAAGATTAGATGTTAAATCTTTTTGGTGTTCAGTGAGGAGGCCCGAGTCGTCTGCATAGGCTAATAAGCCAATTGCAGTTCCTCCTTCATAGATGTAGCCATTGTTCAGTGATTATATCAGACAGAAGATAGGATCTAGTGCAATATTGAAGAGAAGTGGTGACAGCGGATCACCCTGCTTTACACCTCGAGTCACAGTAATATTACTAGTAGATTTGCCATTTACTGTGAACGAGGTAGTGGTGTCCTTGTACAGGTCCATGTACAGAAAATCTTGTTCCGAAGCTCCTATTCGCATTGAGTTTCGAGAAGCCCGTGAAGCGACTGTTACAGAACATCGACCTAAAAATTAGATTCTGACCATTTCTACCCAGTGATTGTCAATGTTGAATCTGACAAGTCCAGCATGCAGGTGTTTGTGCGACACCGTGTCAAAAGCTTTCGCCAAATCAAGAAGAGCGACACATAACTCCTTTTTCAGACTCTTGGCTTGTCTGATAGCCTCTTTTAGTAAGAATACATTCTCTATACAGCCTGACGCTGGTATAAAGCCCCGCTGTCTGGGGTTCAGTTCTATACTATTGTAGAGTCTTTTGGCTAGGAGCGCAGTGTATAATCTCAGTAGGATACTAGAAATGGATAGAGGACGCCAGTTGTTGATGTCTTCCAATCCTTCCCCTTTTTTTGGTAGGAGCTTGCTCCGGCTGCCTCTGATACTATCTGGAATTCTTCCTGTTATAAGCCAAATGTTAAACAGGTTCGTCAATAGTGGAATGCTATCGGGGTCCTGTTTCAGCGTTTGGATCGTTATTCCGTCAGGCCCAAGGGCCGACGTATTGTCCTTGTTTTTCAGGATTTCCCCTATTTCCAAACTATTGAATGGCTGTTTCAGAATTTCCAGATTGGCAGGCTTTTGTGGAGCAGGGTACTCGGAAAGGTTGACCTCCTGACTGATTCCACCAAATCTCTCTTTGTAGGTGGACTCGATATCCTCCACATGGATTTCACATTTTTGGTTAATGTTACCAGTCAGGAGTTCTTCAACTGGATGTTTCTTATTCGTCTCATACAACCGCTGTGTTCTCCGATAGTTGGTAGCTTTGACTACTGCTTTGACACTTCTCTTTCCCTTCTGAACCGTTTTTCTTGTGGACGATTTTGTTCCTGATACAGCTTTGCTGCTTTTTCAGTGTCCACTTTATAGATATCTCACTGAAGATGGAGTCAGATATTGCTGTCAGTTTCCTCGTTGCTACTGGCAACTTTGTGGAGGATGATGCATGTTCGATGTACAAGCGATGTTTCATCAAGCGGCTTATAATATATGTACTTGATCCAGCCCAATAACTGACTTCGCCATATACGTACAGTGCTGACACTGGATTGCGGATATTTCTATCGGTTTCGGTCCCGGACATTTCGGGATATGGCATTCGGCCGCATGGACCTTTTCGTAGCATTTGTTACATCCATTGCACGTAAACTGGATTGTAATGTTGTTATGCTTTTTCGAGTAATGCTCCTTTGTCTTTCGCAATGTGCCGAATGCCAAGCCTGTACGGAATTGACAGTTATAGATTGGTGCAGAGAAGTGAATCACCACCGATTCAGTCTTTGCAACCGGCAGTATGTCATCCCTTGCCGAGATGTCTCTTCTAGATTGCCCTCGGGTGGTGGTACCCTCAGGTTCTCCGCGGTCAAAACCTTGAACTGGATTGCAGGCTTGTTCACAAGCGCTCTGGTCTTAAGAGATTCATCACTCTCGGAAAATGATGACTCGGACCACGTTTCTCAGGCGCCTGGTCCTTCCATATACATTTCTTTGTTTTTGTTGCTCATTAGAGTATTTAGAGATTTTTGAGGGTCCCCACTTCGCTGAATCAGTGGGCGGACACGAACCGCGGTGGCCCTCCCGAGGGTAGAGGCATTCTCTTCGTGAGAGTATTATACGAATGGCATCTTTGAATACGCAGTTGCGCGTACACCTCTGTGTGACTATGACAGCAGTCCCAGAGTCAGCGCGCTTCTCTGGTCTTTTTATGATGGATGAGAAGCTCATCTTTTCCATTTTTCCGTCTGGTCGACGTGTGTTGTGATAATCATTAATCAATTTGGATAGACTTGGTCATTTCGGTATAGGGTCAGTCACAGGTCTCGTTCGGGAAGTCATTCTATTCTTGATAGTCACCAATTAGGTCGTCAACATTATCGGACTAACGGAAACACATTATCCCGTACATCTACTTAAAGCCACAGCTCCTTCTATCTTAGTCCTGACAATGTGAATAGACATACATCGGTGTTGAATTAGATGCGACGATGTACATTATCAAGGCCGACTTAATTTTGAAATTTTACATTACAAATGTCAGCCGATAACGCTTGTCACTGGACTGTTTGTGTATTAGGGTCGCACCGTCCAGATTTAGGGTATCTGGGTTGTTCGGCGATTCAGATTGTGTCCGTTGGTATTTGAAGTCTCGATAAGCCTGCGAATGCTCTCAGTGTCTTAAGAGAGTGTCTTAATACTAAAGCTGCTAGGTCTGATTTGACTTGTTTGCTATTCATATTAAATAGCTTTAGGACTTCATCGTTGCGCTACTGTATACACCACGGACACGCAGTGCTAGGCCCTTTGCACATACGCATGTGATCTCCGTTTGTCTTGAGATTGTGTCTTTGAGGCAGATGTATTTTGCCTCTTTTGCGTTAATGGCCTTAGTGAACACCGTATCACCGCCCCCTCCCTCCCAGATCACCGTTGGATCTATGATCCAACTGTGTTCGTCCCGTACGATCACAAGGTCAGGTTTGTACAGTTGCCCGTTTACTCTATACTGTTGTTCTATCAGGACTGTACATCCCTTCCTCCTCAGGTGATCGCCGAGGTAATTGACCACCGCGTCATGTCGCTTGATGCGGAGAGCAAGCGTCCAAGGGCAGGCAGACAGGATGTGACTGCTCTGAGTCTCCTGTGTGTGCCACTTGCGACACTCCTCATCCCGCCAGGTGTGTTGGAGCTTGAATATTTCGCTGACTCCGATCATCTCTTCATAGAGGCCAGCCCCTCTAGCAATTGCTTGAATTTTCGGTTCACTGGTTAAAATCTTGTTCCAACCCTTGGTCACTATTCTAGGGATGATCTCCTCGAGTTTGGACAGGTTTAATCCCCCGTCATACGTCGCTGTGTAAAGAAAGTTTGTCGATGTAGATTCTGGCAAATGCAACCATTTCTTTGCCCAGAATCTAATTTTTAGGTCGATGTTCTGTAACAGTCGCTTGACGGGCTTCTCCAAACTCAATGCGAATAGGAGCTTCGGAACAAGATTTTCTTTGAGGATCGCGATCCTCTGTCTGGGCTTCAGTGCAGCTTTGTCTATTTTTGAACACCATTGGTCTTGTTCTCACCACGGTTGCTTTTGACAAGTCCTGTCCAGGGGTCGAACTATCCCCCTAGATATCTTGTACTCTCTCCAGATTGGACCCAAGGAATGGCCTCGTTGCCTACTGCTATCTGAGTTCCTTTGTTTATAACGTAGGTCTTCCCAACTGGAGAGATTGTGAAGGCACAGGACTTTTTTGCGTTTAGTTTGAGTCCTGTTTCTTTGCAGAACTTGTCAAAGAGTTTAAGGTTAGCTGACAACTCTTTTTGGTGTTCGGTGAGGAGGCCAGAGTCGTCTGCATAGGCCAATGAGCCAATTGCAGTGCCTCCTTCATAGACGTAGCCGTTATCCAGCGATTCTATAAGACAGAAGATCGGATCAAGGGCGATGTTGAAAAGAAGTGGTGACAGCGGGTCACCCTGCTTTACCCCTCGAGTCACAGTGATATTACACGTTGAATTGCCATTCACTGTGAACGTGGTAGTGCAGTCCTTGTATAGGTCCATCACCATTTCCACCCAGTGATTATCTACATTGAACCTAACAAGTCCAGCATGCAGGTGTTTATGTGACACCGTGTCGAAAGCCTTGGCCAAATCCAGTAGAGCGACACGTAGCTCCTTGTTTTGTCTTTTAGCTTGTCTAATAGCTTCTTTTAGTAGAAGGACATTCTCTATACAGCCAGAAGCTGGTATAAAGCCCCGCTGTCTGGGGTTAAGTTCTATGCTATTATAGAGCCTTTTCGCAAGGAGCGCAGTGTATAATCTCAGAATAATGCTCGAGATAGTTAAGGGCCGCCAGTTGTTGATGTCATCCCGTCCTTCCTCTTTTTTGGTTGGAGCATGCTCCTACTGCCTCTGGTATTATTTGGAATTCTACCTGTTATTAACCATATATTAAACAGGTTGGTCAATAGCGGAATGCCCTCGGGGTCCTGCTTCAACGTTTGGATTGTTATCTCGTCTGGCCCAGCGGCCGACGAGTTATCCTTGTTCCGCAGGATCTCCCCTATTTCTAAGCTATTGACCGGCTGTCTTAGAATTTCCAGATTTGCCGGCTTTATTGGAGCAGGGTACTCTGACAGGTTGACCTCCTGACTGATTCCACCAAATGTTTCTTTGTAGGTGGAGTTTCCTGTGTGTGCCACTTGCGACACTCCTCATCCCGCCAGTTGTGTTTGAGATTGAATAACTCGCTAATTTCAATCATTTCTTCATCGAGGCCAGCCCCTCTCGTAATCGCTTGAATTTTTGGTTCACTGGTTAAAATCTTATTCCACCCCATGGTCACAATTCTGGGGATGATCTCCTCGAGTTTGGGTAAGTTCAATCCCCCGTCATACGTTGCTGTATACAGAAAGTTAGTCGATGTAGATTCTGGCAAATGCAACCATTTCTTTGCCCAGAATCTAATTTTTAAGTCGACGCTCTGTAACAGACGTTTGACGGGCTTCTCCAAACTCAATGCGAATAGGAGTTTAGGAATAAGATTTTCGTTGAGGATCACGATCCTCTGTCTGGGCTTAAGTGCAGCCTTGTCCATCTTAGAACACCACTGGTCCAGCTTCTCACCAGGGTTGCTTTTGACAAGTCCTGTCCAGGTGTGAAAGTATCCCCCTAGATATCTTGTACTCTCTCCAGGTTGGACCCAAGGAATGACCTCGTTGCCTACCGTTATCTGAGCACCTTTGTTTATAACGTAGGTCTTCCCAACTGGAGAGATTGTGAAGGCACCGGATTTTTTTTGCATTTAATTTAAGTCCTTTGTCTTTGCAGAACTTGTCAAAGAGCTTTAGGTTGGCTGACAACTCTTTTTGGTGTTCTGTGTGGAGGCCCGAGTCGTCTGCATATGCTAACGAGCCAATTGCAGTGCCTCCTTCATAGACGTAGCAGTTTTCCAGCGATTCAATCAGACAGAAGATCGGATCAAGGGCAATGTTAAAGAGAAGTGGTGATAACGGGTCACCCTGCTTTACTCCTCGTGTCACAGTGATATTACACGTTGAATTTCCATTCACTGTGAACGTGGTAGTGCTGTCCTTGTATAGGTCCATCACCATTTCCACCCAGTGATTATCGACGTTGAACCTAACAAGTCCAGCATGCAGGTGCTTATGTGACACCGTATCGAACGCCTTGGCCAAGTCCAGTAGAGCGACACATAGCTCCTTGTTTTGTCTTTTAGCTTGTCTAATAGCCTCTTTTAATAGACATACGTTCTCTATACAGCCAGAGGCCGGTATAAAGTCCCGCTGTCTGGGGTTAAGTTCTATGCTATTATAGAGCCTTTTTGCTAGGAGCGCAGTTTATAATCTCAGAATGATGCTCGAGATAGTTAAGGGCTGCCAGTTGTTGATGTCGTCCAGTCCTTCCCCCTTTTTTGGTAGGAGCATGCTCCTACTGCCTCTGATGTTATCCGGAATTCTACCTGTTATTAGCCATATGTTAAACAGGTTGGTCAATAGCGGAATGCCCTCGGGGTCCTGCTTCAACGTTTGGATTGATATCTCGTCAGGTCCAGCTGCCGACGAGTTGTCCTTGTTCCGCAGGATCTCCCCTACTTCTAAGCTATTGACCGGCTGTTTTAGAATATCCAGATTTGCAGCCTTTAATGGAGCAGGGTACTCGGACAGGTTGACCTGCTGACTGATTCCACCAAATCTCTCTTTATAGGTGGATTCGATATCCTCCACAGGGATTTCACAATTTTGATCACTATTACCTGTCAGAAGTTCTTCAACTAGCCGCTTCTTATTTGTTTCATACAACTGCTGTGTCCTCCGATAATTTGTTGCTTTGGCTACAGCTTTCTTACTTCTCTTACCCTTTTGAACCCTATGTCTCGTGGACGTTTTTTTCCCTGATACAGCTTTGCTTTTCAGTGTCCACTTATTTGCGATTTCGTTGTAGATCGAATCTATTTGATTTTTATCAATATCCTCCTTGCTACTGGCAACGTTGTGGAGTGCGATGGCGGATTTATGTAAAAACGAAGTCACATCTTGGTGCTTGTAGTATATATACTTTCCACTTTTGCCGCTTTGGTCGTCAACTGTTGTCAAATCAAGGAGGATAGGTTGGGTATCAATGACATGGTGTGGTGTCGGTGCAATGTTGCTAGGCGTTTGAGTCATTGGAAACGTACTGTCTTCTATGATTTCTATAGAAGTGTTTAGCACCGTGTCGGTGCTTGTTTCCATGTTTTCTTCTGCCATGTTATCCGCTATTGATTTGTTTGATAAGCCCAATTTTCTCCTTCGGTACTTGATTTGCTTGACCGTGAAACGACTCGGGTGGGTTTGTATAAAGCCGTTGATGTTTTTGACATTCGCTTTAACTGCGTCCATGTTTAATTGGGATAGTCCCGCATCGTCCTCCACATTCCATTTTCCCCGTTTGTCAGGTGCAACTATTTCCGTTCCAGTTTGAATCTTTATATGGCTGACGTTCTTATGTTTCTCGTTTGCCACGAGGGGGTGCATGTGCCTTACATGTTGGCCCAGCCCACTTATTGATTTAGCCACAAAGGTACAGTCTTGGAATTTTATTGTATTAGCATTTGATGCTTCTGGTTTAGATCCCACACATTTGGGGATGTGGCATTCCGCCGCGTGGACCTTTTCGTAGCATTTATTGCATTTGTTGCAAGTGAATTCAACTTTTGCCTTTGAATGCTTTTTCTGGAAATGCTCCTTTGTTTTCAGTAAGGAATTGAATGCCAAGCCTGTAAAAAAACGACACTCATAAATTGGTGGAGAGAAGTGAATCACCACAGATCCAGTCTCTGCAACCTCCGGTAAGTTATCCCTGGCCGAGATGTCTCTTCTTGGTTGCCCTCGGGTGGTGGTACCCTCGGGTTCTCCGCGGTCATCACTCTCGGACGATGATGATTCGGACCACGTTTCACTGGCGCCTGGTCCTTCCAGATCCCTTTCATTGTTTGTGTTGCTCATCATTACGAGTTTGTAGAGTATTTGAGGGTTCTTTGTATTGAATCAGCAAGCTGATTTTTTCCAGTTTTACGTCTGGTCGACGCGTATTGCAGTAAACATTTATCAATTGGTTAGACTTTGGACATTTTGGTTAGGGTTCGGTCACTGTCTGTTCCGGTCAGTCATTCTTTCTTAGGTGGTCTCCAATTAGGATTGTCAACATTGTTAGACTAACGAGTTCTTCTATCCCATACATCTTCATTCAGCGAGTCCATATACCCACAGCCCCTTCTATCTTAGTCCATTGACAAAGTGAATCGACATACATGGGTGTTGAATTATATTGCGACGATGTACATTATCAAAGCCGACTTAATTTAGAAATTTTACAATACAACTGTCAGCCGATAACGCAGGTGACTGGACTGTTTGTGTGTCAGGGTCGCACAGTCCAGATTTATCTGGGTCGTTCGGCGGTTTAGGTTGTGTCCGTGGGTGCTTGAAGTCTTGAGAGGCCTGCGAAGGCTCTCAGTATTTTGAGCCAGTGTCTCAAAACTAAAGCTGCTAAGTCTGACTTGACCGTTTTGCTATTCATGTTTAGCAGCTTTAGGACTTCGTCACTGACATTGTTGTACACCCCACGGACACCCAGTGCTAGGCCTTTTGCATTTATGCATGTTGTTCCCGTTTGCGTAGAAACAGTGTCTTTTAGGCAGGTGTATTTCGCCTCCTTTGTTTCTATGGCCTTCCTAAAAACCTGTTCGCCGCACCTTCCTTCCCAGATCACAGTTGGATCGATGATTGAACTGAGTTTATCGCGCACGACCACCAGGTCTGGTTTGTACAGCTGATTGTTTACTCTCTACTGCTGTTCTATCAGTACTGTACATCCCTTCCTCCTCAAGTTGTCGCCGAGGTAATGAACTACAGCGTCGTGTCTTTTGTTGCGTAGAGCGAATGTCCAGGGACAGTCACACAGGATGTGACAGATCTTCTCACTAGGTGCCGCACAGAACTTGCACTTTGTGTTTCCTTTTCGGCCTCTATTTGCAGACACTTTTGTGGGGAATGTGTTCGTACGTACCCTAATCCAATCTATGTATTCTCTTTCCGTGAGAATTTTTTCTCTTGCTAGCCATAGATTCGTAGGGTGTACCTTTGGTTTCTCCCCCAGTGTTGTAGGCCTCGGTGCATAGTAGGCGATCTTGCCACTACTTTGTGTTTCCTGTGTGTGCCACCTGCGGCACTCCTCGTCACGCCAGTTGTTTTTCAAATTGAAAGCTTTGCTAACTTCAATGTATGTTTGATAGAGGCCAGCCCCTCTTGCAATGGCTTGAATCTTCGGTTCGCTGGCAAGAATCTTACTCCATCCCTTTGTGACAATTCTAGGGATAATCTCCTCGAGTTTTGGTAAATTTAAGCCCCCGTCGTACGTAGCTGTATACAGAAAACTGGTTGATGTAGATTCTGGCAAATGCAACCATTTCTTTGCCCAGAATCTAATTTTCATGTCTATGTTCTGTAACAGCCGTTTGACGAGCTTCTCCAAACTCAGGGCGAAGAGGAGTTTTGGAATAAGATTCTCTTTTAGGATGACGATCCTCTGTCTAGGCTTCAATGCGGCCTTGTCTATTTTCGAACACCATTGATCTAGCTTTTCTCCAGGGTTACTCTTGACCAGTCCTGTCCAGGGGTCGAAGTATCCCCCTAGATATCTCGTGCTCTCTCCCGGCTGAACCCAAGGAATGGCCTCATTTCCTACCATTATCTGTTCACCTTTATTGATAATATAGGTTTTTCCAACCGGGAGATCGTGAAGGCACATGACTTCTTTGCATTTAGTTTTAGTCCAGTGTCTTTGCAGAACCTGTCAAAGAGTTTTAGGTTTGCTACTAGTTCTTTCTGGTGTTCTGTTAGGAGGCCCGTGTCGTCTGCGTAGGCTAGTGAGCCAATCGCAGTACCTCCTATATAGACGTATCCGTTTTGTATAGTTTCGATCAGACAGAAGATCGGATCCAGGGCGATGTTGAAGAGAAGCGGTGATAACGGGTCACCCTGCTTTACTCCACGTGTCACAGCGATATTACACGTTGAAATTCCATTCACTGTGAACGTGGTAGTGCTGTCCTTGTATAGGTCCATCACCAGCTCCACCCAGTGATTATCCACGTTGAACCTAACAAGTCCAGCATGCAGGTGCTTGTGCGACACCGTATCAAAAGCCTTGGCCAGGTCTAGCAGAGCGACACATAGCTCCTTTTTTTCTTTATTGGCTTGTCTAATAGCTTCTTTCAACAAGAATACATTTTCAATACAGCCAGAGGCTGGTATGAAGCCCCGCTGTCTGGGGTTCAGTTCAATGCTATTAGACAGCCTATTTGCAAGGAGCGCAGTGTATAATCTCAGTACGATACCTGAGATTGTCAAGGGCCGCCAGTTGTTGATGTCTTCGAGTCCTTTCCCTTTCTTTGGTAAGAGCATACTCCTACTGCCTCTTATGCTATCCGGAATTCGACCTGTTATGATCCATGTATTTAACAGGTTGGTCAATAGCTGAATGCTCTCGGGGTCCTGCTTTAGAGTAAGGATCGAAATCTCATCTGGCCCAGCTGCCGATGAGTTGTCCTTATTTCGCAGGATGTCCCCTACTTCTAGGCTATTGACCGGCTGTTTTAATATATCCGGATTTGCAGGCTGTATAGGAGCCGGGTACTTGGACAAGTTGACCTCCTGACTAATATACCACCAAATCTTTCTTTATAGGTGGATTCTACATTGTCCACTGGGATTTCACATTTTTGGTTTGAATTGCCAGTCAGGAGTTCTTCAACTAGCCGCTTCTTGTTAGTTTCGTACAACTGCTGTGTCCTCCGATAGTTATTGGCTTTGGCCACAGCTTTTTTGCTTCTCATGCCCTTATGAACCTTTCGTTTTGTGGACGATTTTTTCTTTCCTGATTCCGCCTTGCTTTTCAGGGTCCATTTGGTCGCTATTTCATTATAGATCGAATCAGTAGTTTTGTAGTCAACTTCCTCGTTGCTACTGGCAGCGCTATGGAGTATGATGGCGGATTTATGAAGAAGCGACGTTACATCTTGAGGCTTGTAGAAAATATACTTTCCACTCTTGCCACTTTGGTCGTCAACTTTTGTCAGATCAAGGAGGATAGGTTGGGTATCAATCCCATGGTGCGATGTCGGTGCAACATTGCTCTGCGTTTGAGTCTGTGTCTGTGCTTGTTTCCATATTCTCTATTTTCCGCTATAGACTTATTTGATAAGCCCAGTTTCCTCCGTCTGTATTTGATCTACTCCACCGTAAAGCGGCTTAAGTGGGTCTGTATGAAGCCATTAATGTTTTTCACGTTCGCTTCGACTGCCTCCAGGTTTAGTTTCGCAAGTCGTTCATCATCCTCCACTTTCCATTTTTCCCGTTTATCGGGAGCCATTATTTCCTGTCCAGTTGTTATCTTTATGTGGCTAATTTTTTTGCGCTTTTCGTTTGCCACGAGGGGGTGCATGTGCCTGATGTGCTGGCCCAGCCCACTTGTTGACTTTGCCACAATTTCACAGTCTTGGCATTTTTTTGCTTGAGCACTTTGAATTTCCTGCTTTGGTCCCGCGCATTTGGGAATGTGGCATTCCGCCGCGTGGACCTTTTCGTAACACTTTTGACATTTAGTGCAGGTGAATTCCAATTTGGCCTTAGAGTGTTTCTTTTGGCAGTGCTCTTTGATCTTCCTTAAGGAATTGAAACCCAATCCTGTGCAAAAACGACACATATAAATTGGTGCGGAGAAGTGAATCGCCACCGATCGGGAGTGAGTAGAAGCCCTCAGACAACGGTCATGTCTGGCAACATCATGGATTTACGCAATATCCCAGCCTGTAACCAGTGTATTCCGTAAGCAGATATGAGTTGAGTGCTTCGTCACTATTTCCATTTTACGTATGGTCGACATGGTTAGCTTGTATCCATATCCGTATTCATTGGTCCGAGTATGCATTTTCGAATGTATTTATTAATAGGGTATTCATCATTGAAGCCCGCCTTATTCGCATGATGGAGAACAAGTCATCCACGTATTACCATCTAGAATCTAGGAACGTTACGGGGGCAATTCTTACCTGAGCTAATACTCTACACATGTAATACAATGTCCACAACAGACCTTAATATATTTCAAGGATTGTCGAAAAGGTAATGCAGGGGTATGATTAGAAACAATTGATTTCTTGTAGGCTCTCTTTAAACTACGATTGTATCCTATCACTGATGACCGCCACAGGTCGACTAATAGTTTGCACGGGAGACGGACTTTCTTACGAAGCCAATATCCCGCACATTCACGGTAGCTTCTACAGCAGTTTGTTTCTGTCTTATCGGTTGATTGACCCATTGATTGGAACCTATATTGTTTAGACACAGGTATTTTGTAATTATTATTATCTTCCTGATCCAGCACCAGGTCAGACGTCCGCATCGACTCGTATCGTATTAGGTCTGACTTGGACAGGCCTGCGAAGGCCCTTATAATCTTGGTCGAGTGGCGGAGCACCCATTTACATAACTCTGCTGTGACGGACTCGATATCGACCCCCAAGACATTGGGTATCTCGGCATTGACGGGACGTTGTGTCCCGCGTAGTCCGCACTGGTTTCGCACATATTTGTAGTCTGGACAGATTGATTTATAACTGTTGACAGAGTTTCTGTATTGATCCAGAGGAATCGTGATACATTACAGACGTTTCAAGTGATGAATTTGTACAAGTTATTGTTTTGTTTGCCTACACAGGGTATTCCATCACGTGATCTTCAAATGGTTGTGGAAGGCTCTTCTATTTCATCCTGTTGAATCTCCTCTCCAGCTGATGAAAAACAACCTGAATTCGATCATCCTATTCTTAAATGATAAACCTGATATGAATTGTGAATATTCTGTGAAATTAATTGTCAAGGTCATGATACAAAGGGTTTTTTTAATGTGTAGAATGAACTTGTGCGTGTAAATAGACTTGACTATTAACCTCATAGTCCCACTGCATTTTTGACTTCGATATCGTAACTATTCGCCATCCCGAAAGTACCCACAATTTAATGCATTTATATCAATTTTGTTAACGGTTTAGGTGGCCCTCTACAGTTTCGTATTTTGCATAGGGTTAGATGCTAAAAAAAAAGAATTTGCTTGGTTTTCCTCACTGGGTATCCTGGCTATTTAAAAAAAGGACCTTGTATATATTGGGTATCGTTGAAAGAACTTTAAATTCACTTTTTTGGTGTATGATTGATGGGTTTAATTTGTGTTCTAGAGTATGCAGCTTGGCCTTACTTAAGATGTGCACCTGTAAGAAAACTGCTAGCTCCGCTTGGTCATTTTCACTTCCTGGACTTCAAATGTAAATTGTAAAAAACGAACCGCTAACTTTTTTACTTGTTATATACTTTGTAATTCATTCAGTGCACTTTCATTAGCAGGTATTGCCTTCTCTGACTAAATTCGTTTTCTATATTTTAATAACTGCTTAAGAGAGTGTACTTTGGACTTATTCAAGCTGATTTTTCGCGGACATGGGAGCAGCTATTTTGGTCAGCTGTGTGCTTAGATCATGTACAATTTCCATAAGTACTATATGTCAATAAATTTCAGTAATAATCCATGAAAGTACCATAGAGGTATGCTAACACTCTCCATTATGCATGTTGCAAATGCAAACAACGTCGCATTACACCTGTCACTCTCTCAGAAGTAAGTAATATCAGTAAAGCGCAACCATTAAGACCACATAGGTATTATTATTGTATGATTTATTTTTGGTTGTATAGATGAAATATTTAAGTCGCAAGAATCTAAAGTCTTTTTGAATAATTCTCATGTATTTTTTCCACATAACCGCATTCATTAGTGGCAACGTCCCTAACAAGCCCAGCGGCCCCCCCCCCCCAATTCCTCATAACGAAAAGTGACCTATTTTAAAAATGCACATTGCATTTTCTGAACATAGCAACCAATATTATGCTGAAAGACAAGAACATGAAACTTGCCACAGTTATTCCCGGAATTTGTACAGTTTGAACAGGGATGGAACATATCAGGTTCACAAAGGTCAAAGGGTAACAAGTTTGCGTATTCTTCTAACACTAGTATATGGAAGAAAGCGAATCTGTTTTGTCTTCATTGTTTCTTTAATTTTATTACAAATTACTGAAAAGAAACATTTTTGCGATATTTTTCTTTCACTTAATGCAACTGTTTTAAATTTAAGGTGACTTTACTCCCGTGTTCTAAGCCTTCTAATTTTCCGATTAGAAAGGTCATTGCGCACACAACACTGCCGCAAGGCATATTGTGTAAGCAAGAGCAAAATAAGCATCATTATCGTTTGTTCTTGCATAACACGAATGTTAATGTACCGTTTTGTTGAGCAAATTATACATGATGATATGAAAGTAAGAAAAGAAATTACACACTTTTATCTTTGTTAAGGTGCCTCTCTACAGTTTCGTATTTTGAATAGGGTTGGATTTTTAAAGAAAAAGAATTTCCCAGGTTTTCCGCACTGGTTATCCTAGCTATTTAAAAAAAGACCTTATATATCTTATGTATCGTTAAAAGAACGTTTAATTCCCTTTATTTTGGTGTACGATTGATGGGTATAATTTGGCTTCTATAGTATACAGCTTGGCCTTTCTTCAGATATGAGCCTGTAAGAAAACTGCTAGCTCCGCTTGGTCATTTTCAATTCCTGGACTTCAAATGTAATTTATAAAAAAAACAAAAAAACAGCCGATACCTTTTTTACTTTTTTATATATTTTGTAATTCCTTCTTTGCCCTTTCATAAGCTGGTATTGCCTACTCTGGCAAAATTCGTTTTAATTATACACTGATTTTAAACCTAGTATCAAAAAGTGTTTACTTAATAAGTGGCAGGCATCATGGGATGATGCAGTGAATAACAAACTACATATAATAAAACCAACCCTCGGCGACTGGGCTCCTTCCTACAGAACCATCCGTAAAGACGAGGTAGCCACTGCAAGAATTAGAATTGGTCATACTTATGTAACCCATTCCTACATACTAAAGGGCGAAGACCCACCTGATTGTGTTTCTTGCAATGAACCCTTCACTGTCAAACATTTCATGATAGATTGTATCGATCTCCAACCTACACGCGATCGTTACTATAATGTTCAACACATGAAGGAACTTTTTGATACAGTAAACGTACCCTGCATTTTAAATTACTTGAAAGAAGTAAACATCTATCCTAAAATCTAACTTTAGAGCAATCACTTTGAGTATTTTTAGAATATATGTACAGTCGTTCATCCTAAGTACCTTTACTCGTACTCATAGACACACCATTTACATTACCCGTTGATCAGGAAACTTCATATATTACCCTCACCACCTCATCGTTTACACTTTAATTGTTTGACTCTATTATCGCTGGTCGATAATGAACCTTTTAACATTTGTAAATTATTTTTCATACAAACTTTTCTATGGCGCTAAATAGCCTCACAGTGCTGATGCGCCGTTAAATCACAATCAATCAATCATCGTTTACATTTTAATTGTTTGACACTATTATCGCTGGTCGATAATGAACCTTGTAACATTTGTAAATTATTTTTCATACAACCTTTTCTATGGCGCTAAATTCCCTCACAGTGCTGATGCGCCGTTAAATCACAATCAATCAATCATCGTTTACATTTTAATTGTTTGACACTATTATCGCTGGTCGATAATGAACCTTGTAACATTTGTAAATTATTTTTCATACAACCTTTTCTATGGCGCTAAATTCCCTCACAGTGCTGATGCGCCGTTAAACCACAATCAATCAATCAATCGTTTTCCTTACTTTAATAACTGCTAAAGATAGTGTACTTTGGACTAATTTATGCTGACTTTTCGAGTACATGGGAGAAGCCATGTTGGTCAGCTGAGTTCTTAGATCATGTACAATTTCCACAAGTACAATATGTAAATCAATTTCAACCACAGTACATGAAAATAGCATGGAGGTATGCCACAATTTTCTCCATTGTGCATGTTGCAAAGTCAAACAACCTCGCCTTACACCTTTCAGTCTCTCAGAAGTACTTAATGTCTGTAGTTCGCCACCATTAAGACCACATAGGTATTATTGTATTTAATTTTGGTTGTATATCTGAAACATTTAAGTCGCAAGGATTTAAAATCTTTTTGAATAATTCTCATCCATTTTTTTCCACAGAACAGTATTCATTAGCAGCAACGCCCCAAACAAGCCCAACCCGCGACCCCACACATCCCCACCCACCTCCACTCTCCAGGATGAAAAGTGAACATTTTCTCAACATAGCAACTAATATTATGCTTAAAGACAGGAACATGAAACTTGCCACAATTATGCCTGAGGTGTCACTAATAAATTGTACAGTTTGAACAGGGATGGAAGACATCAGGTTCACAAAAGTCAAAGGGTAAAAAGTTTGCTTATTCTTCTAACAATAGTATTCAGAAGAAAACGAGTCTGTTTTGGCATCATTTTTTTCTTTATTTTATTACAAATGAATAAAAAGAAACATTTCGAACGAATGCCGGGGAACATTTAGATTTCTCTGTCTATCAAATAAATCAGATGTGGGATTACGGATTCGTTTTCCACCGCGTTTTCAGAATACATTCGCAGGACTTTAGTCAGTGGCGTCTTTAGAACATATATTAGTATTATTTATCTCTCTCTCTCTCTCTCTCTCTCTCTCTCTCTCTCTCTCTCTCTCTCTCAAAGATACATAGGCTATTTGCGTTGTAGGTGTCTTAAGGTCAACGACGCAAATGTTTCAACTGACGGATGGACATAGTGATCCGAACTGCACCCTGAAACTCCGCCAAAGTCATGTTGACAAAAACGGACGATCTATGAGCGTTTTGCAATGTAATGAGTGCGTTAAAATACGCGTTCACATACTTCAACTGAGACCGAGTCAAACGATCGCCAGATTCCAAATGGTTCATACATTCGTTTTTCATGGATTCCACACGCCGCGAAAGCTTCATATTGTAAACGTATTTTGATCGCCACGGAATTGAGCAGCACGTTTATGCACCACGCGTTTACTGGTGGATTTTGCCAAGCCGGTCTTTATACTACCAAGGGCAACCTTGAGCAGATCTAAGTTTTGGATTAGCTTCGTGGATTTCTCGCGAACTTCAGTGGTCTGTTCACAAAATAATAAGAATATGTCAAGAGATTTAATATAATTCGCCTTGCTACTTTCAGCTAATTCTACGGGTATCTTCATAAAGTACTCCTTCACGGCGTCGGGATCCGCAAAAGCATCGAGATTCTCACCAGCCTGGTGTAGAAACACAATTGACGTTGGCGAGATTCTGATGTCTGTAATGAGCGCCGGTTATAGATAGCGTCTTCAGCATGAAATCAGATTTCTTACACACACACACACACACACACACACACACACACATATATATATATATATATATATATATATATATATATATATATATAAACATTCCAGCAGTTCTGGCTTTCCTCGGACAACCTTCTTCAGAAGCCTATTAATGCAAACTCTTCTTGAACGCTTGATTTCTGCCATTTTTTCATATTCGTCCAGGTTAATCAACCTTTTCTCTAAAAGCTTCGGGCAATTTCTTCTCCGCTGTCTTTGGGCAAGTCTGGCTTCAATTTGGGATATTGCTTTAGAACTCCGATAACATCTTCAGGAATTTCTACAATTAAAATGCATCGTTTAGCTTCTGTTGTTTTAGTTTTAATCATCGTCCTTAAAAAGGCAATGGGTTTTTATTCATTATTTATATTAAATGAACAAAACACACTGATAATAGGAAACATATTGACAAATCTTTTTGGACAAAAGAGGGACTCTTACTGTCTTAAAGTAAATTTGAACCTTTACATCATGGTAAGACTGCTATGACATGCTCTTACAGCAGCTTCACTAACCCTTTCAGATTTGTAGCAAATTATAAGTGTTTGGAGTTTGCTTTACATTTGGTTTTATATCATAATCCTTTTTTATGAAAAGATTAGACCTTTCCGAGTTTCCGTAAAAGGCTTTCTCAGGAACTCGTTGCACCAGTGCCCATCATTCCCCTGCAAGTATATACAATTTTAAAAAGCATAGAAAATAGGAAATTAAAAATTGTTTGGGGTAATCAAAGTAAATATGGGGATTATTCCAGAACTTATACTTCACTGGTACTTGAGCTTTACATACAATTTGATGCATTTTCATGATTAGTTTAACATTCCAAAAAGGTCATGAGACAATAATTTATCGGTTCTCCAATATTGGTAAACACCCATTCATGACGCTTGGGTTCATGGACATCCATGCATGAGCAGAAATTGTGGTGTCAGTTCTGCAAAAGAAGAAGAAGAAAAAAAATAAAATGTATATACATATATATATATATATATATATATATATATATATATATATATATATATATATATATATATATATATATATATCCGGAATACACTATTTGTCACATATGATAGTTCAATTGATACATTTTAGTAATTATGTTGCTTATAGCATTGATTTAAAAAGTATAAACTTGATTTACTCTCTTCTGTCCCATCATTATTCTCCATTTCATCTTCTTCATGAAAATCAAAAACCGACGACATTCTTTTATTATCTTTCTTCCTGGCTTTACAGTGTTTTCAGAATTACTTAAGTTGGTATTTGCTAGGTGGGGATACAATCTTTAACAACTGAAAATCATGCCTTGGATTATGTCAATCCAATTAAATTCAGTAGAGGCATATGTTAATAATTACCTTTGGTCTTGGAGGTGTATCACATGGTCTGTTACTCTGGCTTTTAGCATTAATGGTGATGAGTTGGAGCTGTTGATTCTATGCGGATATGGGTTATCAGTGATGATTCGTAGGAAGATTTATTGCTTACTATAAGATGGTGAGTATTGTTAAACAAAATATCTAATATTTAACTGCCCAAAGTCAAAATTCTGATCTTGATATTCAGGAATCTTATCCCCAAAAGGAATAAAAAGGGTATAGTGGGGGAAGAGTGTTAGCTTATAATCATATACAACACATTTCGAAAAACCCTGTAAAACATTGGTAAATTATTCCTCTCTCCTTCTCTTGATTGGGTTTTTTTAAAAACCCAGGGCGTCATGACACACATGTAAGACTTGTCTATGATGTCCAACAACTTAGTCATCCAGGCCTAATTTGGCAAAAATATGTAAAATGTACTTTATTTCCATGTCCATTTCCTTGTATGTTTTGACATACATAGGCCCAGTGTTATTAGAGAGATATTTAGTTCTAAACTTGTAAAGCTTTTAAAGTCAATGTATCTTTATCAGGTGTGACCCTTAATCAAACTTAGCTTGGATCTACGAATTCTGTAATAGTCTCTAGCAGCCATTGTAAAAATTAATTATCATGCATAAAACAAATTCAACAATCCACCTTTGTTATGAGAGTGTAATTTTCATCAAGTTTCATAATATGCATACATGGTGTAAAAACTCATGTGGTCATAAGGTACATGCACAAACTTGTTCTAATCCAGTACAGTGTGAAATGTAGGCTACAATGACCTTCATTTGTAAGGATTTGGTACTAATAGAGATGTATAGACTCATTTGGTTGATGATTTTAGCATGACCAGAGTTTGAGCAATAACATTCAATTACAACATTTAGCCGGTCAGTGAAGTATGATATATGTACCACAGTGGCCTACTTTTTGTAGTGATGGTGTTGTACTTGCCAAGATGCATTTCCTCACCAAGTTTCAGGATTCCTGGTATAAAAGGATGTATACAAAATGCCCAAACTTGAGCAAAATGCAAAGCCGTAACCAAGAAAGTACAAATAATGTACATGTACAAAATTAGCCCCCTTAGATTACTTCCCTGAAACTCATTACAAACCTGTTGCCTAGGACCTAAGGAAGAAAGAATGGTCGAGATGACGTGAAGCTGTACATATGTATGAGGTTTTGTATGGGCAGATTGGGGGGGGGGGGGGTAGTACAGTATATGTCTTCTTCAAAGATTCAAGCTAAAAATGTATGTATGGCCTATATTGCTTATATGTATCATGAACGAGTAGCTTTCTCAAGGAAATACAGGGCGGACCATACTTTGGATGCTTTCATATCCTACACTCGTGTACGAGTCCTTCATTACTACCCAAAATTCCACTGTGAACTACTTCAACTTTTGCACATGTTTTTCCAATGGACATAGACCACCCCATTAGTGGTGCTATTATAAAATCAACACAAATCAAACCTCCACGATTTTTGTGACAATATTTGTCCTGTGCTTATCAAGTTTTCCATTTAATTCGTCATTCACTTTTTATATAAAACACAAGTCCTTACGGTGTAGTTTCATGAATTACAGTGAAGCCCCTCAAAATCGAAAATCATACATCATACATACGTTCAACACACCAACACTACCCATGGTAGTAAAAGTTGGCTTCTTGCATGTCAGGGTAGAAATATACATTCCAAATCCGCTTCGATATTTCAAATGTCAGAAGTACGGTCACCACGAAGACGGATGCTCCAAATCCCCGTGTGTGACTGATGCGGCGACTCGTCACATCGAAAACCTGACTGTAAAGCAACCCCACACTGGATAAACTGTGGAAACGATCATCAAGCTAACTCGAAGGATTGTGAAACCTGGAAACAGGAGAAGGAAATTCAGAGGGTGAAATACACTTCAAATATCTCCTTTCCAGAGGCCAGAAAGATGGTAGAATCTAACTGGGTGTCATCTGAACACCAATACGAGGGGATGAATTTGTGGTGGGGCGCGGCTACGCTTATTACAATTGTCTTGGCAGAGCCTTAAACAGAGGAACATGTAAACCGTTGTAAATTTCAACTGCCGAAACGAATGCTAGAATCATATGCAACAAGACAATATTTATCCTAAATAATTGTATAGAAAGCTAGAAATCGAACTTAATCGAGGTCGCTTTAGTACAAAGCTACATATGAATTTAGTTTACAATTCAAAATGAATGGAAATAAATTTTCTTTTTGTATGTATGTATGTTTATTTATTGGTACAAAATGACGTTATAATTGACATGTTAGAAATGATCTCACTTCCAAGTGTGTTACATATAACAAGTATCTATCCTGTACGTCTCCTTCAACCCACACAATTGTACTTTATGTGATATCTAAAGTGTCCGTTCTCAGACACATGGATGAACATTAGGTTGGCCTGTACGGGGTCAGCGTACCTCACGTGCTGGCCCAGGCCTTTCATGGAGCCACAAGTAAAAGTACATGCTGTGCATTTGTATTCATTGGACCTTTACAGTCTTGTTCCAGCAGATTTTGGCAAGTGGCACTTAACACCCTGGAGCTTGTCAAACACGTGCAAGAAGGGCACTGAAACTTGAGCTCAATGTCCTTTTTGTTTGGTCGTAGTGTGATCCAAGTCTGATTAGACTGGTAAAGGCATGGCCTACACAAATGTCGCATCTGGGTTTCAGGACAAGGAAACGAAAACAAGCAACTATGAGCTGGTCCAGCCCGCATGAAACCGTTTCTATGTCCAAAGTTTCTTACTACCATCTCCCCAGGGGTGGTCCTGAGAAGTTTTGCGCCTTCTTAACGGTCGTCGTGTTCCTGTTGTGCAATAGAGCACGTTAGTCCTTGTTTCAATGACATGTTCTTCATCATTCCCGACAATTCCTTTTAGCGTCACTGACACAGAAGAAGAGTTTAATTTTCGTGCTTTCTCTAACACTTCGCCCATCTGTTGTTTTTTTCTCTTTTCCCAGTTTTCTGTACTGTGCCTCACAGAGTCTCCTCCTTAGATCTATCTTAAGTCACACATCTCTCATCTCAGATTAATTAATTATCGGCTGATTGTTCTTGTAGCTTATGGCCTCGGATGCTAGTCAATTTCAGCCGGTTCACTATGTGATATTCGCTTTCTTCTCTTTCCTCTCCTCGTCTATTGTATTAGTTCAGTAAGTGCTGATAGATAGCAGGCACTGCCAGCTTATGATATAAACACACCACTGCTTGACCTCACGCCGATAACATTTAAGAGTGTGCGCCGGAAGATAGAATTCATGATTTGAGTTGTAAATAGTGCCAAATTAAACAAGAGCTTTATTATTGTTTTGTTACTTTACAAAATTAATAAATTTTGTCATGAAGCGAGATTGACATACTTTAAAATATGCCGTCCCCAGATTCTTGCCGCTCTTGGCAGCTGTCTTGTCTGCCTACTGGGAAATCCACCGCTGTGGGTATTGTAATATTTGTATTGTGAGCATAATAGGATGTATTGATGGGTTTGTATGGAGTATGGGGGTACTGCCAAGTTGGGCAACCGCATCCCTGAGGTTGTTCACCTCATTGTGACGATGACACCAGCAGCATTGGGAGAGTACAGGTATACAATGTATATTAATTGTTTTTTTTATAATCTATTTAAATATCCATTTAAAGTTTTCATATGATATAACGCGCAGCAATGGGCTCAGTCGAGCGCTACCCCAAAGTTATGTAAACATCCAACAGGTTCTTCTTTCCCCGCTGGTTGAGCCAAGCACGTTCCCTTAGGTGTAGTTTCGATAGATAGTAGATAAAGACAGTGGGAATCTAATTAATCCATTCATGAAAGTCGCTAATTAGACGACGAGGCATTTGGCTATT
The DNA here is from genome assembly GCA_029931535.1 of Margaritifera margaritifera. NCBI lineage: Eukaryota > Metazoa > Mollusca > Bivalvia > Unionida > Margaritiferidae > Margaritifera > Margaritifera margaritifera. The sequence continues at coordinate 443,529 of JAQPZY010001112.1, read as the reverse complement.
AATTGTGGATGCACGCAGTGCTTCCTTTTCCGCTTTCCGTCCGGTTGACGTAATAAATTTCATATCTGCAGATTCAGCTCATAATCCATTCACCGAATGGCAAGGTATAGGCAAAATACGAGCATTTGACCATCCTGTGAGGTTGTCTCATCAGGCACACGTCTGCCGTTTCATTTAGGTAATGTTAGATGTTGCGCATCGGTAAGAGTGTCATTTACACGATAATGAGGTTCCTAGAACACTACGAAACCATTGCGTCATAGCTGTAGTGTCCACGGGCAGGCAGACACTATGTGGCAGATGGCCTCTCCTGGCGCGCTGTAATCACGGCAGTTTTCTTGGGTCCTTTTTGTTCGAACACCTGTATTCGCTGAAACCCTTGTGGGGAAGATGCCTGTCTTGATTCCAGTCATACTCTGTCACTCACCCGTGATTGCTTCCGTTGTTAAACTATTAGTTTCTGCCTTTACATCCTTTATGATTTTTCGAGGCACAGAAACTGTTAAAAATAAAACTATGATGGGTATAACACTTCTTACAATCACACAACAACAACAACATAACACACACAAACACTGAGCAGATATGTATAATTGTGATCTAGCAGAAGAATGACATGCTTTCTTAAACCAAGATTTATTTATACTGAGCACTACCAAAGTTTGCAGTCCAATCCACAACTTTAGCATATGAATCTGAACCTAATTCCTACTTTGAATCTTTAGAAAAATCGTGTTAAAATCTAAATATAAATAAAGCATGAACTCGATCATATTGTCCACAAGTGCATAAAAAAGTATGCAGGCTGGCATGTTCACGCCTAGTTTCCACGGTATGAGTTCATGCATAGTAACTTAAGATCCATAGATCGCACACAAACATATTAATTAATTATGACAATAACTTGAACAAAAATTCCAACAACGACAATTACTACAAAAATAAATGTGTACTGTTAAATGATTCAAAAGCACGTATAGACTTTGTAAGTTGATGACAATTCAGTTCAAAGTTTCTGTGCAAGTGAATGGCTTTCCTAACTCTATAATATGCTTTTGGAAAACATAATGGTCAGATTAACATCAGCTGTAAGAAAATAAAACGACAAACTTCCTCTCCTGGATGACCAATTATCTTCTTTGGCTCAAACAATAGCCAGCATTAATGGGAAATACTGTAACAATGGCTATTCGAGAAAAAAATTGAAATAAAATAAAGACAATCACAAGGTTGATTCCCTTAATATGCAAATGTAAAATTTCCAAATATTTAAGTTGAACAAAATTTGTTATGCAACCAAAAGAAAGACAAATATTGGTGACAAAAATTAATATTGCTTCTGACTCAAATGCATTGAAGAATACAAAGAAACCTGTTGTCTTGGTCAAATAATTGTAATCATGACGACAGATGCTTTAAAATTAGAAACTAAACTGACGTAAATGTTTACCCCTGCTAATACTTAAAAATATTTGTAGTGTTTGTGTGTGAGGAAGCCAAGCCAATATTCCTGGAAAATTAATGTACTTCGGGTATACACTGTCAGATTTCTTTTAAACATAGGATTACCCACGATTGAAATTGAGCAGGATTTTGTATGTGCATGCCTTGGACCTGTTACCTCTTCTTTTGCCCTGCAATACCAGAATCTGCCAGGCAAGTGTGCGAGTGCTACTTTGCATCGCATGGTGTAAGTAATTGCTTGCAATCATTTCTTAAAACAAAAACAAACAAAAAGCAAAACAAAACAAACTGAAAACGTTTGACGAACATGTGCATGACAACAAATTTTAAAATCTGCTATGGGGCTTTTACACAAGATGAATTACTCGCAAATCGGCCTTGGGTTCGATACACTTGTTACATTATTATGACAATACATAAACCCTTTAGGCTACCACAAAATATAATTATATAGTTTTATTTCCAGATCTGCCATGGCGATGCATAACAATAGTCCACAACAGAGCAGTCAGCACATTCCCCGAGAAGACATAAACGTTACGTCCCTATGCAAAAGGTCAAAGGTAACCTGGAAGAAAAAAGATAAACGTTTAGAAGTGATTACATGTAGAAATAAGTAACTGTTATACACGTTTTTTAAAAGCACATGTAAACTGGGACTAAATTCATTCATATTGTATTTTTGATTTTCTGGACTCCTTTGAATCGAGTGTAATCCATTGTTATCCTCAACTACTGCAAAGGGACGTAACTCGTGTCTCAAATAAAGTGTTGATTGGGGTATATCTTTATAAGAGTTTGAGATTTCATCAGTAAGTCTTAAATATTTGAATATTCAAATGAATATCGATAAGAGACTTTAGTATAGATTACTTGATTTTTGTATCAGATATTCCGACATGTCTGAACTTTCCTTAAATCTGAATAACAGTTGAGTTGGTCCCCTTGACTTAAACATCAGTATGATAGTTTGGTCAAATTTCTCCGTCTGCTATTTTCGCACATAAGAACAAGAACGTTTAATATATATATATATATATATATATATATATACCATACCGAACCTCGAAACTTTTAATGAATATGTATCTTACACTCTAGAGCAGGCTTTTTCACAGAGAGCCGTTGTGCTTGCCACTGCCGTTGGATCTATCCGCCATTGGGAATGAATCCACAATCATTCTTCAATGGAAGATAAATAAGGCCACTTCAATAACAAAATTACTTAACACTTTTCATTATTTTCGTAATTGTTATATCATAGGACATTGAGAAAAAGGTTTAATTTTATATAGGAATATGAAGCAATGGTGAAATGTGAAGAGGAATTCGGCTCAGATAAGAGTTTAGTCTACACAAAAGATGTTTAATCGCGGCGCTTTTAATATCGAAATCTACTCGGTAGTGGACGATTGGATGGGATGGGATAATAACATAGACTTGTATGAATTATTCCATTTGTGTATTTGTTTTTTCGTCACTTATATAGTGAGTGACAAAGTTCATGGCATAACATCGAAAGTGACACAAGATTTTGTTACTTTTTTCTGTTCTTTCCATTTTGAGTCACGTTTTTATTTTTCCTGCTGTAAGATTGATCATGTGCAAGCATCTCTCCGGGTTTTTCTTTGGATCTGACTACTCAGTCTCAATGTCATTTATATAGTACTACAACAAATTTGGAGAGTCCCAAGAAAATTTTAAAACTTTGGGAGGCATTGAGTGCCTATGGGATAAAAGAGAAACCCTGCTGATTTCCTATTAATAAATTGAATATATTTACATATGATAATCATGATTGTACCACTATATTGTCACTTAGTGTTATAAATATAACTGTTTATATAGGGCAAAGGTGTATTTTTATGTTTATTTTGTTGACAGAACATATGGGGCCGACCATTTAATGTTCCGGGGGAGGCGGATGCCTGGGATTTTTCAATCGAGCTGGGATAGCTTTTTTTCATTTACCTCAATTTATATATATATATATATATATATATATATATATATATATATATATATATATATATATATATATATATATATATATATATATATTGCAATTAATATAATGGATAAAGCAATGTTTGTGCTATAAATGAGAATACAAATATCTTTTTCAAGCTGTGCTAAATCTTTTTCGACCCCCACCCCGGGAAAATGAAATGGTTGGTCCCTAAGATGCCACTGCGTAATAGAGCATGACAAAATCATTTTCTAATTGGTAATTATATATTCTCAAGCATTTATCTTTTTTATTCACGAAAACGAAATTCATTATATAAATATCTTCACCACTTCATTTGTCATACCCCCTGTGGGTTCAGGGGTATAGAATATGCCCGAAACGTACTCGTGAGAGGCGACTGAGTGGAGGCAACCTGTTTGCCCTGGGTTGCCTTCCGTGTCGTTGGAAGAGAGGATCATGTTAGTTGAGTAGAGGAGAGGCCGAAGGTTGCTTCTCCGATGTAACGCACTACGTTAGCCACAAATTCAGCTTGACGGGTGGTCAGAATGACCTGGTCTGATGAATCGGCTAGTCAAGTCAAGCTTTAGGAACTACGTTATATGTTAAAGATGTTCAGTTTAACACAGAATTTAAAAGTGACCTTTGTGCTCGGGCACATATTGCTGAGTCGGGCATACTTTTTTAAGGGTAAACCTTGACCGGAGCGTGTGCCCTGCCAGTGTCCACTGAGAGAAGAGCACATTGATGTCGAATGTATAGATTTCCACCTTGCGAGACAGAAGTATTTTGACGTGAACTGCTTTGCAGAAACTATTTGAGGACGTACCACCCGAGACAGTCTTTAAGAGAGTGTGGTTTGTACGACAAATTTTAATCATGTTTTAAGGATTATATTTGTGATAGGTTCATCTGTTTTTTTTCTATATACATTTTACAGAATTTTGACGTTTACGTTTTATATTTCATCTTGTTCCTAATTTTACATGTTTGGAAGTGTTTACCTTCCTAACCTTTGTGCTGTTCGTTTTTCGAACATTTGTTGGCACTACATCGCCACTTTCTGCTGAGGTGCTGTGCAATCTTATTACATACATACATACCATCTGTCATGCCTACCTAAATATATCTATATATGTAAGCACGCCTTATCGATGCACTGAGATAAATGTAACCTTTCTTACATCAGTATGTATTTTTAAGTATTTATTCACCATTATTGTCAACATTGTGCCAGCGTTTTCAGCTTTATGCAAACGTATGCTGCACCACATAGATAAAAAAATGACCCATTTAGTGGAGTATATATAGTAGAGCAAACTGTTTGTCATTATCAAGTGCGGCAACAGCAGAAGTGCAATGCTAATGTTCTCTTCATAGGATTTTGAATCTCCTGAATTTACTCAAAGTAGTAGCGCACACTGACTGGGGTGCTGATCGAAAAGTTGTTCTTAACCCATATAGGACCTTTATTAGATCCAAATTGGACTATGGTTGCGTTGTTTATGGTTCAGCCAGAAAGTCATATTTAAACATGCTTGACCCAATTCACCATCAGGCAATACGACTCTCTTTGGGAACGTTTAGGACATTCCCAGTTGAAAGTCTTTTGGCTGAAGCGAATGAGCCACCTCTATCACATCGCAGAGAAGCATTATCTTTACAGTATGCCCTAAAATTGCGATCCAACCCATTAAAACCTGCTTTTATGTCGGTTTTCCAACCCAACTACTGAACTTTGTAAGGAGATAAACTAAATGTCATTCCTACATTTGGCATTAGGATATCTTTCAGCCTTGACAATACAAAAACTGACTTTTCAAAATCCAAAGTCCTCTATTTCTGTAAAATTTCCTTGGCTTCTAAAACAACCCAAAGTACTTTTTACACTGCATGAAGGAAAAAATCTGAGACAAATCCTTCTGTTTTCTATAACTCTTACAAGGAACTTCTCTCAAAAGTTAAGGACTACACAAGAATCTATACTGTCGGCTCAAAGGCTGCTGCAGCCTTCATCAGTGGAAATCACACTACAAAGCTCGTTTACCAGATGGCGCATCGATATTTTCAGCAGAATTCAGGACAATAAATCTTGCCCTGAAATATATTGAAACCAAAGATATTTTACCCTCTATCATCTTCTCCGATTCACTATCAGTACATCAGTCACTCCATAGTAGGAGCCCCGTGCGGGTCCGGGGTTGTAGAATAGGCCCGACGCGTCCTCGCTGCGTGTCGTAAGAGGCGACTGAGTGGAGGCAACCCGTTTGCCGTAGGTTGCGACCCGTGTCGAGGGAGGAAAGGATCCTGGTAGTTGAGCAGCGGCTTTCCAGTGCAATACACTACTTTGGCCTCTACTTCTTCTAGACGGGCGGTCGGGATGGGCCCGGTCTCGACAAATCGGCTGGTCACGTCGAGCCCTAGGATGTCTTTTTAATTTACTTTTATCACTATCTCTACCTTTTTTCTGTTGTATCGCTCTTGATACCACCGTTGCCCCTACATTTCTCCCTTTTTCTCCCCTTCTCAGAAGGCTTCCTAGAAGGTGGTGGCTTAACGGGTCAATCGGGAGGTATCTTTACCTGCTGAGTACATCTCTTGTGTATCCCTGGCATTTGAGAAGGCCCCCTTGTTAGACTCCGTGGTGGGTGGGGAGCAAGAGTGATGAATATACAACAAAACATGATGGAAAATCAAAAGAAAAAGAATCAGCTGAAAAGAACAAAACCACTATCAGATTCAGACGATGAAGCATGTGGCGTGGATTCATTTCCGCGCTTCATGGTCATCCAGACCAATGACGCATCGAAACCGCTTGCTGCACTATTTGTAGTTGAAAAGACAATACTTGGACTAGTCCGCACACCAAAAAGATTGAAAAAGTTAAAATCAGGTAGCTTGCTTGTTGAATGAGAGCGAAGAGGACAAACTGAAAATATCTAAAAAGTTAGAACTTTCCACGATATACCAGTAACCTCTTTTGCTCACTCCTCACTGAATTCTTCCAAGGGCGTGATTCGCTGCCGTGACTTGACGGGGGTCGGCGACACAGAAATCATCGAAGGCATGAAGAACCAAGGTGTCACCGCCATCCGACGAATCCGTATCAAACGTGGGTAAAATTTACAGGACACCCACACTATCATACTTACCGTCAACACACCAACACTACCCAAAGTAGTAAACGTTGGATTTTTGCAGGTCAAAGTAGAGATATACATCCCAAATCCACTTCGATGTTTCAAATGTCAGAAGTACGGTCACCACGAAGACAGATGCTCCAAAAGCCCCGTGTGTGGCCGATGGGGCGATTCTTCACATCGAGAACCTGCCTGTAAAGCCACCCCACACTGCATAAACTGTGGAAAAGACCATCACGCTAACTCGAAGGACTGCGAAACCTGGAAATGAGAGAAGGAAGTTCAAAACGTGAAATACACCTCAAATATCCCCTTTCCAGAGGCCAGAAAGATAGTAGAATCTAGAACATCACTACATGGCCCAACCTTCTCAACCATAGTAAACACCAGTCAGAAGATAACAAAGGATGCACAGACACAAACAAGTCTACCTGATGCAGGAACACCAGCAAATATTCCTCACTATAAGCCTCAGAGAATTTAATAACTACACAAGAATTTACACTGATGGATCCAAGGATAAGGAAAAAGCTGCTGCGGCCTTCGTTAGTGGAAATCACACTACAAAAGTTCGCTTGCCAGACGTTGCCTCGATTTTTTCAGCCGAAATCATGGCAATAGACCTTGCCCTGAAATATATCGAAAGCAAACATATTTTAAACTCCATCATCTTCTCGGATTCAATATCAGTACTCCAGTCACTTCGCAATATGAAACTGGAAAATCCACTAATGACCAACATTCTCATGAAACATACCGATCTGTGTACCTCCCACAATATAGTGTACTGTTGGCTACCCTGCCATTGTGGTATTAAAGGTAACGAAAAAGCTGATCGCGCTGCTAAAATGGCCCTATCCCTAGAACCATCTAATTTTAAAATACCATACACTGATTTTAAACCTAGTATCAAAAAGTGTCTACTTAATAAGTGGCAGGCATCATGGAATGATGCAGTGAATAACAAACTACATATAATAAAACCAACCCTCGGCGACTGGGCTCCTTCCTACAGAACCATCCGTAAAGACGAGGTAATCACTGCAAGAATTAGAATTGGTCATACCTATGTAACCCATTCCTACATCCTAAAGGGAGATGACCCACCTGAGTGTGTTTCTTGAAGTGAACCCTTCACTGTGAAACATTTTATGATAGGTTGTTTCGATCTCCAACCTACACGCAATCGTTACTATAATGTTCAACACATGAAGGAACTTTCTGATACAGTAAACGTACCTTGCATTTTAAATTACTTGAAAGAAGTAAACATATATTTAAAAATCTAACTGTTGAACTATCTCTGAATATTTTTAGAATATATGTACAGTAGTTCATCCTAAGTACCTCTAATCATCTTCATTGACACCATTTACATTACCCGTTGATCGAGAAACTCCACCACTTCATCGTTCAGATTTTAATTGTTTGACTCTATTATCGCTGGTCGATAATAAACCTGTTAACATGTGTAAATTATTCATCATACAACCTTTACTATGGCGCTAAATAGCCTCACAGTGATGGTGCGCCGTTACACTACAATCAATCAACCACAGTAGGAAATTGGAAAACACATTATTGACTTACATTCTCATTAAATATACCGAACTGTACCTCTCACAATATAATATACTGTTGGTTACCCAGTAATTTCGGTATTAAAAGTAATGAAAGAGCAGACCGCGCTGACAAAATATCCCTATCTCAACAACCATCTGATTTTAAAATGTGTTACGGAATTATATATCATTTTTCTTTTAATAATTGTATAGGTTATTAGTTTATGATCTCTGTTCTTAGTCTAACAGCACTTTCTGATAGATTGTTTCGATCTCCAACCTAGACGCGATTGTTACTACAATGTTCAGCGCACGAAGAGCTTCTTGATAACAGTAAATGTGGCTTGTATTTTAAATTTCTTGAAGGAAGTTAACATTGATTCTAAAATATAACTCGTATATAGTCTACTTACTTCTGGAAGTTTTAACCAATATGTGTACTGTCAATCACCCTAAATATATTTTATGATCCATTTACCCTTTATACATACTATTTACATTCCCCGTTGATCGGGAACCTTTATATTTTACTTTCACCACCTCATTGTTTTGTTTTTGTACTTTTTTTTGCACGTTCATCATGAGCCACTTCTCATACATAAATCGTATATCATCTAATCTTTTTACGGCGCTATATAGCCTTACAGTGCTGGTGCGCCTTAAAACCCCAATCAATTTATCAATCAATCAATCAACTATTTTGAGTCTTGACCTTTCTTTATTGAGATAAATTTATGCTACGTAAATGTTTGTGCTATCATATTATCTCCGATAGTTTGCTACCTTTATTTTTAAGTATTTTCCATCTGATGAAAAATTGCTGAAATTGCATCCCTTTGAAATGACAATGTTGCTGACTTATAAATTGATTATTTTGTGTGACGGTTTGGCTTTAGATATTGAAGTTGTGGTAAACTGCAATACAGACATATAATTCTCCCTATGATAATGATAAATAAAATCGAAAAATATAAATAATAAAAAATATTATTTTTAGACAAATAGTTTCGTAATTTAAGATTGCGATCACAAACATACTCATTGCTGCCAGATTCAATTTGGAAGGACGTCGTCTGTAACAAATGATTGAAATGGGTTTTCATGCTTAAAAAAAAAAACAAAAAACAAAACAACAACAAACAAACAAACATTGAAATGTGTCAAATTTGTCTAAATACTGTACTGGCGTAGTGCACATTCCAGAATAGTTAAAAATAATTCCAATCGTCCTTTATCTGAACCACAGACCGTGAGTAGAGTATTCGAATCACATAATTTTATAATATTTATGTGGGGGCTATCCTATTTTAAGTCCTTTGAGTGAGGCTATCATTTTTAAAAAAATGGCAGAAAAAGGAGGCATTTTTAGGAATGCAGACTTATTTAAGCATTCTCATAGGCGATATCAAGATCTGAACATTCTCTGAACATTCGCTAGATGAGCCGATGTAGGAAATACGCTTACATTTGTAGTTACATACTCTTGTTATCAATTTCTAACGATTAGTCTCGGTTAAAATTATCTGCGAAGGTTTGCAGAAAACAGTCTTCAGCAATAAAATTAATACATGCAGATTTCTTGCAATTCCCCTGGTACTTTAGGGACAGTCACATTAAAGATGTTTGGAAAATGAAAAAACCAGAAGCAAAACCTTCCCTGCAGTGGACGAGATGACTGCTGAAATTGTGAGGCAGCTATCTCAATTATGACGTAATATACCAGCCGTGGGATCAACAATCCACCTCGCACCAATAACCCTTTATACTAATGACAATTGGGCATTTAAATTGTGTGCATCTTGTTTTTTCTTAAAAGATTTTTGAAACCATGTCTACCACAACTACAGTAAAATATATCTCGACACCACCAATCCTTGTTTGCAAAGTGCAAAATCAAAACCGAATGATTAATAGCCATAACAAACCTATTTATGAAATGTATAATCGTTAAGGAACCCACCATTTATATTTCTAAAAGTGGTGGTGGTGGGGCTAGAATTGAAAAAAAAAAAAAAAAAAAAAAAAAAAAAACAATGGGCTGTCAAATCCTCGAATAGGTTGAAAAAATATTCTTGCTCTGATTTATAGCAAACTTCACCCACCCATTATATTAGGTGACCCCCCAATAAAACTAAATATCTTGAGGACCCCCCCCAAAAAACAATAACCCGATTGAAGGAAACTTACAGAGGAAAACAAGGGGATCTTAAATCTGACAAGCCGTTAATATCCCATATATTACAGAAACATTATGTTCTTAGACAATCTGGGAAAATTATTCTGTACTGTTGACTGCCTAGAAGTAGGTACGATACTGGACCTGGCGGTTATCGAACCCTTAAGCTCCCCGTATTCGTCACCTGAAGTGCTCGTCAGGAAGGAGGACTAGGCAGTCCACACAAGATCACAGTGTTTGACGCAGTGCCGATGCCTAATATCGAGGGTATGTTGTTAAAATTGGCTGTGCAAATCAATTTCCAAGTTAGATCTTATTAAGTTATATTGGCAAGTATTGACTGCGAATAATGACATGGAGTTTACAGCCTTTATAGACTGCAAGATGTAATTTTTACTTCTTCAAGGTCATGGTCTTTGGGTTGGTAACGGCCCGTGATATGTATTGTCGTCTTATGCACAAGCTGTTAAAGAGGATGGGAAATGTAAATATGTGGTTGACATTTTTTCATTTACTCACACCTGGGAACAGCATTTCTCCGTAATTGAAAAGAAGTGTTCGACAGTTGCGAAGGGAAATTGCAAATTCCACGTAAATCTTTTTTGGGGGGTGGGGATTCGTTCTCGAGACAGATCACCATCCACTCACCCGGTTGATCCTTTGGACACCCGTATCTTTTTTGTATCAAGGCGACAACATATGAAATGTAGACTAAAAATTGAACCAATTCGTTACGAGTTTTATATTGTATCCCTGGTAATGTATATAATGTTTTCAGTTCTTATTTTGTTCACATTTTCTGTGATTTTTAAAAAGTGTTTTCACTTTATTTAAGGTAGGGAGGTTACGTCACGAAATTGTTTAAATTCTGCGACTGTGTTGTATGCTAATGTTAATATTGTACGGGTCATGGTATGTTAAAAAAAGTATGATATATATAGCTGTACTCCCGTGGTTTCCAGACTTATTGTGACACTTGCAAAGTACTGGCATTAGGAAATCACTTACTTTATGTTTTCAGTTTGTTTCGCGCCACGTACCAGTATATAGAGATATCAATTTTAGCTCTCCTGCCCATAGACCAGAAGATCTTATGGGATGTCGTCCGTCCGTCCGTCCGTTAGCACAAGTTTGTTATCGCTACTGCTATTCCTAAACTGCTTGCTGGATTGCCTTGGAAATTTACGCACGTTTATCAATTGTTCTAGATAATAATGGTACTGCTGGGACATCCAATAGGGCCGCCACAATTGTCATCTTGAAAATCTTATCGCAACTTGTCCTTCATGAACGGTGGTTTTCCACTAAAAGCTTCTTACGGTGTCTATAGTTGGTCCTAAATGAAATGGTGTGATATGGCTTCCAAAATGGCCGGCACTTCAGCCATCTTGAAAATATTATTATAGCTAATACACCTGAACGGAAAATCATACCAACATTAAGTTTTCACCCGAAGACTTAGTTGGTCCTAGATAAAAATGGCGCCGATCAGATATCCAATATCCAATGGCGCCGATCTGATATCCAATATGACCACCATCTTAAATCATAAACCGAAGTACAATTTGATTAGCTGATATGCGCATGAATATCAAAATTATATGAACAAAGCGCGCGAAACGACAGTCATTCATTTTCACTACTATCACCATTAATAACACGAATTCTTCGGCCCATGAGTAGTTGTCAAATTTTGCGTCACGGAAGATTTCACCAGCTGAATGACTCAAATGTTCTCTCTGAGGTCATACTGATAGTCGTTGAATTTACTGGCGGGACATTTTGAGAGGCTCCGATGGAGACTTGGCATGGGAATGACAGCTATATTTGGACAGTAGTTTACACTGTGAGTGAACAAATTGTTGAAACTTGAAGAAGTTTGGTGCAAGGGGAGTTTCGCGGACTGTAGTTAGATTTTCGTCTAGGAAGTTTAGCTTTGGATGTTATTTTTCATAATTATGGACAGTGAGCGCTCACTAAAAGACTGGCATTTATATCGAATGTTTTAACCAGGATTCAGCCGGAGATTCGTGGCGAGGTGAAAGGGACTTTCAGAGAGATTCGTACTCTCTAGACGATGGATACGGAAAACCTTGTAAGCCACACCAGGATCTTCAGAACTAGCAAATTGTTCTGGGGGAACGGCCTTTGATGAGTACCCTGCTTTTCACCTGTACGAGTTTTCGTTTTACGTTAATTCATTTGGAAGTATTTTGATGTTCCGTTTCATCTGTTTTAAGCTCAATATCCCCCAGTGCAATTTTCGTTTCTCCGTTCAACCTCTTTGTCCAAGCACCATAGTATTTTGTAGCCACATTTTATAAGCTAGTATTCTTGGAGTGTGCAATCCATTATATCAATTTTCAACAAGAATATTTTTCTCGGTCTTAGTAAGGGATTAAGCGTCAGTATGTGTATATCCCTTTCCCTTTTGCTTGTGTTTTTTATGCTTAGATACCAAAATTGTACTAGAAGTGCTGAATTTCTTATCATTACCCATATCCTGTATGGACAATTATTCTCATGAAAGTCAATTCACCTGTGATAGCTAGTTTAAGTATTTGGGTCGTAGTCACTCCTATCAGACTTCACGATAATAAGATGAAACGAATCAATCAAGTTATTCACGTCTGCGACAGCAATTGCTCTCTCTTCTCGAGTTCGCACTTTTTTAGCGGGGGTGGTGGTGGTGTTGTAACTAGTTTTGAAACTGGCTTCAGAGTGCATTCGGTGTTTCCGACAGTGTTTATGTTTTTCATTTTGTTTACGAATTCGTCCTTTTTTAATTTGATAACTTTTCAAAGGTAGAGGAGTTGTCTTTTGTGGTTTGGGCTCTACAGCGGCATTTCCAGGATAATCAGTCATAATTGATGACAAACTGGCAGTATCATCCATGATCTGCACGTCGAACTCGTCCCTAAACAAGTCTTCAATATTGTATGGTTTCGAATTCATCCATTATGCGGGAAACCACCACCGTTACAAATTATGCACTTTCGTTAATGGGTTTTATTGTATAGTAACGTCTTGGTACGCGATATTTAATTGTGATCTTGTTTCAGGCGAACCTTTCGGCTATATTTTCTTGCTAAAACCTAAGGAAGAAATATGTATCATTTTAGTGACAAAAACATAATTTTGGATCTTTAAAATATTTTCTATATAAAGCAAGGTTTCTTAAATAACATCGATGTGAGTGTTTTGTGCACTGGTAGTGTCGAAATCCCATCGCTAGGGGCGCTGCTGTTGTAACCAGGAAACGAAGAGGAAAAAGTAGTTAAGCCTCGAGAGTATGGTGATACGGAATCGTGAAACGTCTATATCGTTTCCCTACTTCTAGGAAATGACGGTAACATCCAGCCTCTTTCCTGAATATATATATATATATATATATATATATATATATATATATATATATATATATATATATATATATATAGTATGTACGCTGTATCTTTGATATACCACGAGTTGTATAAATTTTTCATTAAACTTTTATATAACGAGTGGTATATCAAAGATACAGCATACATACTATGCATATATTTTATTTATACTGCATGCAATTTACGTGTATGTTACATTTTAAAAGGGAGATAAAACTGACGGCCATAAACTGTGCAATGTGAAGGGAGTGAATTGTCGAATTTGCATAGAATTACAAGGTACGTCGAATGAAGTCAGAAACCTCAAAATAATGAAGGAACAAGAGGTAATTAAACACATTTAACCCTAATTACAGTTCATTCATGTCGTGACTGTCCATATTTCGCTCTTCCTACTTACTATCATTGTCACTTTCTATAATTCTCCTACGTTTCGGCTGTGGGGTCCCAGTATGAGAAGTCGACTGTTGAAAAAGGTTGATGCAATTAGGAATCTCATTTACGTTGTTTTACGGGAGGTTCATAACAAACATATTCTGTACTGTGATGTTTGATCCATAGAATGGGTTGCTGATAATATGATTCTGTTGTATATTACATGTTTGGGAACTTGAGATATTACAGTCTGATGCGTTACAATTTGAAATCTGTTTGGTGCGGGGTTGGGGGTTGACAACATCATTACTCGGGTGGTCGGTGTTTCTCAAGTAATTGGAATATGTCTGTGGTTGTTTGTCACTGCTGTTTGAGTAGTTTAGAGACTGTACATTTTTGTGGCCAGAAATTTGCATGATATCTGTTGGGGGAATGTTTTTGTCTCTTAACTTTTGAATTAGATACGTCCTGTTACTAGTGTTTGTCAATTTCTTTCCCTGTCATATTTGCTTTTTCTTTCATTCGTTTCATCATAGTTTGTTAATTCCGTCGACTTGTTTTCTAAACCATTTTGGGTTTGTAGCTGTGATCGGCATAGTATTAAAGTATTTGTTGCAATAACATTTCGTGGCCTGTAAGTAAACATACGATTTTGTGGGGATACAATTTCCTGGGATCTCGCCGTTATACCATACTGTTATTTTTTTCAGCAGTGCTATCATTCGTCGTGGATTTAATTTCATGGACATTTATTACCCGCGAAAATAACGAAAATTATTCCTCCACGAATAATTCTGATTTCCACAGTATTTTTATTTAAATAAATCGTAATGAAGACTTCAGTACAAGATGGCCCCCCCCCCCCAAAAAAAAAAAACCAACAAAAAAAAAAAACAACAAAACAATCAAACGGTAAATGAGTATAAAGTTTACGACGGAATAAATCAAGATTTGTAGGATATTTCTCATTGACATTGCCCCGTATTTGAAGAATATCGTTGATAGAAAAATTGGACAAGTTAGCTCTTTAAAGGTACAACAAGACTTAGCGATTAGACTTATGAAACGATCCAAGCAGCCGGCAGGGCGAGCTGACAGACGAGACATAAAAATATACTGACTAGATGTGAAATGGATGTTATCATTGAATGTTTATTTGACATTTTAAATACCACATTTGGACACGAAATAAATAAAAGTACAAGATGGGTGTTCAACAGGCTTGAATATGTAACGTTGCATATAGATAAATACCATTTTCTCAGATGAAACTCGGACACATTTGCATCAGTGGGCTGATAATAAGAAATGGAGTTTAAACGTTAAAATATACAGTATATGTTTTCTTTTCTGCTTGGAATCTGTATTAAACACACCAAGTGGCCATGTAGAGAGAAACCATAATACAGTTTAGATAGATACAGTAAATATATGTCTGATAAAGATTGATGACATTGGAAAAATTGAAAATGAATTTCATATATATGGATAATATTGGAAGGGGAGACGGCAGTGTGGAGATAAAGTACATCAGACCCGTAAGAATAACGGAAATAAAAAGCCAGACACTTCTTGACGCTCCTATTTAAGTGTAGTGGTCTAATATAGCACATTTATCGTCACCAGATGTCATGAGGTCTCTCCAAAGGAGAACGGTGTACCTCTTCAACGGATACAACTAAGAGGATGTGTAGTTTCACTATGTTAGAGTTCTTTAAAAAATTAAAAGTGTTATCCTCAGATGTAAATGGAAAGTCCTGTGAATGAGCATTAAGATACAGTGGAAAATGATCTTGCAGGCTCTGGAAGTCCAATGGTATTTTAAGTTTATTCCAATGCAAAAAGATCTATAGCTTTGGTGCCAGTATTGTGCGCATTACCTGCCTCTGTTCACAACTTGAACATTTGTGGCATTCCCGATGACTTTAATTCTGATTGTTCCAACCGATTCCGGTAACCACAAATATGTCGTGAACATATTGCAGTCATTCAACTTCAACTCGATCGTTTGGTCGGATTTCATCATTAAAGTTTTTCTGTAACTGTTCTAATTGGGACTGACGAGTCCCATTGTCTTCCAATGATTTCTCTATCTTTATCCAAGTCACTCTCTAAAGCATCTATTTCACTAGTTACGCTCTGCTTTATTGACCTCGAATGTTGTTGAACGTTAGGTATTGATCCTTCATTTGATCTTTCCATTACTGTTTGTAGCTTTTTAATAGCAAACAAACACGTATCAAATCTATGTCTCAACAATTGATATGCATTTTTAATATTTTTTCCGTTGTCTCCAATATACTTTTGTAGCTATGCGATTTTGTTGACTCTGGTTGGCACTCTGTATTATAGCACCGAATGTATTGTAAGCTTGTTTCATTAATGTTGATATCTTTCAAATTATTATCCTCGAAAGTCATGCGAATTGTGATCATATACACGTTTACGTACGCAATTTCTATTGGCTGCATTCAAGTTTTGTACCGCATCTGCTAGATTTGTAATTACAGTAATTGTTGCTGTTTAAGTCACTGTTAATTGTTTGGCCTAGCGCAATGTTTGCTTCTTTCGTTTGATTGTTTAAAGGTAATTCATTTCGACCTATCGGGAATGTCTCTCCCATCAAACTATGTACGAGCTACATATATTACATGCATACCGTCAAAATGTATTATATATGATAGTTGTAACCCTTTTTAATAGCTTGCAATAACCATTACTATTGTATTGAACGAAATAGATTTATTTCTCAAGAAGTTAGTATATCGTAACATATCTATCAGTTTATGTAGTAGAAATTAGCACAATCAGAACCTAAACGGCAAAGAGTTAGCATTTGTATACCGCCACCACCCAATTTAAAATTGTGTATGCTACTCTATTTCTCTCTAACTCCTCTATAGTGTTCGATATCCCTGATAAAATTATTTGAATCTATTTAATATTTTTCAGTCTAAACGGAATATCATTGTCTATAGGCAGTGTAGGATATAGCGGTGGAGCACTTGGTACAGTTTCACTCATTTATGTGCAGGAAAGAGACAGGTTAGACCCGGTAGTGATAACCGGTCTTATCGACTTTATCGATGCTATGCTATGCACAGGCTGTTTTGCCCCCGAGACACATCACCGCAGGTGAATACCCTCGCCTTTTTAGGTTATACTGTCGTATCTTCTAGAGATGCTACATAGAGCTCTTTTCAAATGATAAATGTAATCTTTTGAACAACTTCAATTCCAGTGCCGAAAAAGGCACAATAAATGTTGTACTGATGTATAAACATTTATTGAGCAACAATTTTCACGCAATTAATGTGCACTTCACACCAAACAATTAGTTTCTTACGTGCGCCTTATCCCAGCTATTACAAAAACATGATGTTCTCATACAATCTGGGAAAAGTATTCTGTAATGCTGGCTGCCTAACCACAAGGACAATGAAAGGGCAGATAAAGCAGCCAAAGCTGCCCTGCAGTCACATGTTTCCGAATGGAGATTCCATGTACTGATTTCAGATATTGCATAAATCAAAATGTCTGTAATACTTGATAATATATTTGGAATGAACACTCGACTAACTTAAGAACATCAAACCCACTGTTGGAGAGTGACATCCCTCGCATAGACCAAATTGGAGAGATTAAGTGTTATTGTATCGATCGGTGTATCGGACACACATACCTAACTCGTGCATACCTCCTGAAGGGTGAACCTCGACCGGAGTGTATACTCTGCCAGTGAAACAGAAGTATTTTGACGTTAACTGCTTGAGAAGAAGGTATGCAGACGTACCAGCCGGGACAATCTTGTAGTTTTGAAGTGAATGCGGTTTAAACAACAGACCTTAATCATGTTTTAAGGATTTTAAATGCATTACCTGTATTTGTTATTTTATACAAATTTTTCAGAATTGTAACATAATTTATGTTTTGTATTTCATTTTGTACTTAATTCTACATTTATTTGGAAGGCTTTATCTTCCTAAATTTGTGTGCAATTCAGTTTTACATTTTTCGAACTTAACCTTTTGTTGACACTACGTAGACATTTTGTGCTGATGCGCCGTAAAACACCACTACATGTTATTTTGTGCCATTATTAAGTTTGGTCATGCTTTTATCCTATCCAAATTGTACACAAATACATATTATATTTTGATACAGAAGTGGTTGATTTCACTTGAAGCTAATCAAACGTTTTTATCACTTCTCTGAAAGCCGTTGAATTAGTCAAAATGTAGCTCTGTGCCATTGTCTATGACGCGTGAATAAATTTATCAACATCTCAAAATATCGCAACGTTAAGCAGATGTCATAGCATCTTCAATTCATTTACAATAGATGCATTAGTCTGTGGTCCAGACTTTTTAAAGTTAAGAAATGCTCGAGTCTGACTCTTTTAGTAATTGTGGAGTAGTTATATTAATTTGTGCGATTATGTAAACCCAGTTAGTCCCTTGTATATTGGCACAAGTGATTTTTTAACGTCAGCTGATTGCATGTACCTAATACAAATTAATATACATGACCATGAAGAGATTATTTGTTATCCCTCGCAGATATCAACATTTTACCATTTTAAAAGGATATTTCATTTGAATATTTGACTGATTGTTTCACGTGTGATTGATTAAACTAGACTAATATATATTAATTACCTATTATCGGGGTCAAAGGTGGCAATGTGAAGTTAGTATTGCAAAAGTCTCCTTCGCAGCACTGACTACATGTAGATACAGATCGTCCAAAGATTGTGTTGTCGGGGTTTAGGACACTGTTAGGCAAATGGCAATGCTAAAACTGCCAGAGATTTAGCAGGTGATTATATTTTTTATACATTGAAGCACTTATCAAAAAGTAGAGAAGAAGAAACATTACAAATGTTATAAAGTAAACAGTCAGCACACTGTACACTATTTATGTAATGATCGACTCTGATGACAGCATTTTTCGAGAAAATAAGAAGACAATAATAGCAATTCTAACATGAGCCCTTTTCGTCTTCCATTAAAACGCATGGAGAAAAAGAAGCATTTATCTTGCACAATAGATATCTCGGTATGTTTGTGTTTCATGTTATAATCGAAATAATAACTTAAAGGAGATTTATGTTTCAAAAGATAAATACTGGTTTTAAATATACATCTTTTTACATTCCTTCGCTCTGGTGCTGTCAGTTTGTATATAAAATTGCAGCATTGAAAGCAAGTATTTATCTCTTGAAGTACATACCTCTTTTCAAGTCATTATTTCTTAAATATAGCTGTAAACTACTTCAGGAGTCAATGTGATCAAAATAGATACTTTCAAAATCAGTTACATAACTTTTGAAATTATTTTGGATGATATAATGAAATGAACTGCATGAATTTGTTTTGTTGAATTGTGAATGCATAGAGACAGGAAGTGGGATCGCGAAGAATAGAAGTATTTTTTAGAAAGAACACTTAACGAAGTAGGACCGGCTTTTGTTTAAGTCAAGAAAGCGAATCCAGTGATACTAATCCAATGTCGCGACTATTTAAATGGAAATCTTTTATGGATAAAATGAAAAGTGTCCATCTAAGAGGTCGTGGATGCTGATTTTTTTTTAGCGTAACTCTATGCAAAAATGACTTCACACTTCATGATCATGCAAAAGACGAAGGCAGTCGAACAATTTTCGTGATGTGTATATGACCTCCTTCACACATGGCATGGACTACCGGATAAAAGCTGCACACAGAAAATCGCCAACCAGGCCTCGTGTAGTGTTTGCTATATTGCTTTTCGCAGCGACGGAGTCTCCTTGGAGCCTGTGTTATACCTTGGCGAGAATGCAGTTGCTACTTTTATCCAGTGCCTTGAGCTCAGCGGAAGGAGATCGTAGTGGAGCTTCGTTATCCGGCTGAGATTTGTATGTATGGAGACGACAGCAAGGCGTTTCAGGATGCCACAGTCTGCTACATTTGTGGCAAGGCACTCTCTGATATAGAATTTGGTACAACGGATAAGGTCCGAGACCGGTGCCATACTACCGGAAAGTACAGCATTGCCGCCCACAATGCATGTAACCTCAAGCCGTAAATTTGCCACAAACAAATAAGGATACCAGTTGTTATTCACAACTTGCGCGGCTACGACAATCACCTTATATGCATGGCCATTGGAACAGCCTCGTCTGGAAACATATGCGTTACTCCAAACAACATGGATAAACATTACGTTTTCACTAGGGTAGCTACAGTTTATTGATAGTCTCCAGTTTAGGAACAGCAGCCCGGAAAAGTTAGTTGATAATTTACCTAGGGTGGCATTTCGCATCACAAGGAGGCACAAAAAACTACTGAGCAGGACATCTTCCTCATTTACAAGCAAAGGCAGAAATCTACGAGCAGCTGGAAGCACTTTGAAGAAACAAAGCTTCCACCAGAAAAAGCCTTCTACAGCCAACTTAGCTGTACTGATATATCTGAGAAAAAAACTATGAGCATGCACAGAGCGTGATTAAGATATTTGGCTGCCAGGACATGGGTAGCTACCACGACCTTTACATAAAGACCAATGTGATGCTACTGACAGACGTCTTTGACACATTCCGGGACACCTCGCTTAAAAACTACGGCCTTGACCCAGCTCAATACTAAAGCGAATCAGGAATGATCTGGGACGCCCTAAATATCACAGGTACCAAACTCGAGCTGCTGACAGACTTTGACATGCACCTATTTATTGAGAAAGGCATCCGG
Source organism: Margaritifera margaritifera (assembly GCA_029931535.1). Lineage (NCBI taxonomy): Eukaryota > Metazoa > Mollusca > Bivalvia > Unionida > Margaritiferidae > Margaritifera > Margaritifera margaritifera. The sequence continues at coordinate 422,729 of JAQPZY010001112.1, read as the reverse complement.
GCTGCATTTTGGTGATGGGCGGACGTCATGCAAAAGCAAACAACCCAATCTGTTCAAAAGGTCAAACAGCTGTATAGCCTACCTTGATACCTGCTACATGGCGGCATTAAATGAGCCAACACTTCCTCACTTGCAGTTCAAGAGTTTGAAATGACAGTTCTAACTACTGCAACAGACGCACCAGATCGCTATATCGCTCGGCCGCCCAACAACCAAGTGTGGCAAGCCAACCGGCTCTTCAATTGCATGCCCTCCCCCTCCCCCCCCCCAAAAAAAACTGGTTGGCCTGGCTGGCTGGCCTAAATTACCCCGTTAACACCTACTTTTTATTATGGCAGTATATTTATGTATGTAAATGTTTTGATGAAGTACCTAATATTTAAGATTTTCAGAATGAATCTGATTTTAATAAGACAAGTACTATACTTGTATCAATAGCAACTGGGAGGATTTTGATAAAAAGTAGATTTTGTAAAAAAAACTTTGAATTGGTATAATAGACGTCTCATTTGCATTTTTTAAAATGTTTTTATTGATGAGATTGTTACTGTATTGTTAAATATATAGAAAAAAGGTTTAATGATAAATACAATGTTCTACAGACAGTACATTTAGTTATACGCATTATTAGATAACAACTAAATATATAATTTTTGTTTTTGCTTTAAAGGTTGTTTTAAATAACTTTGACATTCCCCAAACATTTACTTTGTTCTCTCTTTTCTTTATTTGGTTTGTTTTAGTTTTTCTTTACGTCTCAGACTAGCGTAGAAGCAAGTATGATCAATTATACATTGGCCACCATGTGTCGGGTGCCTCTTTGTGCTCTTGGGGAGGGGATTTATCTCCCATGTCATCGGTGTGCTACAGTCAATTATGTGTTAACAGTGCCGTCGTAAAGCATCTAAGATCGACCACAAATCAACTGTTTATTAAATTTTTGGAAGTTATAAGAGGTTTCCAATATATATTTTCGTAAACGGTGCGTCCAATGCTTCCAAACTGTGGCACTGTTATATATATATATATATATATATATATATATATATATATATATATATATATATATATAAAGCTAATAAAAAACGTTTTACATGAAGCTATTTTAAATTTTGTTTCTTTTTCTCCAGCTCATGGTAAGACGTGGATTAGAAAAGGATTTTTAGAATCTTTCAGACATGTAAATTAAATAACGATGGATACTTCCATATCTCGTTATTATTCACGTGAATCAAATTCATTCTGTGTTTGACAATAAATCATGTATTTCGATCATAATTAGTGTTTTTTCTTAAAATGACTCTGATCATAATCATTCATATTTGCTGCCTTTGCAAGTTTTCAATTTGGGGTATGTTTATATATGTGGTTTATATCAGTTGTTCTAAAACAAGGACACATAAATATATTGTGGTTGTGGTGGATGGGTCCCTCAGCCCTTCATCTGCATTGCGACCCCCACAAACCGCATTTCCCTACAACTTCCCACGTCCATCACACCCACTCTACGATTTGTATTCGTGTGTGTAAGATTGGTCTTGGTATCTTCATGGCGAAATGTATAGAGGTCTTATGAATAATAACTATTTTCTTTTAGGAAAATTACTCTGCTATTTTGTTAAGTGACTTTTATAATTTATTCCCTGAGGGTTAAAACTTCAGTTATTTAAAATTAGGGTTCTTTTTCAAACAGCTGTCAATTAAAAGTTGTTTCAAAAGTGGTTACATACAAAAGTCATGTCAAATTTTAGTAGAGGAATAAATAAAGTCCAAGCAAAATTAAGTAACGCATTTCAAGGGTTTCCAAATTTCATTTGGCACCTAAAATGATATTTAAATTATAAGTGTTCATTGGTTGTAAGAAAATTCAACATCAAAAATGTTGTTGTGATATCAAAAGTGGGTCGAAAAGTTTTCAAACTGACACCAGACTTATTTGAAACGATTAACGATTTAAAAGACGACTTTCAACTACTGAAATAATTTAAGAAGGAAATGTCTTCTGCCGAGTATAGATTTGGGAACTGATTCTGCTGACTAGTCATAGTGACTTTGGCATGTTACTGATTTTAATAAAAATTTTAAAATTCACACTTAAAAGTAAAAAGCGCTCCTTCTAATGTTTTCAAATTGGTATACAAATGTTATTTGAAGAAACAAAATTTCATGTTTCTGAAGATTCACACATTTTAATTGCTATAAAATAAAATTAAGTAATGTTCATATTGTTGTTGGTATTTTTTAATACTTGTAATTTCAACATTTAATTACAAGAATATTTATGATTACTATAATTGTGAATGTTGTGTTACAATAGATGGATTGCATAAAGTAGTATAAATGTGTATCAAATAAAAATAGAAGGTTGTATATTATTCAAGAAACAAAGTCTAGGGTATTTCATCCTAGGTTTACTGGTAATTCGTTTGAATAACTAAGAAAAAAAGAATCACGACTGCTTACAAATGTAGGATAAACAAATTATTATCGGAATAGACTTATTACTTTAGGAATTTGTAAACATCTCGCAAATACACGAATGCTGTATAATGGTGCCTGGATGATAGAGAATATAGAGAAAGCAGAAATTACCAATATATAGAAAGTCAATAATTCTCTCCTTGAAATACTTATTATACAACAATTACAAAAAAAAAAAAAACTTAAAAAAAACGTGAGAAATTTGCATTTGTTGTTGCAACAAAGATATTTTTAATTTCAAAAGTTGGAATAGACATCTTGATAAAAACAGGTGTGGCAAGGAAAGGATGTAGCAAAATGTTAATTATCTAATTAATAAGCTACAAGAAGACATACTAGGAGTTTTTAACAGCTATTCTTGATACATGACTAGCTGACTTGGCGTTCACTCGTTTCATTTAAAATAACTAAATATCATCAACGTATAACAGTTTAAAATTTGATATGAAATGGTTCAGATTGATAAAACTGATACATGTCTGGGTGGCTTGGCAGTCACTATAGTCGAATACAAATGAATACCATAAACATATATGAAATTGGTGATGTTTAGATAGGTTAATAAATATCTAGGTGACCTAGAGGTCGATGTAAGAAAAAAGAAAATTAAATGTCAACAATCTTTGGTGGTTCTAGTCATATTCAGGGTGTGGTGGATGTAGGGGGTGTGGGTGGGTGGGGGGTGTGAATTGGAAGTAACAATGCAGGTGGATGGCTTTGGGACTTCCGTCCCACCTCCACGCACAATAGAGGTTTGGAAGGGTGCCATTATTTTATAACTACTTTTATAGATTTGCATGGCGATATATCTGTAAATAATTATACTGTCCAAGTTCTGTTGATTTTATTTGTTCTTGGAAATATTCTACCATTTCACCACTATGTAATTTCTACGCGACACAAAGGGATATATGGATATATAGACGATTGTTTATACACAATAGTTTTATAAAAATTTTGAGAAGAAATCGTCCGGCTTAGTATGAGCGGGGCACTAATGATCAATAAAACTAAATATGCATTTTAAATCATTAGTAAAAGCTTTCAGGTTTGCATACATTTTTTGATCCCATGTTCACATTTTAAGGTCAAACTATTCAAAATAGCAGAGATGTTAGAATACAACAGTCAATGTATTGTTATAGGATAGAAATCAGGGTCTTTGTTCAAGGTAGATTCTAACATGCTTTGCAGAAAAATAAGAATGTCCTTACCCTTTTACCTATAAATTGTCGGTTGGATAATTCTTAAATATTTTCAGGAGTATGTCATACAATATGTAGAGAATCACGGCTTTGCACAATTATCCGTATTCCATGAGATAAGAGATGCTAATTATAATGTATATTTCCATTTATCTATAGAGTTTATTCGACATGTAAAAATGAGTTTCTTTTTTTCTCATGAATATCCGTACACAGATTTACACATAATTTTTCCTTCTAAATTTCGGATCTCAGCTATCATATTTTTACACTTAATTGACGATACAGAACAATACATGACACATTCAAACTTTTAGTTCCAAGAGTAGTATTACATACCTATGTCAGAAAATTCCATTCCGGCAGGGAATCCGTAGCCTATCAAAATAACAAATCAGTAGACAAGGGCACCGAACTTTACATTATTGTCGACGTGGGTTAAATTGTGAAATGAATCTGTCAGCTCTGTTATTGCAACAACATATTCATCTCCATTTATATGTACAGGAAATATATTATCCACCTGGTAATATCCGTCTAACCGAAGCCCAGACAATGAGGTCTTTGTGATAATAATTGAGACATAGTGCCTTATACCACTAAAGTGTCCCATTTTAGTGGGGAACATGTAATCTGAAGAATACTGATGTATTCAGGGAATTACCATCATTAGAGGATCACCGTGTGATGAAGAATCATATGCCTGACTGTAAGCATACTGTACAACGCTGATTGGCTTACTGCTGTTGACTACTACTGGCCCACTTCTGACAATCTCTTCCATGAACCCTCCTCCTGAAAGTTCCCTCATCACAAAATAAGTTTCATTCCAAATAGATATACTCGTATTTGGGTAAAAAGTATATATTCTTATAAATGACTCTGACCGTGGATATAAAGGAGAAACAATGTATCCTTTGTCCCAATGCTCAACAGGTATGAGCTGGGATAAAATTGAATCTGCGTCAGAACTAAGAGGAGGTATCTGGGAAAGGCTTCCAGATAATACAGTGATTATCTTGTTGCTTGTAACAATCGCTCACGAAAAATCAAATGATAATCTCTCAAGTAAATATGTTTGAAGTCTGTTCAGATTTATGCTCATTGTTTCACCGATCACGTACGTATTATTTTGCAATGATACAGAGCCATTAGCATTTAGCTTTATTGACACAGTTGTGCCGTCGTAGACGCCTACGATACTTACGTATGAGTAGCTGAATGGAAAGTAAGACGAGATAACATACGTTTTTGACAATGTTTCTGTCGGCAGTGCTGTAAAGGTTTCTACTGTTGCAACCCCTTTGGGATAACGTAGGCCATGAAGATAAATAGGAGAAGAAGCTCTAATGAGAACGCCCTTGTTCGTGATATTAGTTCCGGACTGTTCAATGTTTGCATTAAGAGTAATTTCATGTATACCTGCCAGGTTGACGGTACTTATCACATTGAATCTCGGATAGGGCGATTCAACATTGATGGTCACGTTATGAGTTGATGAAGCGAACAGTTTTACATCATATAATCCGCTTGTATCATGAACGAATGCCAGGATGAATTCTCTTCCTTTGCTACCTAGAAAGAAACATACGATGAATTAGTAATAGAGATAATATTGCAAAAATTAAAAGCAAACATTAAATGGCTTCCTGATTACGGACAATAATTTGTCAATGCAAACAAGTAGTACATCCAAAGAAAGTGCAATAATAGTATAATTCTGAGAGTTTGGGCCATATTCAAATTTAATACGACTACACACGCAATGAATCAATTAATGAAAACATCGTTAAATTCCAACCCCAGTTCTTCCAAAATATATTCTACTCCAAAAATTACCAGACCAGTAAATTTCACAGACTAAAGCTTACTAGACCAGTCAGACAATGAAGAAAATTAGCAAAACTAAACGGCGAAGCGAACACAAAATGGTAGTATTTTTTTTACACATTATAAATAATTGCGCAAAACTACATTGAACTGAATTTTATAGCATTTATAAATTTATTTCTTAATATTCCGAAATATTTCACGAGTTTAGCATCAGAGCAACATTGTCGGCATCTACATATAATGCCTACTTGCTTACAAGTTTGGACAGAATACAAATGTGGTCAAGGTCAATTGTGTACAATAATTACTTTAAAGAGTTACTTTCAAGAGAATCAAAGCGTTAATTTGTTCGTTGCAAAAATATTAAATATATTCTACAATCCTTCTGAAAACATGCATATTTACAAATTATTTTTGGTGATTCTAATAATAATATAATCTTTCCGTTAATCTTTAAAGATGAAGAAGGGTTAAATGACGTATTTAATGCCTGTAAATATAAACATTTGTATTGTAGGATAATTTACAGAACAAGTAGAAAATCTCGTAAAATGTACAAGGTTAAGAATTTATGGTAAACAGAGTTGGATTTAAAACAACCCATGGTGACTCAGTTTGTGAAGTAGCTGCAACAGAGTCAACCATAGGAATAGCAAAATTTGACGTAAATACGAATGCATTCATACGTTTGAAAGGATGGAACAAACGTTTGAAAAAGATACATCTTTTAGACGGTCATACCATTGGCCTGTTGATAGCAACTAAAGTCAATTTATCAAGCATAATATCTTCTCATTTCGTATTAAATGACTAATATAGGACCGTATATAAGACATATTTACTATGATCGTGAAAGTCCTGATATCAATGAATTATGTGAACACAGTGAACTGGAACAGAAATACTCTGAATTGAAAGGATTGTTAACTGCACAGTCGATCTACACATTACACAAGTAACGATATAAAGATTTCCATATATAAGGGTCTATGTTAGTCACTTGTATGACGAGTTGCAGGCAGACATTATTGGCATGCAAGCATAAGAAATGGACAACAATGCATACAAATTTCTTTTGACAGTGATATAATTTTTATCTTAATACTCATGGGTTGGAAAAGTAAAAATTATAAAGAGAGATCATACACGATGGTTGTAGTGAAATCGTGAAGAGAGAAAACCGCAAAAGATAAAAGATTAAAGAAAAGAATATTACAATAAACAAGTTAAGGACGTGCTTGAAAAGGAAAACAATATATACATCTCAACTTACTCAGACTAAAGTCAGCCTGTAGTGGAAAGGTTTAACATAACTCTAAATAATAGAATGTGGAAGCATGTTACTTAGAATAAAACAAGAAAATGGAATAATGCTTTATCAAATCAAATAGTGTTACAATAACACTCATCATAGATTAATAGACTTGGCTTCAGTTGAAGAAAGTAAGGAAGTAAAGACATCTAGAGTATAGACCAAAATTAATTTGGTTGCCCGTCACTTACTACATTTCAAAATATAAAGCAACGTTTGAAAAGGCTTACCATTATAATTATGCAGAGAAAAATATTAAAAGTGAGAGAAGTAATATTAGATAATCTAGTCGTTTACAAACAGGAAGGCTTGACGGGAGAGGATATAGATGACATATTTTACGAACATGAGCTATATCTGTATAATAAATAAGATGACAAATACAAAGTTGAAAAGATTTTAAAAACTAAATCTAAACTAAAACTAAATGGATGAACGGTAAAATAAAGTATGTACTAGTGAAATGAAAGTATACGGTGAACTGTTTAATAGTTAGAAATCAGCCCAAATTATTATGTCACTGAAATAAATGGAGGAAGCACAGTACATACATGTAAGTATTAATGAGCATGGCAGTTTTTGAAAGATAGTGCGTTTATAGACTATTACAAATCTGGAAAATACATTGCATGAGAATATGAAAGTATTAAAACATGCATGATATGTTAATTTGTTTTAATTACAAACGTTCATTCAAGAACATCACCAGTAAATAACGAAATGGTCATAAGGCGATAAGGAGATCACTATCTACACAGAATAATAAATGGAAAGAGATCACATTAAAAAATATGAAGCCTATTCCACATCTCTAAACAAAGCAGATACAATGTAAAAGATTATAAATGTTGATGCAATTATGGTTACAATTACACTTAAAAAAGTTATTTTAAAAAGATACAACAATTACACCATCAACTATGCATTTTTTCCATGACAACATTTTACAATGTAAATTCAACACATCCATAAAATCTTCTGTTGCAGAGAATTACCACAGAATTAACCAAAATCAGTTGATTTCGCAGGAGTTTTTACAAAACCTAGATGAAGTAAATCCAATACACCTTTTTCCATTGTGCAGGTATATATAACGATTTTGCAGAACTGTCATTTGGCATAAAGTACCAACTGAAAGTAAACCACACCAATAAACGCTACAATCAGTATTGGAGATCATTTGTGAAATGTTATAAATGCAACACATAAAAGTTTGCACAGGAAATTTAAAAATGACGTACAAAATACTAGTGATGTAAAGAGTGTATAATGTCAAAAGATTAAAATGGTACTACAGTGAAGGAGATGATGAGGTTAGAGACAGAAGGAAGAACGATTTCATGTAAATCTGTAAAACAAGTAAATATGTGTATTTGCACAAGAAAAACCAATTTGTATTAATTGTTTGAATCTATTATAGGCATTAGGTACATAAATATATATAATATTACATTTGCAGAAATTAGAGAAATATTGGGTGAGTCCCGCCCTGAAGTTACAGCCTCTAGTACAAAATAAATAGTCTTCTAATGAGATTTTGCCTTCGGAATGTGTTCTTTGTGACGCGATGGCCTTCAGATTAAACAAGTAACAAACACAACACCTTATCCATGCCCAGTTACGATATATAATACATCAGTTGACACTGCTATTGCTAAACTATTCTATGAGACGAAATTTAAAATACTGAAACGAATTATTGTATCTAGAATCAATTAAAGACTGTGGATACTTATTTATTCAAGATCACAACAAAGAAATTAGTGGATACACAAAATAGTATAGATATGAAACAATTTAATCTGATCTGCAACAATTTTAAAATTCATCCAAATTATGACTGGTGATTCCTCAAAGGTAATAATAAAACAACTAAAGATGATACCATGTTGAAGAAAAAGATTTCATTATTGAAGATAATGTTTTTTTATTACCCTAAAATATATTCACATTTAATCGACCACGATAGAAGGTATTTTACAGACCAAGGAGAAATGTATAGCTTTGGATGGTGGTTGGTAAGGATAAGGTTGCTGTATTCTTAAAAAGGTGAGGCAACAGGTTGGACGTATTTCGTTCTTCAAGACAGCAATGAATTAACACACGTGGAAATAATCAAGTCTAAATCATGGCATTGGGTTTTATGTGATATGCATCTTAGGTACACAGTTTGGAAACAGAAATAGAATGGTAAATATCTGCTTCCACCGCTGAAGACACTGTTAAAACGCTAATAACCCAATTATTTTAGGACGGCAATGTTACTACTCAGAGGAAAACAGAATGACCAGTTGTCAAAAATCCATATTAAAAAAGGTAAATTTGGACTGTACTATTGATTGTGACAGTATCTTTTTAACACCGTCTGACCTGGTGCTAAATATGGGTCGTACCTTTGGATACAACAAAAATCTAAAAAAATCCAAAGACTCGTGTAAACTCGCACCAACCATACCATCAATATCTAGATGACAAAGAACAATATTCCAAAGGTTGAAAGACTGTAACTGTACCACAATACATTGTCGAGGACAAACAAGAACATAAAGTGATTAAAAATTATATAGAGAAGGAGTATTATGATGATGACGCTAGTCCTATCAGATCTGTCAATGCAATCCGATAATTGGACGTTCATGTAAAACATAACAATTCAGAAACATCACACAACAATGATAACCAAGAAAGAAAGAAATACTCATTTATATTAATACTAACGGCTGCAGGAGCTGTTACAGTTTGCTTTTAGTTTCAGGTTATGAATTCGTTTAATACGACGAGCTTATGTAATTTTTGATCGTGTTACATGCAAATAAGCTTTGCTCAGTCTTCTTTGATGTCGTGTCTTCTAAACCTTTGATCAAAGATGCAAATAACAAACACACTAATTCCAATATAAGTCAAAGAACATATTCAGCAAGAAAAGAAAAAACCTGTTGCCTGTTTTAAAAATCCAATTTACCACACTACCAACAATACTTAGCTCCTGATGGATTACTACCGCCACTTGTTCCTCCACCGCCAACTAAATATTTTACAAAATAAGTTGTATACAAATCAACAGTTGATATACGGAAAGGCTATATCAGGCATTCTAACACTCTTTTCTTTAAACAATTGTCTTAACCGTTTACTTAACGGTAATGTTTCTCTGTATTCAAAAATATTTCAATATTTTCTCTGAAAATACTTTTTTTTTGCGTGTGGCCGATTCTTACGTTTCAGTCTGTTTTTCATCCATTTTGAAATCAGATTTCATAAATTCTATTTTCAAGTTATCAACTTCTACAAGACTTACATAATCCCTTAAACCTCTTTCCTCTCGTGTAGTGAATAATCTTCTCACTACACGTGGAAGCTCCCAACGTATAATTCTTCTGTGGTAATCTTCTGGTAAATTATATCCTTCTCCTACCTGTTTGTCAAATGACTCCTTTGTGTCTATTATATGCATCTGTGTTTCCTGTATTGGTTGTCTTTGTACAACACTGGGTTCCTAAGTATATTTAGATTGCATCTACCCTTTAATAGCTGACACCATGTTTTCCCCTCTGTTTCCAACCCAATGTGCTTGACAACGCCTTTAGTAGTGTCACTTTCTTTGTTTTAGACCGGAGAGCTCAGGACAAACCAGCCAGCCCTTCTATACCCGTTGACTTTAGTATTTTCTACCTTACTCGTTGCATCTGACGACATGCGCGGTTGAGTTTGCAAAAATGTAATCACACACGCACATGTGGAGTTTTCATTCAGGCCCTGATTATTGATTGCCGCTATACTCGGCGGAGACTAAAAGTACTACTACTACAAACACAATTATTGATCGCCACCGACTGTGTAAGCGATTTTGCTGATATTATTTTTCTCCACAGCAGAAAATATTTTCTCTACAACCAAGTTAGGCTGATATTATTTGAAGCTGATATATTTACTATCAACAATGGTGCTGCAGGAGTATCGATCCGCACAAGCGGATTTTGCCACTGACTGTGGTAGCGTTTATGCGAATATTTTTATATTAGATAATAAACTCGTATATAACAATCGCGAAAAATTCACAGATCGATGCATATAGTATACTAAAAGAATTTATCAAAATATCCGAGTCTAGAATTATTCTACCAAACCAGAGAAGTGTGCAAAACGTCTCAGAAAAGATTAGGTCGTTGTTTTGCTTACATGCATCATGCAGATTTGTCAAAGAGGGTAAAAAGATGTATGATTTTTCACACACATATCCGGAGCATTTTGGTAAATTAGTCAACTTAGGAGAGATCATGGAACAACTGCAATGCTTACTTGGCGAAAAATATAACAAGCAACCTGTAAAAACATTATTTGATATTGTGCATGAAAAATAAAGTCGCTAACGCTGGTGGCATCACCTGGTACAGATAGCGAAACGAGCGAATGCTATAATGACAGTGATGATGACGACCACGACCATGACAACGAAACATTGAGTGATTATTGTAGTAGTCTTGAAGATCAATAATAATAAATTAATTAAAGAAATGTTTTTGGCATTATAATATAGGAAAATGGACGCAAGACAAATGAGTCATCATGAGTATTTAGATTTACTTGATGATGATGAGTTGCAAGATTTGATAAACCGCAATAGATTTATCAGAAATAAAAAACGGGAGGAAGCATGTTTAGAAGAAAGGAAACGGTGGGCACAAGTGCTCAAAGAGGCTGGGGATAGAATAATTGCTAGCAAGATGCAGAAAACTGCAGCTGAAAAGAACGCAGAAGAGGAAGATTCTAAGCGACGATTGCGATGCCATATTTCTAAGCAAACATCACAAATTAGGAATGTTCGCACGAAATTTTCATGCAAAGACACAGTGACTATGGGATCAAAAGTGCAAGACATTTTATGTTACGGGATGTCATTGTACAACCGGTGGTCATTTACGAGTCGGTATGGTATTAAGGGTACTGATGAATATGCGGTGATTTGGCTAAGTACCGAACTGAAGAAAATTATATTCAAGCACAAAAAAAGTATTTTCTGATGATCCCCAACCGGTGTCACTTCGTGACCTAGTGACTTTATATCCCGAGGCCGACAATTTGGAAATTACAATGACTGATGAAAAGTCGTTTTCCTCAAACGGACGTACTATCAAATAATATCCATTGCGAGCATCTTTGCAATCATTAACCGGCGATGATAAGGACGACGGACACATGGATGAATGGCCATCAATCGAAAGCATTTTACAGCAAACGGTCGCACAATCGGATTATGAAGACCCAAATGATTATGAAAACACAGATGACTATCCCTATTAGAGAACACAATTTATATATGAAAAGTTCAATGACGTTAGGACGCAATCAATGCAAAGGTGGATGCCTTGGAAAACGTGAACTATGCGGCAGAACATGCCATTAGGAATACCGTAAATCACATTTGCTCGCATTACGTAATGGTCCGGGTGCTCGACCATGTATCAAATGTGGTATCGGAGTAAAATCTCATAAACAGCTTTGCCGCCCATGTGGATCTGTTAGCGAGTATTATATGCCGTCAAAAATCCGCCTGCGCAACAGCAGCGGAACCAATTGCGGAAATACCCCACGACGACGTTGGTGAAAACGATGCCCAAGTAAATGAAATAATAGCCATGATTGGGGCAATTGCCGTTTCCAACCCCTGTAAAGTAACAATTTTTTAAACTTTTTGACGCAATTCACAACTTTACAAAGAATATACCTGATATAATAGTATGCCGAGTGTGATTCAACGAAGAGAACTCGTCCGGATGCGTGGGATACAAATATCAAGCCGTATGCGAAAAGCTGACATACTTGAGTTATTAGGATTCGTAACTGAACCGCAACCACAACCGCAAACGGTAGGACAACTCAGACAATTCGCGAGCGAGCGTAACATACCAATACCTGAGGTGCAAGAAAAACTGATATACTTGTGCGCCTAGGTATCGTAGCTGAACCGCGTCAGACCGTGACACAGCTTCGTGAAACAGCAGCACGACTCAGTATAGAAATTTCTCTACGAGTCGAGCGTAGGGAAATTGCAAATACTGTTGCGGATGAACAAAACCGTCGACGCATCGCAGCCGCTATCGCCGCTGACGCAGTCGAGCATGTTCGAAAGACCGCGGTCGTATCGCCGCTGAGGCTGCCGCGCATGCAGTCTCCGAGTTTAAGTTACACAAGGGTAAGAACGGTCATGTGGATTACCGTGCGATTATTACAAACACGTACTCGGCAAGCAACGACATTATGAAACTTTTATAGAATATGCTACATAAATCGATGTTACAACGCTCCAACACCATCGACGTTAAAGCGGATATTGTTGTCCATGCGAATTTGACTATACCGTTTTCGCGCAAGTCATCAAAAAAGGATGGATTTAAAACCACAACCTTGTGGCTTCATAGAAGCCCACTTATAATCACGAACCGCAAAGACACCGAGACTATCAATGAAGCAGGCGACGAAGGTACTGAAAAAATTCTCCATACGTTGGAAAAATTTACCGACACCGGTTCAGGATGGACTCTTGACAGATGTACGGAAGTTCAACTACATATTTCCTCGTACGAACCATTCCGCTGATCAAGTTATATACCAACGCCAGACTATGTTCCGCCGCGGTCGGTGATAAATGTAAAAAACAAAGACAACCGATGTTTTGAATGGGCGATCATGTCAACGTTACATCCCGCGAGCGATCATGTAGATCCGACGCGAAATTACGAACAATATTTGGGTGAACTCAATTGTGGTAACATTGAATTTTAGGTTCAGGTTACTAAAGCGATACTGAACAAGTTTGAAGAACTTAACCCGGATATCGCCGTTAACGTGTTCGCTTGAGACAAAGGCTTTTATTCGCTTGCGTTATCCCCACATGTGCAAAACGGAAATTCGCATACGCGGACCGAGATTGCTCTGATGTTAATAGAAGACATTAGCGATTCAGAGTCGATATTGCATTACGTATGGATAAAGAATCTTCCCCGATTGCATAACCGACACAGAAAGCATACGGTTAAAATGTTTTCATGCAGACGTTGCATGCATTTATTTAGCTCCCAACAGCTGCTCGCGGAACATGATTTTTATTGTGGTGGAATCAGTAACAAACCTCAGCGTACGATTATGCCAGAACCCGGGAAAAACATTTTGAAATTTACTGAAGTGCAAGGAAAGATTAAAGTACTGTATATCATTTATGCGGACTTTGATTTTTGAATGTTTCAGTGAAAACCACTGAGGTTAACACAAATACAAGACAAGATGCGGAATAAATCTCATGCGGGTTTGGTTACATTGTCACTCGAGGTTACCAGAACAGCTCGATTCGCCCGCAGACATGATTACAACCGGTAATGATATTGATGAGTTTATCGTGGCCACCCATTGCTGGATCTGCGAAGTAGCTTTCAGTTCCATCGATGAAGCCGGAGGTTCCAAAGTTCACGATGCAAAAGCATCGAATGCGCAAAATAAGCGTCATCCCCAGCAACATGGAAAAATAGATGACGTTCTCTGCGGATCAGTTGCAGTTCATTGATTTGCTTCAGTTTTTGAATTCCAGTTTGGATAAACTAGCAAGTAACCTTGCGGTGGAAAACTTCAAAATCACCAGTCGATATGGTGCTGTTGGACAAAGTCCACTCACCGCTGAAAAATTAAAAGTTAAAGTTAAAAAGTTAAAGCTGAAAAGTTAAAGTTGATAACGCGAAAAGGAGTGTATCCGTACCAGTACATAACCGACTGGGAAACGTTTACTGAAACTCAGTTGCCACCAATCAAGGCATTCCATCCGGCCTTGACTCGCGACGTTATTTCCACCAACGACTACGCACACACAAACGCGATTTGGTCCGCATTCAAATGTGCGAACCTAGGTGACTATCACGATTTGTATCCGCGCACCGATGTGTTGTTGCTCGCGGATGTCTTTGAGTTGTTTCGTGACACCTTAGCATCCCAAGCGGGAGGTCGCTTTTTACAGCAGATCTTTTTATGCACACTCCACGATTTGAATTTTGCTCCGTAAATTATGAATTCTCTTAGACACTGTTCCTATTTTTGTTGCTTTCATGTTAAGAGGCTCTTTGGGCATAACCCCGCATGAGGCCAGCACCTCCCCGGAATCTTTCTAACTTCTGAGGGCGCTTCTTTGCTTTGCATTGCAACTTTGTCTCACTTATATCAGCCTTAATTTCCATTGTGTCACGCGGTTCTCATGCATGAATCCCCCACAAGACCATCTCACTAGAGTCTTTCTGACTTCCTTGGGCACTACATGCGTACACATAGTAACTTCCACCATGTATCTTTGTTGGTATGCCTTGTATTTTAACAACACATTTTATACCATTTCCTAATAGCGGTGCTGATATTGATTTGTTATCTTAGGATGTAGTCACTTTGCTTTGTATTATTTAATGGTCGTTATTTATGATGTGTAAGCAAATTTTGACTAGTGCTTGTTCCCATCGTCTCTCTTTGCTGAATGTATTCATAGTCTGACTATTCAGGTAATTGTTGACTTGTAAAATAACACCCTCGAGTTTGACTGGTCTAGTAATACTTGTGAAATAGCACCCTTATATTTGACTGGTCTAGTAATATATAGAGAAGCATACATTTTTAAAGTTCTGGAATTAGAATTTCTCGATATATTTATTTACTTATTTATTGCGCGTGGGCGAAGACAACTCGGAAAATGATGTGCGGTGGTATTCAAGTTTATTGTGGTCCAGAAGTTTCAAACTATATATATACTACTTGCAAGTAAGGTTATCGTGTAGAATTAAAGGACAATTAAAGTGCTGTAAATAAAACTGACACTAATAGTTTTTACATTGCAAGGACCTAATACAATGAAAGGGCAAGTAAAGTCAAACTTACATTTAGCACCCTACACCGTGCTAAAAGTATGATCGGCTGTTTAATTAAGATTCATATATGTTTAAGTTCTCTATTAGCATCCGATATGATTGTGTACCGATCTGATATATTTCTAACAGAGCTCTATCATATGATGAGCAATACTTAGAAAACAAATGGCATTTAAATTCGTGGCTTAAAGCGCGACTGAGGCACCTAATGTCACATACTACAAAGAAGCAAGCAACAGCCTGTCAAACTGTCTAGTTACATTGTATAGAAATAAATGTCATGGTTTTATTACCGATATTTTTATACTATTTCAATTAATAAGTAAGAAATGACTGAGAGTTTTACTCATTTATCTCGGTCAAGTGCTGAAAGAGTCTATTGTTCTCATCATCCGCAGAAAGACGATTCCTTCAATATCATATCTTCACTGAAGGTGGCATGTGGTACTAGAAGCAACGCTAAACCTATGGAAAAGCTTAAGGCGCAAAAAGTTAAGTATGTCAAGCTATTTAACGTCGGTACATTGATACGAATTCACTTTAATACAGTGATCGTTCAGCATATTACATCTAAGCTGCCAGTTATTTCTGTTCTTAACGTCCTGCACATTTTTGTAAGCGTGGGGGTGTTATGTTCCAAGTGCATGATTTCAAGGTGAATCTCATTAAGGTCTTTTCACTAAACTGTTATCTGCGCTAACTGTAGTTGGCAGGAAGTTCACATCATTTGCCTTGTAACAGTTCACACAAAAATCTTACAGATATAAACGTTAAACGAGAATTGACCTACTTGTACGTGACATGTTGCAGGATTCCTCTTCCATCCATTCCGACAAGGCATAATTATCGAGAAGTAAGGACTACAACAAGAACAAATGCAATACTTAAAATCCATTTTTGATCGAGGAATAATCGCTAATGTCTAGTTTCATAATATATTATTTACACAATTAATTGTAGAGTTACAGATTTTGACCGCATTTAATTAGTTCAATGCCTTGCCCAGTCGAGGAAAAAAAAAGGGAAAGAAGCAAAAAGAAACAAAAAGTGCGTAGCGTTGATTCTAAAGAGTTAATATGGCTTAAAAAGCACACAAAGCATAAGAGGCTATTGTCGAGTAACGTGTATTGTGGAATGTAATCAATATCTAACAAACATTGTTTCTTTATGTGGCAGAGTTAAACAATATTTTATAATTTGTAGGATTTATAAAAAAAAGATACAAATTTAAAGTGTGCCTATTTATAATTGTGGAGGCATTGTAAGTGTATAAAATAGAATAACTGAAATGAATTAGCACATAAATAAAACCAGATTTAAAAAAGCCTCTAAACTGCATATCGATAAAAAAAAAATACTTATAGCCATAATAAATATATATAGACCAACATTTCAAATATCTTTTCTCTACTCGACATGTCTCACGGATATAAAATATTTAGTTTCTCTAGAAAAACAACTAAATTGCAATAGGGCTAAAAATGCTTGGATCTGTCACTATTATTCCCGAGGTTTAGTAGGATACATTTATGCATTTAATTATCTATTGATAAGAGCAAAACTATTTTATAAACACTATTTTGGTTTAAGTTAACATCTTCACATTTTAATCATTTGGAAATATCGACTTAGTAGCTAATGTCTCGATGTAAAACCCAATGCTAAAGCCAAATATTGATAATAAATTCGCGTACTTTACATATTGTTTAGCGAGAAAGGAATTCCTTTTTTAACTCAATAACAAGCAAAATTAGTGTAAAGTTTATTGGAATTATAAAATCGACACTTACGAAGAGGATAATGATCCACCACATCTTGAAAGACAATTTTAATAACCGTCTGGTCAATGACCATCCCTTTTGATTATATGTCGTCTGGGTTGTGAGAATATTACCATGTGTTTGTTGACTGATGTAGGACTCAATATGCCTTCTATTCCAAATGAGCGGTTCTCTCTGTGTTTGGGACACGATTGATATAGAACTCTTTCTGTCTTGCTATTCCAAATAAGTTCAGGTACATATGAATAGTTTTCTTGTTTTCTTCATTGTTTCAAAAAATCCGTTGTAACTTGTTATGCACTGACGGACAAAATAATGGACAATAACGAACCGGAAGGTAGCTATTGACCTTCCGATGAATATATCAAGCTGATAATACATGAATGCATAGCGATTATTATTAATAATTCTTGAGTAAGCGCAAACAAGAAACAAACAAGTTACTTGATCCTAGACACGAGAGTATTACCAAAAGTATTAATCTGCAATAATGTTTCATGCACTATTGTATTTATGTCATGCGAGCCATTAATTCTCGCCCCTTTGTTTCACGAGTCGCATTGCACTATCCCGGTCAAAAGATTGATCAACGATAAAACGTGTCATTTGACTTGGTTAACATGTCTCATTATACGTACTTCACAGCAAGTGACATACCTCATTTCCTAGTGATCTAAGGCATTATAAATTAGATGAAACCTGGAAATAACAGTTTTTCTTGTTCCTAATATCATGTTTGTTATTTTATAAAACCACGTATCCAGTAATTTGTGACCGAACATGTGGCGAGTTCGCTTACTAGTATATAATTGAGGATCTGAGTTCCATGATAAGGCTATAGTAGGGAAGAATATATTTCTTATATGTTTCAATTGTTTGCAACTCCAATAATACCGATTCGATAACTTGTTCAATCTCTTGTACGAAATAGTCAAGTTAACTAACAGTCTTTCCGGGATGTGATATAAGAGTGAATTAAGTGCGCCAAAAGTAGATGGCGCACGTAGCATAACTCCTTACACGGCTTTCTAGTTCACACAAGTCTATTGCGACAACGATATGTACCGGTCCAAATGCGCCGAGCATACAGTTGGGCAGATATCCTTGTTGGCAAAATAAATTGAAGCGTGCCCAGCCTAACCAGGTTAGGTACTGATATGTGTTTCTGACGCACATAAATAAACAATTAGGAAGATGGAAGGTGACTCTTTTTATTTCAGGAATGCACTTGGCGGGTCTCCCCCCCCCCCCCCACTCCACCTAATGGAAGGAATTGCTAAGTAAAAACATTACATCGGAAAATTCATGCTTATCCGTGCGAGTTTTCTAAAATATAAATATACATTTCCAAATTTTCACTCTTCGCATTAAACTAAAGATAAACTAGATAATTGTAATTTTAATATATATATCAACATGTACAGTTGATGTCCGTCAGTTTCTTTTGGCTGCATGGAAGTGATGAATACTTTATTGACCATAGGTCTAAAGGGTCGACGACCTAACCTAACAGGTCTTTAATAAGATCTAAGGTTGACTATGGCTCGATTACGTGCGGATGAGCTTGTACATTCTACCTGCAGATGCTTCATTGGACGCGCAATCAGTGGCTTAGCCATTGTGTACAATTAGAACTTCCCCATCAGAAAACGAATTTGTTGAAAAAAGAACTATTATTTTATCCTATTCGAACGAAATTTACTCTTCATATGATACCAGACAATCTTTTATGACACCTAACCCCGCAAATGATGCCGTTTATATCCCCAAATATCAAACCTTTACCTTCCCAAGCTAAATCTCATTGCACCTTTTGGCATATGAATTCGGCTACACTTTGAAGCAGCACAACTCAATTTTGAAAATGCTGCATATTTCTATTTCGCAATACCCCCAACTTGGTTATCAAAAAATCAAAATAATATTTGATCTCTGCCAATGGTAAAAGTCCTCAACAAATCTCCGCAAATACATAGTTATCATATGACGTCATAACATCCGGGTACCGTAAGCCATTTTGTGGGTCAAGGATTTTGCTTCGCTTTACTGCACATCACTGTCGGCAGACAAAAGGAATTGAAAGTCGGACAATGGTTAACACAAGCTGGGTTAAAGAATGTTTTAACCATGCAGACGATTCCGTGAAACGTAGTTTTTACTGTATACCTGTTGTGAGGAAATTCGAAGGAGACCAAACGAAAAAGTTAAGTGAAGAGCGGCGACGAACAGGTTGGCCAAAGTGAACAGAAAAGACCTGCCGTCCAAGTATTCGAAAATATGCTCAGACCACTTTGTTCAAGGTACTTTCATGTAATGTACAGATTAATATTATAATTATTATTATTAGTAGTATACCCCAAATAAAATTCTTCAAGTGAATAACACAGACACGTAGATATTCGTCACCGGATTCGCTCTATATTAAACCTTGCTGAGCCTGAGATAAGTGCATTTGAACTGTGGCACCAGTGTTCTTCTACGAGTTTATTCTAATAATTTTCTGAAGTATTAATTTCTCATATGCCTTAAAACGATGCTAAATAGGTTTGTAAAAGTGCTATATTGTCATTCTGTATCTAGTTACATCGAACTATTTACTCGGTTTTGTTGTTTTCTTTTTCAGGAAAACCTGCCGATTTGTAAAACCATACACATCCTGATTGGGCTCCCACACTTAAACTTTGTGACTTGTCAAGCAAGAAAATGAAAAAAGTGGGAACAGATATAAAAAGGTAAAAACTGATCATTCATAAGCATGTGAACAATCTCTTCCCTTATTGTATATGCTGATTCAGCATTCACTCATCCTGCCCTCAGTTTAACTGTTCTCACTCAGACGAGTGTATGAATGGTTTTTATGTAGTTTTCTACATTAAATACAATACCAAATACACATAACCTAGAAAACTGTCAGGATAGAGATAACAGACTGTCATTTCATCACATTCTTTTACTACAGTTCTGACCCAGGGAAACTGAGATTCGAGTAATCACTTGACGAACATTTACAGAACATATTAAATGCAGAGTATAAGTAATTAGATTGGTAGAATTTAAGATACCATAACACTCTATTTATATAACACAAAATAACGGTTAACTTGGCTGGGATTCATTGAAATGTGTGAAAAGTTGGTATGTTTTTGTTACATATTCCATTTGTTAGCACTTGTCATACAATTTTTTAAATTGTAGGTACAACCGAATGCAAGACAGACAGAAGAACAGAGAAAAACATGACATAGCTAATGTGTTGCTAGATTTGCAGGAGTTGCAGCCAGATTATTTTGCCCTGGAAAGGAATGAACCTGCTAATCACAGAAGCAGCACTGTTTGTTTGTTTACAGTGAAGGGAAAGATGGAACAAGATAAAGAACCGACAATAAAGACTAACCCCATTAGCCAGAGTGTTGTTGACAGGGAAATTCAACACCTGATTACAGAAAATACACTGCTGAAAGAAAAATTAAGTTGCTACAAAATGAATCCGGACTAGTTTAGTGACAATGATAAAAAGTAAAATATTACACTGGATTGCCAAGCTACATGACCTTGATGGCCCTATTTGAATTTGTAGTTCCTTACATTCCAACCAGTCGAGGCTCAAATGTTGGCAAGTTTGAGAAAATAATAATGACACTAATGAGACTTAAGCTTAACCTTCCTTTACAGGACATTGTATATAGATTTCAGATATCAATATCAACTGTGTCAAGGACATTTTTAATTGTTATTCATGTTTTATATATAAGATTAAAGCCTCTCTTGTTTTGGCCTGAGAGGGAAGAGCTTCAGCTTACTATGCCTTTGGAATTCAGGAAAGACTTCTGTGGAAAGGTGGCTGTAATTATTGACTTTTGAAATATTTATATTGAGGCCTAAAAGCCTAATGGCACGTGCTCAAACTTGGTCATCTTACAAGCACAGCAACACCATAAAATTTCTTATTGGCATTACAACTCAAGGATCTGTTTCTTTCCTGTCAAAAGCATGGGGAGGTAGGGCAAGTGACAAGCACATATCTGAAAACTCTGGATTTTTTAAATCAAAGTTATTGCCTGGAGATATTGTGCTAGCAGACAGGGGATTTGACATTTCAGACAGTATTGGAATGTACTGTGCCAAAGTTATCACCCCATGTTTTAAAAAAGGGGAAATCACAATTGGCTCCTGTTGATATCGAAAATGGGAAAATCGCACACTTGCGCATTCATGTAGAAAGGGTAATTGGTCTGGTGCGAAATAAGTATACTATGCTTCAAGGAAAGCTCCCGTTGATTTCCTCATGAATGACAAAGAAGAAACTACAGCTGTAGATAAAATTGTTAGTGTGGCATGTTGCCTTACTATTATGTGGGAGTCTGTTGTTCCTTTTGACTAGTAAGGATTCATGAAATTATTGTGTATTTATTACATATATATTATTTTTTATTGTTGGATGATTTGTATAATATTGTACATGAAATATTCGTGCACAAGTATCAGTCATATTTAAATATTTGTTGATGACGTATCACTATTTTGTGTTCTTACTTAATTATATACTTCCTGGTTTCATTTTATAACATCTCCACTGGAATAGAAATTCATATTGACATGGTATTTTCACGAAAAGTCTGTATTTTGGAAAACATAACCTGTCCTGGAGAACAAGCAGTATATATTGAAGGCCCAAAAAATGTTTCCGGTCGACCGACCATCCATGTTTCTCACATTGCCGAAATTGATTTGTGCAACTAATTGCGCCGGTTTTGCCCAGTACTTTGAAGCGCTTGAAATATTATTTGATTTATATATGTTTTTTTTTAAAAAAAATCCCCTACCTTTCTACCCTAATTTTAAAACCAGTGCAATAGGAAACACCTTTTTTTGGCCTAATACAAAATGGCATGAAAAGATAACACATAGAAGGAAATAAGTAATATATATATTTAATTATTATACAAACATAGATGCAATCAATAAAAAGTACAAGATGTATCTATACTCATCACAGTCGCTATGCCTTTTTGACACTGTACTACTGTACAACACAAGCAAATTTCCTGATAATGGCCTTCTAACACTTTTTAAGCTTTTTAGCTTTACTGCCAAACATTGGACGACATTCTAGACAATAGTATGACCCTTTTGGTGCTCGGGTCATATTAATGCACCTAAAGTGAAGCCATTTCAGTTTGCTGTTTTCATTGTCACAACCGACAACATCATCCAATGTTTCATCGTAGGGCACTTGACAAACAAATTAGGTCAGTGTCATTTCCTGATACATTATGTCCATCACTATTTCCTGATGCATTCTGTCCATCAACATTGCTAGAGAGGAAGGGTTGCAACACTGATGCACGTAGCTTACTTTCCATTTGTGCAACCGGTTTCATGTCTTTGGGCTGTGGGCGGGTGCATAATTTTCCTGTCAGTTCTGGCAGAATAACCTGAATGAAGAAGGCTTTTAACTTGGCTTGTATACTTTCCCATAGCTCGGGGTTTGGCTGAATTTTTTCCACAGATATGTCCTTTGGCGTCCAGATAACAAAGTCACAAAACTTCTTTTCACTTACAAAGATTTGTTTTGCACCTGATAATAATACCGATGGCATGTTTTCAATTGTTGTCTTTGTCTAGGAATGAAATATTTTCATTTCTAACCTCCATATCTCTGACACAATATGGAGACTTCACCTCCACCGTTCCCTCTCCACAATAATCACAGGATACAAGAGCATCAGGAGATGCTCCAATGTGGGGAAATTCAGGGTTGATTATAAGACCACTTTCAACAAGTGTGAGCTGTTCATGAACGGACTCTAATTTGCTTTTTTAAGCATTCACTGCATCTTTTTCATGCTGGCAGCCCCACCTTGTTGCCTTATTAAATTTTTTTACAGGGTAGCACATGTCTCTTATTGTGGAAATGGCTGGCTTATCAATGGAAGATGTGCATACAGGTTTCATTCTTGATGCTGTTATTCTTCCGGTTCTTAGCCGATGCCAATCTTTACACTCAGCTTGTCCACGGGATAGCTTCTCTGCATTTGTTGCCTGTTCTGCCGTAAGATTAATGCCATTGAACAGGTTTTCACAATATTTTACTAGCTCGTCTTGAGTCGTGAGAGCACATTTTTCATCATTAAGATCAAAAAGAGGCTTTGGAAGATTATTAACTACCATGGATGGAATAAAATGTTCAGCATACTTAGGCATGATCGAAAGCACTACAGGCTTGGTTTTAGTCATAAACAACTCCGATTTCAAGACCTCCAATCATCATCTGATGGCGTAAGAACATCGGGGAGTGTTTGGTTGGGTTTATTTGTTTCCATGCTACGGGTGATTCCACTGATAGCATTTTCAAGATTCTTTTTCTTTGTCTCTGCTGATGTAAATTCAATGTTTGAAATTTCTGCATATTGAACCTTGTCAATGCTTGATGGTAGCAACCAGTAAGCTTTCTCCTGTGTAACTGTCTTTGCATTTTCTATGCGCACAGCTGTTTCCATGTAAAAAAAAAGGGAGGGCACCTACATGACTGCATGCCTTTCGAAGGCCGGCAATACAATCGCAATGCGCTGCATCAACAATACCTGTTTTTTCTGCAATGATCCATGGTTTAAAAGCTGTATCGTTCATGCGCTGCGAGTGTCGTACCTGAAAATGCAGATACAAGCTTCTGAGCATTTTTTAATGAAATATGTACATATATAAACATGCGAACGGTAACATTGGCATATCATAGACCTTCCCAACACTAGCGTGTTTTCAGCTTCCATAAGGTGTGAAGCATTTTGCTACCATAAGCAAAATCCTTCCTGTAGCATATTTTTACTGTGTAGTGTTACTTAATTCCAGTGTTACTCCATAGAGTAGAATATAGGAGGAATCGGTGTAATATATTCAAACAATGTCGAGTATCGTATGATTCAAGTTCTCCAAATTCTGCTTTTATTAAAAATTATAAAAATTTGAATTATAAGAACAAACACTGGTTCATTTGAGTTACAAGAACAAACATTGGTTTATTTAAGTTATAAGAACAACATTGGTTTTCATGAAAATTCGTAGAATATTTAATCGTAACAAATGTATTTCAACAGATCCTTCTATCCATGGTATGAAATTCTTTAGAACACTCACTTTTTAGTATTAATCCCTGTTAGAAGTATTAATCCCTGTTAGAGCAGAACACCTCTGTATTCAGCAGCTGTTGTTGATCTCGGATTTGAACTGCTGACGCATGCGTGGAAAGCAGCATCACACCAAGGCAAGAGCAACGCGTCTTGGTCGTCTCACGCAGTAGTGCGTTACCCGTGATATATGATTGGACGCGTTAACGCTGAAGCTGAAACACAACACCATTTATCTAGGTACAGTGTGCTCCCATTAGGCAACTGTTGTTATCATCTTACTCAGAGTCGGATGAATCATTCCCACATATTGATGTACTGAAATCGATATTTTCAGTGCAGGAAGATTTGTCTGCACGTACTTCCGTAGAAAAATATAGATGGACAAATGATTGACATTTTTCATCAATAGTTAAATATACATGCATACATTTGTACCTGCTGGCTGACCGACCGAGTCACGGCGTTTTAACAGTAAATTGGGAAACTCGGAACAAAAGATTTGGAGTTTACATTAAAGGTGTTCCTTAGTAAAATGACGTTTATTTATATTTGTATAGCAAGACACTACAACGAACATGATGTATATTAATATTAAATAAAGTTTGCTGTACTTCTGAATGTTATTGAGCTTAACTTTTTCGAAAAAAAAAAAAAAAAAAAAAGGGAAAATAAATTATATTTTTTAACAATATTTAATAAACCAGAGTTCCATTTAACAATAAAGAAATAATGATGTCTGGATGCGTTTTTTTGACACAAAATGATTGAAAATGACTATATTTGTACAAGAAACAACAACTAATTTTTTTTTAAAAATTGAATTTTATATTTAAAAAACAAAATAGTTTACATGAACTCTGAGAGTACAGTTTGTAACTAAAATACAGCCAAGGTCCATATTTGGTCCTTGTTTGATCCGTGTCTCTGTCAATATCGTCGTTGAGGGCAAGGTTTGAAGAGAAAAGGGTGCTGACCTTTTCTGCATTGACAACCTGCAATCCGCAATTTAAATAACTGATGAAAACGACCAGATTTGAAAAGAAAAGGTCCATATCTGGAATCTCTGATCTTTATGTAAATATAATCGTTGGTTGTAATTTTGTAAGAGGAGAACGTAGTAACATTTTCAGTATTGTCAACCTGCAATCAGTATTTAAATGACCGATGAAAGTGATCTGAGTAGAAAACTTTAAGTTTCACCAAAAATACTTAAACTCGTTCTGGACGGAACACCAATTCCGGTGGTAGAGGAAGCTAATTGTTAGGTAACTTGTCTTCATTCCACACATTAAACTAATAACGGCAAAATACATGAAAGCCCTTGACCTACTTAGATTGATCTTCATTCCACGCATGAAACTATTAAAGGTAAAATACTTGAAAACCCTTGACCTACTAAAAGTGATATTCATTCCACGCATTAAACTATTAAAGGTAAAATACTTGAATGCCCTTGACCTACTTAGAGTGATCTTCATTCCATACATTAAACTATTAAAGGCAAAATACATGAAAGCCCTTGACCTTCTTAAAGTGGTATCGCATACTGACTGGAATGCAGATCGCAACATTCAGCTTCATCTGTACAGAAGTCTCCTCAGATCCAAACTCGACTATGGCTGCATTGTTTATGGCTCGTCTAGAAAGTCTTGCATAAGCATGCTCGATTCAATTCGCCAATAGGAAATACGGCTCGCCTTGGACGCGTTAAAAACGTCATCAGCTGACAGTGTTTCGCGGAAGACAATGAACTATCCTCTTCAAATCGCAGATGGAATATATCACTCAATTAAGATCATATTTTTCCAATCCTGTCTACGTATCAGTTTTTAACCCAAGTACAAAACACCGTTTGAAACCAAAACGAACACTATCCCAACTTTTGGCTAAATATGGCACCATGCCTTGACAATGCAAATATTGATCTTTAAAAAAAAGGAAGTCTTTAGTTCTTGAAATCCCACCGTGACTTTAAAACAGCCCAGTCTTTTTTATTCTGCATAAAGGAAACAAGCCAGAGACCAATCCCTTCTCTTTTAATACTTCCTATGAAGAATTCTTAAAACAAAAAAAAACTACACCAAGATCTTCACTGGTTGTTCAAAATTGGTGAAGAGGATGCTGCAGCATTTATTAGAGGTAATCAAACTGTAAAATGTCGTTTATTAGATGGCACGTGGATATTTTTCGACTGAGATCAAGGCAGTCGACTCTGCATTAAACTATATCAAAAACAGAAATATTCGTTATTCAATTATCTTTTCCGATTCTCTCTCGGTACTTCCGTCACTTCAGAATAGGAACTTGGAAAATCTCTTTTTAATAAATATTCTTATCAAGTATACTAGACTATCTACCTCTCGCCATATAATTGTATGTTGCAAAACTGACAAAACTGCAGTGTCTCTCGAACCCTCCGATTTTAAAATCTCCTATACTGATTCTAAACCTTGTATTACCACGTTTTTATTGAACCAGTGACGGGAATTATGGAATGATGATGTACATAAAAGCTTCATTTAGCCAATACTGCTTTAGCGAATGGTACCCTGCCAATAGGCCAGGTCGCAAGAATGAAGCGCACGTCTTAAAATTGGACATGCTCACACCACTCGCTCCTTCATACTAAGCTTTCCGTGGGGTATATAGAGAAGTTTGAACCAAGGAGACCTATTGGGCCAAACCACCGTACTCCACAACATAGGGACGTTCTTTAGCGATCCAAAGGCACCTATAGGAACATAAATAATTATCATAGATCATGCAAAAAGTTGTATCCTTCTGAATTGGAAACTTCTTGGTTATGTTAGCTTTGCTCTATAACAACTTTTGTCCTGGTGATCTCTATACACCTAGTATGTAAAGGTACATTATCATTTGGAAGGGTTTTAATCAGATGATAATATGATTGTTAAATGGTAGTGTTACCATAAACTTATCCTGACTTTCACGAATACTGGTTTGGGAGCCCACTTGTCATAAAAGAAAACATTTTTGACGCATGGATCGATCACGTTAGATAATCAGTGATATCTAATACGAGACTGCAAGCTTTGAGAGATTAATTTCTGTTGGCAGATTTTGGTGGTCTCCCCTCAAGACGAGTTTAGCTTTGTTACAAAGAAGCGTGACTAACATAATTGTATTATTCTGTGAATGAATATGTAAATGCCAAATTTATCACTTAACCAAACCACTCTGCTATTAAATAAAATTAATTATACAGAACGAACATTCAAATAAATTCACCTTATTTATAATCTTACTTATGGGTTGTATTGATTGATAATGATATTCCCATATATGCCCGAGAAGACTTGGTTCCCCCTGAAAATCTGGCAGGCCAAGTATCCACGCAATGATGTCATCAGATCCTGGGGAAGGTAGCTCGTGACGTCTGTTTGGACCATCCTATCCATTTAAACAGCCACCACATTGTCTGCCTATTCTCCATCTTTGACCATTCATATACGGTGATAATCAAAGTTCTTTATGTATATGCATTCAGCCAAATAAGATGTGTAAGCGATGGGCAGAATTATAAGGGTAGTCTTAATTAGATACTTGCTCTTATTTTGTGGAAAATAATGAGTTGTGGTGATGCTTTAATTAACGAAAATATTAATAAAGCTTTCTTATACAATGTACATTAATTTAGCAATATTTTGGTATTGTTAATCAGTGCTGTTACATACTTTGTTTGTACCCACCTGCTTTGTGGCACAGACTGGACACTGTGACATCCTTTGTTTGCAAGCATGATTACTCCTAATGGAGTAACAAAGATGAAAGGAATTAGAAGAGAACATGAAATTGACTGCTTGAACATTCTGAAGGACGATATAATGTGGGGGTTTTTGCGGGGGAAAAATCTTTTTTCGATGACAAATATACATGGTATGCGGTTACTTCACTTAACGATTTTAATACATGTATAGCAATACACTGATTTTACTGTACACCGTCCGAAAATATTTAAATTTACATTGTTTTATTAAAAAAACAATCATGCCCTTTGAGTTCCTGATACTGAAAAAAAATAATTACGGAATGTTGCATCAACTGCTTGCTTGGGTGTTTTATTTTTAACGACACTTTCAACACATTACTGGCTATATGCTGATTAAGAAATTAGAGCCAGCTGCCTTTCCCAAGCACACACCAAGGCAGTCGATCCCAGCTGGCATCGAAGGGTACTGAAACCTACGATAAACACATCAGAACTAGGTCGAAAGGGCCGCCTAGCTAACTTTATCTCCAGTTTGTTTGTTTTTTTTTTTTTATAAAAGTTTTAGGTTTACGATAGGTAGCAACCTGTCTGAAAGCTATCCTCTGAAAATGGGTATACCCCAGGCAGCATATTGTGAGTCATCCGATTCAACATCAGAATTAACAGCACTGTGGAGTGCCTTAATCTAGGAACTGACTGCTTATTATACGTCGAGGACGTTTTGATCTGCTGTAGGTAGAATTATGCTTGAAACGTTAATTTCAGATAAACTTGAATAGGGTTCAGAAATGGGCAGAAGGAAAGGGTCAAATTTTTAAACTGTATGCACTTGTTCCGATTACATCGTATTCATGATCACACAAAGATCTATCTTGACGGTTGTCTTATTCCTGTTGTCGAGGAGACCAAATATTTATTGCTTCTTTTCGAGCGTAAACTAACTTTTTTCCACATATTAATTACATTTGGGACAGGTGGCAAAAAGCCCTGGATTTAATAAGAATCGTGCCAAACATTGGGGAACGGGTCTTGCTCCGGTTATACAGATCTATCGCTTCATTGTATCTGGATCAGCATATAAATCCTGCGTGCAGATGCTTGATCCGATACACAATGAGCAACTTGGACTTGGGTGCATGTAGACCGTCCCCTTCAGAAATCATGTCGTTGAGGCAAAATGAACGATTGCTTTATCTCAGACGAACGAAATTTAGCTATCCAGTATGCTACCAAACTATCTTAAAGCCATCTCGTCTTACTTACGGTTGTAGGAATTTATAATGGTTTTCCCATATATGCCCAAGAAAAATTGGTTCCCCCTGAAAATTTGGCAGGCCAACTATCCATGCAATGATGTCACCAGGGTCTAAGGAAGGTAACTGATGACAGTCATGATGTCTCTTTCTAACATCCTCTCCATTCCAACAGCCCGTACGGGAATTTAACATGGAGGGGGGCACTTGAGACCCGTACGAGAATGTTTATGGGACAGAAGTATTTTGAGAGATATAGAATATATACATACACCTAACACACAAACAATCAGCAAAACATAGAAACCCTAGGATTGGCAATAATGGAGTCATCTTTTCGTGGCAATTGGGTGGCCCTGAAAAGGGTCGTTGGTTTATTTTGGTGAACTAAGTTAACACAGATGGCACCTTATGGAGGGTCTTCTTCTTCTTAAGGTTCTATGGACTTCAGGTAAGGACCCGCTTCAGGCAGCCTTGTCTTTCGATATAGATAAGTCTTTGTGATCGCCCATGATGCTTTCACATACATAGGGAAGTCTGGGTTATACAGCATCCCCGATACGATGGTGGATGATTCAACACTAGTCGTTAATCCTTGTATTTGTCGTAAAAAAACTAATATTTACTTGTATCTCATCGATCAATGATCTTTCATAGTATGTTGTGTATCCAATATAGATTATGTTAGAATCATTCCAACTTAACAAATTATCACATCCATGTGAGCTTGTCCAATGTTTGTTTTTTAGAATCACTGTTGTGCCATATAAAAGAGTTGATTCCTGCAAATAATTTGTTCTTGCAGATAATTTATTCGCTGAATGAATACATTATTCTTTACTGCAGTTAATCTTCGTCAGTGATTGGTTCCTGCTTTATATTATCTTCATAATTTATCAGTTTGTTGTTAATTTCAGTCCTTGGAGTGTGTGATCGTATCATACATTCTTTTTCTTTTTCATTCACACGCATTAAATGTATTTTGCATAATAGTTTGTCTTGTTTGTCACGCATTAACCAGTTGTGATCCCCGCAGAATTTGCCACGACATTTACGCTGACATGATCTAGTATCATCCACAGATTTCCACGAACATATTTTACTTATTCGTGTTGTACTCTTCATATGTTTCATTATACTCTTATGATCTTCATGAGGATGGTCTTTCTTGTACTTTTCGCACGACAGTCTCTCTTGGTTTTGAAGCATCTATTGCTTGTGATGTTTGCAAAACTCACCACGACATTTGCGCGAACATGATCTTTTACCATTCAGAGATGTACACGAACAATTTTTAAATGTCGTTTCTGTCGGTGTAATTTCCATTATGCATTCTTCATTTGCCTCATATTTGAGAGGATGGTTTTTCTTGTATTGTTTGCACAATAATTTTTCTTGTTTTCTAAGCATCTGTTGCGCGTGATCGTTGCAAAACTCGCCACTACATTTGCGCGAACATGATCTTTTACCATCTACAGATGTCCACGAACATTTGTTTCTTACGACTGGTGGATATTTTCCACATCCACGCAGCACATACATATGACGACGACAGTATGTATTGCTATATTTTCGTTTACATGACCGTTTTTTTATCTAAGGACACCCATTCACATGTTTGTTTTTGTTTGTGGTCCATTTTTTATAATCCAGTGGATTTACTTCACACAATGTGGAAATTTGTTCCTTTGCTAATTTTTGCTCCTGGATGTATAGTTATTGATATTAAAATCAAATTTATCCGTTAATACTTGTATCTGTCGTAAAAAAAACTAATGTTGATATATTTCTCATCGATCAATGATCTTTCATAGTATGTTGTGTATCCAATATAGATTATTTTAGAATCATCCCAACTTAACAAATTATCACATCCATGTGAGCTTGTCCAATGTTTGTTTTTTAGAATCACTGTTGTGCCATATAAAAGAATTTATTCCTGCAAATAATTTGTTCTTGCAGATAATTTATTCGCTGAATGAATGTATTATTTTTTACTGCAGTTAATCTTCGTCAGTGATTGGTTCCTGCTTTATATTATCTTCATAATTTATCAGTTTGTTGTTAATTTCAGTCCTTGGAGTGTGTGATCGTATCATACATTCGTTTTCTTTTTCATTCACACGCAATAAATGCATTTTGCATAATAGTCTGTCTTGTTTGTTACGCATTAACCAGTTGTGATCCCCGCAGAATTTGCCACGACATTTACGCTGACATGATCTAGTATCATCCACAGATTTCCTCGAACATATTTTACTTATTCGTGTTGTACTCTTCACATGTTTCATTATACTCTTATGATCTGCATGAGGATGGTATTTCTTGTACGACAGTGTCTCTTGATTTTTAAGCATCTGTTGCGCGTGATTACTGCAAAACTCGCCACGACATTTGCGCGAACATGATTTTTTACCAATCAGAGATGTCCACGAACATATTTTAAATGTCGTCGTTTCTATCTGTGTAATTTCCATTACACATTCTTCATCTGCCTCGTTTTTGAGAGGATGGTTTTTCTTGTATTGTTTGTACAATAATTTTTCTTGTTGTTTACGCATTTGTTTTTTTATGATCACAATAGTGGTTTTGACATTAACGCTGACATAATTTAGTGCCATCTAGAGATTTCCACTCAAATTTGTTCATCACGTATGGCGGAAGTTTGTTACTTCGACGAAGCATGTGCATATGACGACGACATTATTTCTTTAGACATTTTCGTTTACATGATCGTTTTTTATCTAAGGACACCCATTTACATGTTTGTTTTTGTCTGTGGTCCATTTTTTATGATCCAGTGGATCTACTCAACACAATATTGAAATTTGTTCCTTTGCTAATTTTTGCTCCTGGATGTATGGTTATTGATATTAAAATCAAATTTATCCGTTAATACTTGTATCTGTCGTAAAAAAACTAATATTTACTTGTATCTCATCGATCAATGATCTTTCATAGCATGTTGTGTATCCAATATAGATTATGTTAGAATCATCCCAACTTAACAAATTATCACATCCATGTGAGCTTGTCCAATGTTTGTTTTTTAGAATCACTGTTGTGCCATATAAAAGAATTTATTCCTGCAAATAATTTGTTCTTGCAGATAATTTATTCGCTGAAAGAATATATTATTTTTTACTGCAGTTAATCTTCGTCAGTGATTGGTTCCTGCTTTATATTATCTTCATAATTTATCAGTTTGTTGTTAATTTCAGTCCTTGGAGTGTGTGATCGTATCATATTCTTTTTTTTTTTCATTCACACGCACTAAATGCATTATGCATAATAGTTTGTTTTGTTTGTTACGCATTAACCAGTTGTGACCCCCGCAGAATTTGCCACGACATTTACGCTGACATGATCTTTTACCATCCACAGATTTCCACGAACATATTTTACTTATTCGTGTTGTACTCTTCACACGTTTCATTATACTCTTATGATCTTCATGAGGATGGTCTTTCTTGTACTTTTCGTACAACAGTGTCTCTTGTTTTTGAAGCATCCGTCGCGCGTGACGGCTGCAAAACTCGCCACGACATTTGCGCGAACATGATCTTTTACCATACAGAAATGTCCACGAACATATTTTACTTACCGTCGTTTCTGTCTGTGTAATTTCCATCATACATTCTTCAACTGCCTCATATTTGAGAGGATAGTTTTTCTTGTATTGTTTGTACAATAATCTTTCTTGTTGTTTACGCATTTGTTTTTTATGAATACCGCAGTACTGGTTTTGACATTTACTCTGACATGATTTAGTGCCATCTAGAGATTTCCACGCGCATTTGTTTCTTACGACTGGCGGAAGTTTTCCACATCCACGAAGCATTCGCATATGTGTACGACAGTATGTATTGGGACATTTTCGTTTACATGACCGTTTTTTATCTAAGGACACCCATTCACATGTTTGTTTGTGCTTTCACCCTTAAATTCTTTTTTGTTTGCACCCCGTTCCGGGCTAGCGCCAGTGCTAAAAATCATATGTAGTACGATCAGAAGCAATCGACCCTTGTAAATGTTTGCAAATTATTAAAATCTTTTTCATTTAATCACAAGCATGCATACTTAATATAAAATAGGATATATAATAAATGAAATGGTTACAAAATATACGCACAAAAGACTTGTAGCCACATATGCGTATGATGGTTTACGTCAGCACCATTTTAATGCCAAAGCTCAGTCCATCTACATACGCAAACTGAAGGCAGATCTTGCTCAGGATGAAGCCGTTATCTTGCTGGACTTTGCTGAAAACTACAGCTTCATCGTCAAATATGAGGTGCAAGGCCATCACTAGGACAACTCGCAAGCCACATTCCACCAATTTGTTTTAAATTAAAGAATGGAGGGTGAGCTAAAATTCTGTTAGTATTGTTTCATATTACCTCGAGCACGACACTGTCACTGTGCATTCGTTTATTTCAATCCTGATACCGAATCTCGGGACCATGTTACCATCCGTAAAGAAGATCATATATTTAAGTGATGGGACACGAAGCCAATATAAAAACTGAAAGCTCTTGACTAATGTGTGCCACGACAAAAATGACGAAATGAAGGAGTATCGGAGATGCTCACACGGAATCGCTAGGTGACATTGCATGGAATGACCTATCGTTTTTATGGCCAAAATTTGTGTTCATGCAACAGTCCTGTTAAACAAAATGACTGCCGATTTTGTGGATAAAAAAGGTGTTTGTGATACAGTTACTGCTTGGTGAAATTAATGTTTTTCACTTTATACAATTTGTGTTCTTGGAGCAATAACTGCTCAGTTAAACATCTGTTGCATAGACACAATTTGTGATCTGTAAATCTGTTTTATTGACAAAATTTGTCTTTATAGATCAGTCTCGGCTTAGTGAAATTTAGATCTGTTTTAGTGTGAACAACTGCCACATCTTTTGCTACAGCAGCAGTTATTCTACAAAACTTAAATGTACATGAAATCTTGATATGATAAAAAGGAATAATCCGCTACACTCCGCCTATTGGTGGAACAGATGTATTCGCCTATTCCATCATCGGAGCCTAACTGCCCATTTGCCAAAACCAATCCCGTGACTTTACATAGATTGAGTAGCCTTTGACCTCATGTATCTAGCACATGATTGTCACGGAATTGTGTGATTTGACCATAACCAGTGTACTTGTATCAGTAAATTCTCGTTGTATTGTCAAAATACGGGTTTTCTCAGGAAGCTGTCTACTTTACGGAAACAAGCTTCAGCTGTAGAGGTACGTGTAATATAAAATCGTATTCTTTCTTGTTATCCGTTTTATGTGACAGGTTTGTTCGATATATTGAATGTTTGGGAATTTTTCTAAATTTTCTAGAGTCGGATCAATGTCACATAACGGCATGCTATCAGATAGACTATAGTTTGTTTCAAGTTAGCCATTTTTATAGCTGAACAGACAAGATGAATTAAATCAAAAGTTGCATGCATTAAATGATGAGTAATGTTCGAGTTCTTGTAATCCACAGAGTTCATTCTTGTCGGACAGATTCATGTACGAACGTGGTTATTATTATAATAATCTGAAGACAAATAAACAATCACTGTGCTAAAAATGGAACCATTGGTTCATCCTGCTGGAACCTTATTAAGAATGGCTACATAACCTTTGCTAATGAGATAAAGCTTTCTGCCTTGGCTATAAGCAAGTCATAATTCATAAATACCAAAAGATTGTCAAAACGATTTTGTTTTCAGTGGTCTTTTTCGATGCAAGTACATGCTGCAAAAAAGTATTCACATGAGGCCAAATCTTCAATGCACGCTCTGCTACAGCTATGTTCTCAATCCATCGATGTGAACAATGTTCAAGAGGAAAATGTGAACATCTAGTAACATTTGTGAAGTCTTCATGTCGAGCAGGCGTGTCTTTAAAAATCCAAGTTAATGATGAAAATCAATGTCCCAAGTCCCAAGCAGAAGCATCATGTCCAGATCTGAATGCATTATGGACAGTTTGTAATCCACATCTCCATATGTCAATTAACTTAAAAGTTGAAGACACTCCACTCTGCAGGTCCTCTGACAGCAGTTTGAAAAGACCCCAGTTAACATCTGGGCCACTCATAGATAACTGAACCAGTTTACTCGTATCCATTTAAAACTGCTCATGTAATTTCTCAAACAGATCCTGTGCATTAGCATGTCCAGCAAAACGATGAACCGAAGTATCTTGTGATAACCTAAACAGAATATAGAAGGTTGTTTCAATAATAATAATAATAATAATAATAACAAATAGTCTGAACAAAAATTTAAACATTAAAAATGTATTAATTATGGCAAGGCTAAGCTTTTATTTCATCCGTCAGCATCTAATGTATGTGTCATTGCGAATTGTATACACATCGAAGTTATTCGAAACCGGAGCTTAGCGGTCGAGAAACTAAGAAAGAAAACTCTTCTTTGAAATGTCCGGAAATGAAATGCACTATTAGTCTATACTTAGGCAGGAAACTTTGCCGGAGTTCTATAACGTGGTAGTGATTTCAAATATCAAACGCGTTTAGAAAAAAAGTATTACAAACATATCCTAAACATAATTTAAATATTTAAATGCCTTTCATTCTCAATTCCATCATTAATTATTAGTGCTCAGCAGAGTATTACTAGTTAATACTGAAAAGTAAAATCTCTTACTTTGTCTCCATCCCATTATCTGAGGTGAATATCCGTTTGTTTCCTATTTAATTCTCTGTTGAGGCTCTCGTCAAACAATATTACAAATCCGTCTTAATTGTTGATTCTTTTTTTCAACAGGCCAAATGTGCATATATACGACATCTTATCCGAACCGCAACTCACTTTCTTAGCGATTTCACTGTCAGGAAAAGTCTGCACAAACAGTTCTGCAATATTCGCACAACTATTAAAAGAATAATGTGCTGATACCACTTTTAGAGCCCAAAGAATCTCTGCTTTTAGGGTGTCACCAGTAACAAATTGTTAGAAGCTTTGTGGATTTATACAATATTTTATAGCTTGTCTTTTTTTTTGCAAGCATCACACTTTCCACACGAGGTCGAACGTTTTTGTGAACGGTAGACGTAACTATCATTAGTGCCCAATTGTCGAAATTCATCTGGTAATCTGCAATAGAAGGCAAGAAACCCGTCAGCCCGTATTTTACTTTTTACTGCCTATTGTATATAATACGCCAAACAATCTTCATCTTAATTTACAAATAAATTAATAGAGCTTCCGTTTCAAATTTACATTTAATTTAGCTTTTTGTGTTCTTTATTTTGTTAGCATTCTTCACTGCTGTTATATACTCTTTGTTTGTATCAACCTGTATTGCGGCACAGAATTGGCACTCAAATTTGTTTGCAAGCATGATTACTCCTATAGGCGTTAAAAGATGCAAGAAAGTAGGAGAGAACATACAATTGACTACTTGAACATCATCTTAAAGGAGAGCCAAGAAGTGTTT
Organism: Margaritifera margaritifera; assembly: GCA_029931535.1. Classification (NCBI taxonomy): domain Eukaryota; kingdom Metazoa; phylum Mollusca; class Bivalvia; order Unionida; family Margaritiferidae; genus Margaritifera; species Margaritifera margaritifera. The sequence goes on along the minus strand of JAQPZY010001112.1, from coordinate 385,643 downwards.
TAAAAAAATATAAAATAAAAATAACAAATATTTCGTGCCATCTACTTGTACCACCCTGCGAGACAGAAGTATTTTGACGTGAACTGCTTGAAGAAATTGAACGTACCACCCGAGAAAATCTTGAATGCGTTTTGTACAAAACTTTTCAATCACGTTTTAAGGATCTTACATCCATCTTAACATAACTTTACATATACTTTTGTCATTTTTTTCAAAACGTGGCGTTCCGTTTACATATAATTCCCCCGACCCGATTTAACAACGCACTTGGAGTCGTCCGATTTATCATGTTACTGACAGGATTGGATTTGTGATTAAGGGTAATTATGCTGACTATGTGAAAAAAATCCACGGAGGTTTTGGGTGTGATTTTTGTGAAAACCTTAGTTCTACGTTTTGAAAAGAAGGATTTTAGTAAAATTTAATATTGTGAGATTTTTTAAAATAAAAGCTGCTATTCTTTTCGGGATGTGAATATTTTGGAATGTGTGTTGTTGAAATTTCATAAGGAAAATATACCATATTTATCTGTTTTTAAATTTTTGTAATGTAGACGTTATCTCTCTCTCTCTCTCTGACACGTATCCATGTTAGGTTGCATCACTTCGATGTACTTCAAATTTCACCTTTTTAAAACTTTAACAGAATCACTGCATTCTTAGAGAGAGACTAAAACACATCAAGTTCATTCCTTGACTGGCTATATAAATTGTAGCGAAATTCAAAAACGCTCCGCTCTATAAATCTTAACTATTTGTTACTTGCCGCCTAATAACCTAAAAATCTATTTGATGCGCGACTTGTCTATCTATTGACATGCCTTTCTCACTCCCTCCCGCCCTCTCTCAATCAGTTTCTCAAAAACACATACTGACAATCACTATTTTCCTATAGAATGATTTAGATTTAAATCAAATTGTTTATGTAAAATAGAAAACTCTGTGACTTCAGTTTTGTACTTTTTCAAAAACATGTAGACCCTAAAATTCTATAAGTTTTTGTTCATAATGTAAATTTCCTGTCTTCTATAAAACCTAGAGTTTAGTTGCGGTTTTTGGCACATATCTTACCTGTGTGTATGTGTGGTCCTATTTTGGCACTGCAGTGTCGTGAGAAAAAATATTTCTAATATTAGATATACCATTCTAAAAAAAAATGAACACACAGAAAAATCTTGACCAAAACGCGCATTTAGGAGGAAAAAAAAAAGGCAGACACATAACACATAAAAGGGTAACCTAATGTTAACTTCTGCTAATGCTGCAAAATAATAAGAACAATCGGAGCTTTAGTTTTATTTCTTCTAACACCCTCTCTTTCTCCCAATCTCTCTGTCATCAACACGTCAAGAGTCGGATTGTTCATGCCTCTCGCACACAGCATGAAAAATTAATAATCATGAAAATGTTTTTCTTGTCGCTCTGGGTTTCACGCCATTTTCCAGTATATGATAGGGTTTACATGGCGGCAAGTATATCTGGTGGAGGAAGAATAACCGACCCACGGGAAGCTACTGGCAGTCTTACTCACATGCCCACATTGGCCGAGTCCCAGACTCGAACCCACGCTGACTGAGGTGAGATGTCAGTGATCTGTAAAGCGAGCGCCTTAGACCACTCGGCCACCCGGAGCCAAAAATAATAATAATAATTGTATGGCCTAATTAACAATATAATAATAATAATAATAAATAACTTATGATCTGTTGAGCAAGGCCCCTTATTAAGGCCGGATATTAAATAATCTGGATGCTGGATAGTAGATAACTGCGCTTTAACTCTCCGCTTCACACACACATGCTTTAGTTTGGTGGTTTTAAACAACGGTAAACCAAAATAAACACTTTAGCGTTCTACATTTTGCCAAGCCACTCTGAGTCTAGATTTAAAAAAAGATCAATGTCCAACTGTAACAAGTATATTGACCAAGGGTGTAAACCAAAGTCGGTTTGTGTATTTATCACTGTAAGACAGGGTTGGGCAAACTTTACAGACGGATGGCACATTACAAAACTTCAGCTGCGCCGGGGGGCCGGACAGTATAGCTTGGCTCAAGCCGGCCAGTCAGTGCCGTAATAGGCGTAATGAAAATTATGCGCGTACTCTGACATAGATACATTAATAATACTAGTAACAATGACAATACTTTTATGAAGTCGATAACGTTGAAAAAAGTCAAATATGCACAAATTGCTCGCCTTAAGGCTTGAATTAACACTCTTAGTGAGAACAGTCCTGTTTAAGAATTGTTCCGTAATCGGGAACGATTACAATTGTTGCTATTCGAAGTACTGAGTCAAGGTTTTCATCAGTCAATTGATGGTTTTTGATTTGTTAATATTCATCGAAGAGAAGGTTTGTTCGCAGATACAAGCTGATGCAAATAAAACTATCTTCGTGGCAAAAGTTTGCAGATTTATGAAATTTTCTGTATTAAGTCCATCAAAAAAATTGGAGGAATTAGGCGTTTATAAATTGTTCTTGATGGTCACGTCACACTGAAGATCAGTTAGTTCCATCGGAAGTGCAGTAGGTGCTTTGTCAATATAAAATGAGAATGGTGCTGTAAGGAGCTCAAAGTCAGTTTCCATTGATTTAAAAATCTGAAAAACGTCTTTCATATTCCTGTTTCAAGACTAGCAGCTGCCTGCTGTATTTGTCTGCAGAATGCTGGGTTACAGTTTGGGACTGATTCTAGGAAGTGTCCATAATTTTGTTCTTTGAATTGCCTTGCAAATAACGGTAATTTCACTTGGAATTATTTTATTTCTGAAAACAGCTCATGCGCAAAGACGCCTTTACCTTGCAGTTTCAAATTGAGTTCACTCAGTTTGTCAATCAAATCAACTGCAAATGAAAATCAGTCTGCCATTCAGTATTTGTCATTTTTGTTGTAAAGTCTAATGTTGCGTCCTTCATTTCAAGGAACATGATGACCTCTTCTCTTAAGATTCCATACCCTCCTCATCACCTTTCCAAGACTAAGCCAACGTACGTTTGTGTGATATCAAACTTCGTAATATTCACACTCATACTTTCCAGACGAGAAATGAATGGTCTGATTTTTTTAATCCACTGGAACGAATGAAATTCACAGCATTCACCACAGGGTCAATAACATGCTTAATTTCAAGGACAGCGTTACATAAACCTCTTTAGTAAATTATACAATGCAGGGATAAGACTTTGTGATCAGCATTTATGCCCGTGAATGTTTCATTTACTTTTCTGAACAGCCCAGCATTCTTACCAGTTCAGCTTGGGGCTCCATTTGTTGTCACAATTACAAGCTTATCCCATGGCAAACTAAACTTTTCAATGCATTGGAAAAAATTGTCAAAGAAGTCTTGTTCAGTTGTAGTGTCTTTCAAAGATTCCATTGACAACAACAACTCAGTTATGGCAAATTTGTCATCAATTCCTCTAATAAAAATAAGCAATTGAGCTGTGTCTTGTATGTCGGTACTTTCATCGAGTGCTAAAGAATACCACTGGAAGGATTGTCTTTTATCGCGCAGCTGATCTGCTAGATTAGAACAGATCATCTCAATGCGGCGGACTATTGTTCTCCTCGATAGCAACGTTGCCACCGAAACTATTATTATGCAGCAGACACTGATAGAAATGGCTGAATACATCAAATATTTGATAAACTAAAGCAAATCTGGAATAAAATTAGTTCTCTATTAATCTTTTCTAATGAAAACATTTAGTGCAACAATCAGTGCACACTCCTCCTACCCTTCAAAGGCTGGATGGGTGCGGTGAGACTATAAGAATCACGATTTACCATGACTATTTACCCCTACAACGAATTTCCAAGTGATATTGTGGCTTTCTTGAAACTCTTAAAATAGCGAAGAGATTAACCTATTTAAAGATAAACTGATAGATTTATTCAACTACAGTGAATATAAACAAGACAGGCATGTTTTCACATCACGTCTTTACCTAAACATTGCCTCTCTCGGAGGGAAAAAACCAGCTTTATTTGTAGTGGATATCCTTCAGTGGCCACTTGAAGCAGTAAGAATTCAAAGCATTTTTTATTCGAAAACACCTGACCCTTGACCGCAGAGAGCAGGTGACCATACCATTGACTACATTACATTGAGACCAGGTGACTGCTATATAAAGGTGACCGCTAGGGCAGATTTTAATATATATATATATATATATATATATATATATATATATATATATATATATATATATATACACACACGTGTGTGTATTATGGAGTACTTGATATAATTTTTATAGATTTTTTAATATGAAATTCAAACATGTAATGCTACCGGTAGTAGGACAAAAATACCGTTTCAAGGGCTGTCTACCGAACATACCATTTAGAGTTGAAATCTACCACTTAAAAAAAAAATGAAAGATTTTTAAAAAAAATGCAATTTTATGCATTCAATCCACACATTGCAGAAACCAGTCTACTGGGGGACCGGAAATATTATACCGGTGCAATGATGTGTGGTTGAGTAATCGACTTAAAAAGGGTAACATGTACACAAGAAGCTATTAATTGATTATCTTTTTGTTGTAATCTGGAGACTTTAAGGCTAAATGCGTGACGTTTTATGAGGTGTTACAAGTAATAAAGGGATCCAAGTTGGTCCATGATGACTTTTGAGTCTCTGAATAAAACTTGGCCAACCTTTGGCTAAAGCGAGATAATAAAAAAAAGGAGACCTACCAAAACATCATTTCGACAGAAAGACTCTAGTTACTATTTTTAGTCTTTGTATTGTTTTATTGTTAATGAAAGTGAATTGCAAATCAAATACATTGTCCTGTGAATGACATACATGTGAGTTAGTATTTTGAGTTTTTGTATTGTTCAATTGTTATTGCATTGTTCAAGATGTTTTTAGAGGAATAGGGCAGCTCATCTATTTTGTTCAGTTCATGTCAAAATGCCGAAACATATACTTTCTCCCAAATTGAATGCTAAAAATACACCGACTAAGAAACATGAGACTCAAATAGTTCTGAAGTCCATCTCTGGAACTTCCTCCCCACCGTGAACTTGGCTTGGAGGGGTATTGGAAAGCAGTCAGCATTGTTTCATTATTCTCGCATTAACGGAGTTTGAGAAATCAACTTAAAACAAAATTTAAACCAAGTCAGTGTTGTATGGGTCACTGTGATCCAATTTTTCTTAAGCGGGTGTAGTACTCGTTAGATGAATCACCGTGCCAAGTTTCGTAATTCCAGGTAAAACAGTCTGTATACTGGGTGCAGAAAAGACCAAGTTAAGCACAAAAACATAATCAAGAAAGTACAACTGATGTACAAAGTTAGCCTTCTCCCAAAGGGTTAGGTGCTATGAAATCTACTCCAAACTGTTGCCTATGACCTTGGAAGAAAGAAGGTTGAGATTCAGTGCTGCTGCACATAAGCACATCCTTTTATCTGAGTAAACACTGATGCTGGGATTGGGACAATAGCTATCCTCTACTTCGCAGAGGTGACTTAATATGTGATGTGATGGCTCACTGGTGAATCCCAAATTTAAAGAGTAAAGAGGCAAATTTCTGAGAAGTATTCATGGAGTCTAAAAGCAATTTGCATTAAGTATTGTTTTGTATCAATTTTCCACATTTTGTATCGATGTATACATCAAAATGGCACAATTATTGATGCATCACTGAATCATTTCATCCCAATAAAATAACAATTTCGTCTCCCTCATGCGAGGCCACTTCCTTCATGAGGCTAGGTTTTCAAAGCTGAAGGAGTAGTCTTATAAGATGGAGGCCGCATTACCATGTGTTATGCTAAAACCATTTGGCATTTAATTCACAGTATAATCCCTTTTAATCGCGAGACTGCTTGTTCCTACATTAAGTCATCATCTCTATCTATGACTATTCTGGATTACAATCTATTGAAAGTGACCAATCTAGTACACTGTCTGTACAGTGAACCTCATAGTATGGCTGTGCAAAAATGCAGACATGAAAGCAAGTACAGAAAATTTAGTCAGCTGTAAAATTACTGTAGGCCTACTTCAATTGATACAAATATGGCTAAGGTTTTATTAATATAAACTATCAAAAGAAAATGAATGCTAAGGCCATTTATCATTGAATTTTAGGCCAGGCATTATGTAGCGAGATAGTTTAGAGAACTCCAATTAGTTAATTTGAATGGCTACCTTGAGGTTGAAGCAGATGATGACTGTTGACAGCTATATCAGATCCTAATAATAATAACATTCTTTTTTATAATTACTCGTTATTTTGACTTAAATAAATTCTGTACCTTTTGTTATTCTCTACCATTAAGTCCCAACTCGATGGATTTCTCCTCTCAATGACTAAGGTGATCAAATCATTTGGGCTTTGTGACCTGAAATTTGAAGTTACAAATTCCCGAAAGACCTGAAGTTTGAAAGGAGCACTAAAATGTTCAAGTAGGTCAACCTTTGGCAACCAAGGTCTGATAGTTACTTGGAGTACTGACAAATACATACCTTACATAGGAAAAAATATCTTAACTCCGTCCTTCGACTTGTTTGAGCAATAAAAGTGCTAAAGTGTAATCTGCTTGCTGACACGGGAGTCAGAAAAGAGTGGTATTACCTTTGATAGAGGGACTGATGCCAAATTCCATCATTCTTCAGTACTACTGGAGTGAAAGTGCATGCTCTTGCAGCATATATATTAACCTCCTGGACAGTAGGGATTTCAATTTTTTTTCACATCTTGTTTCCAGAGTAGTATATTTACAGTGATACTGCCTGTGATCATGTGATTGTGAACTGGCTTAAGCAAGGCAAGACGATTTAGTTTCTAATTTCAAGCAGCGTAAAACAATTAAGATCTCTTTGATTATGTCAGCAGGGTCAGTTGGCTTCAGTGTTTGAAGTTTGTTGATATGGATTAGACTGTGATCAGAAGTAATTCTGAAAGGATTTAAAGATTAATTGATTACGGTTGGATTACTAAAGAGCTCAATCAGCATAAAACAGGGTCAGTTTTGGATTCGGTGTTTAACGTTTGTTGAGATGTCTAAGCGTGCATTATCTCCCACTGCTAAAACTCCAAAATCTATGCAATCGAAATATCACAAGAAATTCAGTGATGGATGGAGACAGGAATTTCAATGGTTAGAATCAAGTTCAAAGGGCAAGAATATGCATTCTGCCTTCCAGTAAAGCTGATTTTAAAATCTGCTACAATGACAAGAATGACATTACGCATCAAGCAGCATATAATTGCATCTTAAACACAAGAACAAATATGCCATCACTGAAATCCATGTTCGAAGAATCTATCAAATTTTGATAATGATATACATTATGAGACACTGTTTGCAAACTTTATAGCAGAACGTAATCTCCCATTTATGGTAGCAGATCATTTTTCAGATCTAGTCAAAATAATGTTTCTTGACTCGGAAATCGCACAAAAGTTCTCATATAAACGGACCCTAACTTTGGGTCCTGTTACGGAATCTTACCTCTTTTTCCTTTTTGTAATGATTTAATTTATTAGTTTATGATCTCTGTTCTTAGTCTAAACCGCGGATGCATTATAAGTATACATACGGTATTTCAATCGATAAGTGGTCACACGCCGGTAGTGTCGCGTGATCTGTCTCGCGCTCATGATCTAGATTATGTGTACTTTTAGTTCGTCGTAAGCAACATCATGTTGATTGCTAGTTCTAGTCTAATATAGCATTCTTGAGAATAAAATTGTGTTTACTGGAAGTAAATACATTCTATAGGCTTCCAAAGGCTTCGAATGCTGACAGGAACTACGTAGTGGTTTTATTTGATTCTGCGCACTTAGTAAAGTATATATAGGAAATAATCCAGTAATTATCATTCTCCCAGTTACTTATGAAGAGAGAGGTCATATTGATTTAAATTTAGTACAGTGTGGGATTTATTTATTTGGAGATTTATCTATACAGTACATTTAGGAATTTAGTACTGTCTCCATCTGAAATATTATACAGTTCCGTGGAATTATCGGGAACATTTCTAATACTTGTGAGATTCCAGACTTACAAGGATTATTTGGATTTACTCATAACTTATCAACGTCAGCACAGTAAAGGCTGTTTCATTCGGAAAACTTGGATTAACTGCCGGAAGTGAACTTAAAAACATTTTATGATTTTTTAGGATATTCTATACTGTATGTTATTTTTAATTCTTTCACTTTGATTGTTTGTTGAACTATTTTAGTACTTTAGGAAATTAAAGATTTGCATTTTAATCTTGAAAGCTTGTTTGTGTCTTTTATCTTGTTACATTATCCCTAGAGACGTAACAGTCCTCATTGTCAACGTGAATCGAGTCAAACATGAAAGGCAACGTTTTATAATTCTAAAATCAAGCTTTTCTTGCACTTGACTTTCATAGATAAAAATTGCAAACAGTGCAAGTTTGCATGCTAGTAAATAGTAACTTTTCATGCAATGTCCCCACTTTTTTTGACATCACCAACAATGGTTGCTCTGGGCTAAATGGGAATCATTATCGGGTTCTTCCTTACGCCAAGTGCAAGTCATCCACCAAATTTGCTAACCATAGACAATGGAGAACTCAAGCTATTGTGCAGAAACATTTTGCTGCTTTCAGTCATATTAACTTTGACCTTGGACCTTTTGGCCCCAAAATCTAAAGAACTCTTCCTTACTCCAAATGCAAGCCATCTACAAAGACTGGTTAACTGTAGATGGCAGACAACTGTTATAGTGCAAAAACAGCGAACTTTGACCTTTTGATCCAAAATCGAAAGGGTTATCCTTACTCCAAGTGCAAGCCAACCACAAAGTTTGGTAACTGTAGATGGTGGAAAAGTCAAGTTATTGTGCAAAACCATTTGTCTTCTTACAGTCGCAGTGACTGTGACCTTTGAGCTTATGATCCCAAAATTGATAGGGTTTTTCCTTACCCCTAGTGCTAGCTATAACATACAAAAATCCTAGAAATATATTCACGTTTTAGTGAAAATCCCATGTCAATGCCACATTTCCTTCAAGAGTAGCAGTGATAACACGATTTTTGAAACAGTGAATATGGTTTCAATGTTGGACGTCAGATCAGTATCATTTTTATTCAGGACCGGCTACATATTTTAGTGTTAAAGTGAAAACCCCATGTCAATAAGACCATCTATACTGGAAAGTAGCCATGAAAAGTTGTCAAGATGGCTACAAAGGCTGCCATTTTGGTTGATCTATATGTGCAATATTTTAATATAGGACTAACTACATATTGCAAGAAATGTTTTAAGCGACAACCCCATGTCAATATGACCAGCCATTAAGAAATAATATAAGCACCATTACAAATTATTATCAACCACATGCTATAAGAAGTGTTCCAGAGAGAACCATACAGTAATGTAACCATTCACAAAGGTGGAGCTTCAATAATAAGGTTTGAAAATAGGTGCCATGGTAAAATAAGCGCTGTTTTCATTTAAAACTAACAGTATATTACAAGAAGTGGTTAAAGTGAAAACCCCATGTGAATATACCCACCCATTGGTCAGAAGTAGTTATAAAAGATTTGAAGATGGTTGACAGCAGTCAAGCTGCAGGTTAGATCAGCAGCATTTTAATATAGGTACAGCCACATATCATAAGAAGTGTTTAAGTGAAAACTCCATGTGAATACAAACAACTCTTCTAAAGGAGTAGCAATAATGTTTAAAAAGATTTTTAAGATGTCCGCAACATTAGCGGTCAGATCAAAACCATTGTTCGTTATAAGAGTGCTGCCCGATGTTTAATAGTTCTATATCAAGGCACTTATCACACTAAACCTAATGTGCATTGATCATTCTTTTCTTATTAAACTGGCAATGACTTTTACATCCCAGAATCTACAGGTTTCCTTATTACCCTAAATGCAAGACATCCACAATGACTGGTCAAGGAACTAAGTTCAAGACAAAAGTTATTTTGAAAAACCTATTTTTCTTTGAACAACAATCGCCCTGACCTTGACTGCAACACGAATAGGGCCCTTAATACCATAAATGCCAGCTACACACAATCTTTGGTAACGGTATATGGTCTGGAACCAAATTATTGGGCAAAATCCTTTATTTTCTTTCAATTAGTGACCTTGACCTCAAAGTCAACAGGTTTTTTTCTTACCCAATGTGTACGACATCCACAAAGTTTGGTAAACGTACATGGTCGATAACTTACATTTCTGAACATAAACCATTTTTCTTAATTGGTAAAAGTGACCTTGATATTTGACCTTTCAACACCAAAATCAAAAGGGGTTTATCCTTAGCCCAAGTGTGACCCATCTACAAAATTTTGTATGAGATGTAATACTAATGTTATGTCTGGAATCCAATTTCACTGAAATCCATATTCGCAGAATCTATCAAATTTTGATAATGATATACATTATGAGACACTGTTTGCAAACTTTATAGCGGAACGTAATCTCCCATTTATGGTAGCAGATCATTTTTCAGATCTAGTCAAAATAATGTTTCCTGACTCGGAAGTCGCACAAAAGTTCTCATACAAACGGACCCTAACTTTGGGTCCTCATTGTCAACGTGAATCGAGTCAAACATGAAAGGCAATGTTATATAATTCTAAAATAAAGCTTTTGTTGCACTTAACTTTCATAGATAAAAATTGCAAACAGAGTGCAAGTTTGCATGCTAGTAAATAGTAACTTTTCATGCAATGTTGCTTGAATTGTTTAGGTTTTTTTAAACTGATCTGAAACTTTCTCCACGTACCCCCGAGTTTTCCTGACTGCCAGTTTATACGGTAAACTGTCCCCACTTTTTTGACATCACCAACAATGGTTGCTCTGGGTTAAATGGGAATCATTTGGACAGGTCTTAGAAGACACGTATGCAGTTTCCAAACTATGTGATTTACCTGATGGACAAGGTGCTGACTAAGACTTGCACAGGCAAAATTGACCTGTGCAGCAATTGTACATCAGCTTACTGAAGAGGTCTGCAACTTGCGAAGATTCAGGTAATACAAGTCAAGGAATAAAAACAACTTGTGATCAGTTAAACTTATGATTTGTAATGTTTGTTTTTTGTTTTTTTTTCTCTCTGCAACATCAGAGATGCTGCCAGGATTTTATCTAAAAGGGGGAGCTCCCCTCTTGTCACCAAAGTAAATGGGGGAGGAGGAAACGGCCATAGCTCATTATTTACCTAACACATAAATATCCGTTTCTTTCTTGCTGCCTGCTCCACTTTGTTAGAGTTCTATTGAAATCAAAATCCGCAAAGAATGCCTTTCTTACTTTAAACACGCATTTGTAAAACTTCATTGAGGAATGCAAGGTCCAACCTGGACAATGCTTGTTCCATGGCCCAATGTGCCAATCACATTTAGTTTAACAACCGTTCTTGTCAAGCCGAAGTACTCGGATGTGTAAACAGTTGCCTACCGGAAAAAAAAAAAAAAAACAGATGACGAGACATGCACTTTAAGAGTTTTGTATATTGTGCAGAGTACATTTTTATATGCGCGACTTTAAACTGATTTGTGGGAGTTCTCGCGCATCAATGCTTTCCAAGTGCGCGAATTCGTAAAAATTTTGCGCGATTCGTGCACTCGCGTGCTCTGGCAGCATCTCTGCAACGCATCTGTATGATGTTATCAGTATGAAGGCTGCAAATTCCATTTATCCAAGTTTTGCAAAAATAGAGGGCTTTTCCTGGTAGCATCAGAAAACTGGAAAGAACCTCGAGAATGTAATATTGGATTTCCATCCCATGGCTTGAATGATGTCAGTTAGGAGCAGTTTTGCTGGAATGATGGCCGATGGTGACTGCCTCAACTTAATGAGCCAATATGCATACAAAAAATTCATTTGGTCTTCAGTTGGGCTAATTCCTTATATTGTGAATGGATCCAAGATGAAAAAGCCTGAGCAGAAATATCATCCATCCATTCTTTAAGTTAAAAGATAAAGCGAGATTCCCCTCGTTTGATTGTCTCAATAAGTTCCATCTCCTATTTCAATGCCCTGGTGTGGTTCTGAAGGTGAACTTGTGTTGGTTGGTTGGTTGGTTTTGTAATAGAACCTTCAACAACACATCATGGATTATATCATCACAAAGAAATGGGATCTAAGTGCCTCTCCCAAGCCGACCCAGGTGTGTATTGAACCATCAATTCTTGGATTACGAAGCCAACACCCCACCAACTGCACTACCAAGGCTCCCTTCACCACTGTGAAGAAGGGTCATGTGCAGTCAGCTGTTGCAAACTGAAAGATTGATCATCCATAATAAGGAGCCTGTTCTTAGCAATGAAACCAGAGGGCATCATGAGAGAAACCAAATCACCATGGCAGAAGTTAGGTCTATTGATAAAAGTATGAGCTTTACTGATTCTGCCTGCTAATGCTATAGTGACTAGGAACAGGTCGTATCTGAAAGTTAGATGAGTCAGCACGGCTTTAGATAGAGGTTCCATTGGTTCTGTGTTCACCAATGCAAGAACATTCTAATTTGGACAAAGTGTCAAGGACTTCAATGAAGACAAGATAAAAAAATGGGGTGGCGGACTCTGAGATGCTTATCAGGAATCCTAGCATCAATTGTTTGGAATCTAGGCAGCCATTCTGGAGTGGATGATACATTCATTAAATGAATCGACCTTCAATCCAATCATATTGCATTTTGCTGTGAGCAGATACATGTATTCAGTAAGTAGAGGGTTGTAGGATTTAACGCCATTTTTCAGCACATGCTACATGGCAGCCAGTATATTTGGTGTAGAAAACCCCCATAAAGAACCACCGACCCACGGGAAGCTAATTGCAAGCTATCTCACATACCCACATTGATCGAACCGAGACTTGAACTCGCACAGAGGTGAGACGTGTGAGTGATGTGTAAATGTAAGTGCCTTAGATCACTTTGCTACCTGTGGCCCCCAATACAATACAATTATAGTCCAGTGATAATAAATGGTGAATTCATTCCTCCAATTACAGAAACATGTTTCGCCAAAACAATAACTATAATCATTAGTTTTCCTCCTTAATTATCTGCACTTTTCTTTTCTCTTCAACTCTGCCACTATTTGTTGTACCTATTTGCAGTCTAACATATTGCTTTACTGTTAATTCTTATTTGTTACATTAAGAAACTATATTCTGTGTACCCATCTTGGTGCTGAAGTACTTTACTCCCCACCTGTGTCTACACAGATAACTCCTATTTAAACTGTTATCCCCCAAATTTGATTTTCCAGAATGTCATCAATATGATTCAGAATGTGGAATTTTCATTCAAAGATTGTAATAATTCCGCAAAATCCGGAATGGTTGGCATCTGCAAAATTAGCTATAAGGGCAGAGAGGGCTTTGATCTGGCCTACACGTATGTTCTCCCTTCCAGGACCACTATAACAGGGGATGATTTTTTCAGAATTATAGAATATACAAAAATGGAATGTTTTCTGCATAACTTGAGTGTGCAGATTTCAAAAATGAGTCCATCTTTTTGATATCTTGTCAAATAAATTCACAGGAAGCATTCAAACACATGGACCGTTCACCATTTTTAATATTGGTCTTTGGCACTTTTTGCAAATTCTTGACCTAAAGTTATTTAAAGCTGAAATTTGCATATTTCTTACATATGTTTATATAGAAATGTTTTGTGAACATTCAGCTTTAAGAATAAATTGACTTTTTCTATGTTTCAGGTAATGCAGAACTCCCCCTGTGCCTTTTTATCAAGCATCCCCCCAACGTTTTGCATGAAATACTATATTTTTCAGTCATACACAAGTTGAAATTATATGTTGATGTTACAATGGAACCTTTTCTGCATAATTTGAGTGTGCAAAATTCAAAAATAAACCCATCTTTATGATATCGTTTCAAATAAATTTACAGGAAGCATTCAAACACATGAGCCGTCTACCATTGTTAATACTGGTCTTTGGTCACTTTTTGCATTCTCTTGACATCATGTTATTTCATGCTGAAAGTTGCATATTTCTTACATATGGTTATATATAAATGTTTTGTGAACATTCCTCTTCAAGAATAAATTCACTTTTTCTATGTTCCGGGTACATCTGAAGCCTTTCAGTTCCTTTTTATCACGCCCCCCCCCACCCCAACATTTTTGCATGAAATGCCATAATCACGAGTCGTACACAAGTTTAAATTGTATGTTACTCTTAAAAGCAATAGTGCAAATGCATTACAGTGTTCTTGTACATATATACATTGATCTGAAATCACAATTTAGTAAATAACAATTGCCATTTTAGAATTTAGTTATGATAAGATATTACATAAGAAGTGTTTAAGTGAAAACTCCATGTGAATACAAACAACTCTTCTAAAGGAGTAGCAATAATGTTTAAAAAGATTTTTAAGATGTCCGCAACATTAGCGGTCAGATCAAAACCATTGTTCGTTATAAGAGTGCTGCCCGATGTTTAATAGTTCTATATCAAGGCACTAGTCACACTAAACCTAATGTGCATTGATCATTCTTTTCTTATTAAACTGGCAATGACTTTTACATCCCAGAATCTACAGGTTTCCTTATTACCCTAAATGCAAGACATCCACAATGACTGGTCAAGGAACTAAGTTCAAGACAAAAGTTATTTTGAAAAACCTATTTTTCTTTGAACAACAATCACACTGACCTTGACTGCAACACGAATAGGGCTCTTCAATACCATAAATGCCAGCTACACACAATCTTTGGTAAAGGTACATGGTCTGGAACCAAATTATTAGGCAAAATCCTTTATTTTCTTTCAATTAGTGACCTTGACCTCAAAGTCAACAGGTTTTTTTCTTACCCAATGTGTACGTCATCCGCAAAGTTTGGTAAATGTACATGGTCGATAACTTACATTTCTGAACATAAACCATTTTTCTTAATTGGTAAAAGTGACCTTGATATTTGACCTTTAAACACCAGAATCAAAAGGGGTTTATCCTAACCCCAAGTGTGACCCATCTACAAAATTTGGTATGAGATGTAATACTAATGTTATGTCTGGAATCCAATTGTATTCGTCAAGTCACAGTAGCCTTGACTGCTGACATTTTGATCCCTAAATTAAAAGGCTTCTTTCCTACCCAAAGTGATAGCTATCCGCAAAGTTTGTTAACTGTACATGGTGGAAAACTAGAGTTACTGTCCAGAAACCATTTTTACTCTTTAAGTCACAGCAACTTTGACCTATGACCTAAAATTGATAAGGTTCTTCCGGACACCAAGTGCAAACTATTCACACAGTTTGGTACCTTTAGATGTTTTAGTACTCGAGTTACTACGCAGAAACCACATGTCTTCTTTCAGTCACAGTGGCATTAATGTTTGATTTTCTTACCAAGATTGTCATAATTATTTCCCCAGATGCAAGCCATCCACAAAGTTTGGTAATTGTAGATAGTGGACAAGTTAAGTTATTGTGCTGAATTTTTAGTCACTGACCCTGACCTTTGGACACCAAAATCAAAAGGGTTCTTCCTACTCTCAAAGTGCAAGTTAGTCACAAAGTCTAGCAAGTGTAGATGGTAGATAACTGCAGATACTGTGTGGAGACAAAATTGGTAACAGACAGATGGATGGACAGACATAATAAACATAATACATTCCACCTTATAGCATATAAAATGTATTTTCATTAAAGTCCTATATTGGTATGGAGGAGCAGTAATGACAAGATTCCAAGGGAAATAATTTTCATTTTGTATCAGCTAAATCTCAGGATAAAACTAAGTGCCAAGTTTCATGACTTTTATCAAAGTAGTTTAGGAGGAGATTCACTAACAGAAATGTGTAGATAGGTGAGGGGTTAAATATAGTCAGTACATTTGTTCCTACACATAACCTAAAAACAAAGTAGATCCTTTCCTGTCATGTAAGCTTTGGACATGAAAAAGGCTGCCAGTGAATATTGCAATTTTCGATACCTTTGTAAACTGTTCCAGGTGCTCCATCTTTAATCTTCTCATCAATATATAGTCTCATTTCTTCAACTGGCAATTTAATCATTTTATTGCATCTATGATTGACCATGATGAGAACTGTTTGATCTCTTGTTGTTTGGAATTTATTGTACATCTTGGATACCATGCTAACTCCACTGTGTTGTGATTCTGGGCACTGATCGTCAAGACTTTCACTGGAGTACGACGTTGTGACCCACCCAGTGTTCACAAACATGAGCCATCACCAGTACAGGTGAAAAGTGACTATCTTGTACACCTGAGTTTGTTGGTGAGCAAGAGAGACGATTGGTGGAACATCAAACTAAACATGCCAGCGAAAAGCATAACGGCGACAGTCATGCTCTTTGAGAACATGACAATGCACTAATTTAGCACGCAATACCGAGTATTTCTATAATCCCTTTGTCAAGTAGGTGATGGTGATGATTGATGGCATTCCAAAGCAGATATATAACCGGGGGCAGCCATGACAATAGCAGTGCAAAGAGGCCCTAAAAGCAATGGCAAGGGAGTCTATCAAGGACGCAGAGCTGTCAACAATTGATTTTGGTGCCTTCTGCCAAACCGAGGTCAATGAAGGACCATATGTTCCACAGGAAGTCATGTTGAAAACAGGAGTGAAGGCGCAATCCTGCAAAGCAAAAAAAAGTGCAAGCGATAGGCATGTTAAACATGTAC
Source organism: Margaritifera margaritifera (assembly GCA_029931535.1). Classification (NCBI taxonomy): domain Eukaryota; kingdom Metazoa; phylum Mollusca; class Bivalvia; order Unionida; family Margaritiferidae; genus Margaritifera; species Margaritifera margaritifera. The sequence goes on along the minus strand of JAQPZY010001112.1, from coordinate 368,987 downwards.
TAATACATCATCATGGATGTGCAGCAGTGGTTCCAAAGGTGGATGTGCTAGTGCAAACACCTCAGAAAGTGACACAAGTCATCGAGGTTAAGTATCCAAGTAGAGTTGCCGCCAGTAAAAGACATGCTGTGACGATGAAGCCGGGCTATGAGGGAAGCCAACCCAAACCCACAAGTGCGAGAACATGATACATAATATTATGTTTTGTGGGTTGACCTAGTTCTAGAGGCTGGCTTTGCATACGCGTTATGCAGAGGCTTACTGCCTCAGGATCAGCAGCAAAAAGCAGTGGTACCGCCAGAGCAGCAAACAGCAGACACCAATATATACTATTAGATAGACCCATTTCACATGGAAATGCAGTGAGAGATACCACAAACGCCAAAGACACTGGAAATCTCCTTTACCATGGAGCAGTGTTTAGCGGCCTGGAGGTCAGGTACACAATGATTACCAAACGTCCGATTAAGGTGAGACCAGCTAACCTTGATCACCTAGACCTTGAAAATGCACCAAAGACTATAACAATCACTGTGTTGAGCCTCTGGATACAGGACATGCTAATTTTAAACAGGGCATCATTCCTGACAGTATAGTCATGGCTACTGCTGCTGTCATGGTTGGTGGGGCAATTATTAATACCACATCATTCACTGGTGCAAATGCTATCTACTCTGCAGCTGAACCAGATAAATCCACAGCCAAACATGAACGCTATGATAAGGTTATTGAAGCCCTCCAAGCTGCGCAGTACCAACATAGATGCAATGAGCAACTAAATTATCGCAATGAGCGGCTGCATGACAAACGGCATGCAGAAAAGACTGATGAAGCTGATGGCAAGTACTACCTGGTGACCAGTGAAAAAGCAGATGATGGTCCTCAGCCTGGTGAAAAGCCCAATTTTTCTGACTTCTACAAGCTCTCGCCCGAGCTGCAAAAATACGAGCTGATGTTTATTGCTGTTGGCCTTGTCACCATTGGCTATGTGGCCTATAAACACTTCTAACCTAGGAAGTGCTAGCATATTTTGTGCCATCATGTTTGAGCAGGAGCTGCTCATTTGTTGATCAATAGCAGGGGTCGCACTACCAGGCGAAGTGGGCGACTAAGTCACCCACAAAATTTAAACTTCCTCTGTTAGGAAAGCGAAAACTACAGTAGTTTGTGACTTTTGAGAAGCTCCCTTGATTTATAACCAGGCAGTTTCAGTGTTGTGTTGTAGCTCAAGGCGAAATGTATTGCATGCAGTAAACAGCTGGTGCTGATATAAATTGCGCCGACAAACAAACTCTTGCACATTCACAGACATTTGTTTGAAAAGCTGACCGGCCATTAACCCTTTTCCCGAGCAAGTTATCATTTGATGATGAAATCATACCTACACAATTGTGTTTCAAAACTTAAACATCAATATGTAAATAGCAAATTGTGTTTTAAGTGTAAAGCACTTTCGAAATATTTTTTGCAAGATTTTGACTGCCGTGTTTGCGTTATTTTCTTAATAAAATCAGTTTGAAACTCAAGTGAACTTGTCAAGGGGCAATAATGCGGACATCGCTGTGTCTAAGAAGTACCTCTTCAATAGACTGTCTGTTTTCATAAATCATTGGGCAAATAAATTCAGGGAAATGTACAATTCGTCAAAAGCAAAGATTCAATATTATGTGATAGAAGATTTAGCCTAAAAATAAATATATGTAGGTCAGAAATGTATGGGATAATACTATGTTGTGGAATTCGCAATGTCAAATTCTAACATTACTCAAAATACGAAAACGGCAGTGAAGCAAGTATTATCTAAACAAATCACGAAGTTATAACGAGTACGTAGACAAAAATATTAAAACCATAAATTTGCAATTCTATATATGGATTGTTGTAACTAAGCAAGAAAGTGAGTGGTCATATTACGAAAATATCTTTTTCTAAAAATAGATGCACATACATGGCATGCATGGAGCCATATTTGTCCTTGTAGCTGATGGAACGACAGACTACTAAACTTGTTATAACCACAGTACACAGTGGATACTAAGCTTGCAACAATATACTACAGCCCATGAGGTTACTGGAAGGGCTAACTATCAAAAATGTAACCCCAAGCCACCCACCCCCAAAAAAAGAAAAATGTGTCGAATTTCATATCACGAAGTGACAAATATACAATCTTACATATGGTCAAACAAAAATGTACTCAACAAGGTTGTTGCCTTGCTTTTTTTGCAGTAGTAGAAAATGAAGCACTTTCTTTCTTTCCGGTCTTGAATTTGCCTCAAAGGGTACTGAATGCACATGGATACTGATGATCCAATGATGAACATGGTGTCAAAAAGCTGTCAGAAGTATCCAAAGTCACATAAAATGTTGATATAGCATGGCTTAAAAAGGAGGCCATGTGGCAGATGTACCTGCTAGCACCTCACAAAATTATCCGGCTGCGGTTTGATGTTCCAACTCCTAATGAGGTGCACCAGGCCAACCTCTTGTTTCTGCTGCATGACAAGGTTGGGTGATACACGTAGAAGTATACACTGACCGTGGTTGATGTTGCCAGCCATTACAAGGAGGGTGATCCCTTGGCCATAAAGCAGGCTTTTGTTTTCACGTAACAACATGTAACGCCACTAAAGTGGTCCAAGCTGCTGTAGGTTGACCCTAGTTAAGTAACACGGCTCACAGGCAAGAGACCTATGGATGCAACATCAGTGATGCTACCAGCTGCTCTGACCTCAGATACCATGGTGTTGTACATGCCACTGACTCTGAGTGGTCTCTCTGATAGGCTGATAGGTTTGACATCCCAGGCCAGCCATCTATATGTCATCTTTCGGGTAATGGTACTCCATGCAGAAGCTTCATTTGCAAGGTTTAAAGACTGTGCCTGAATTCAAGTACCCAGCTACCGCCAATGGCATTCTTACCCAACCAAGAGCTCACTTATGTACTCCTCCACTAAGGTGAAATACTCTTGCATGGTGCAGTAGTGACCATACGCCCGCATTTTCAATCCGCCTGAGGCAGTTCATATTTTGGTGTCCATGGGGCTCAGGCTCAACTTGTTTATAAAACACACACCGTATTTTGTGGTGGTTGCTGCACGTGTCGGTCATCGGATGATGAACGACCTTCCAATTGCTTAGGGCATCTGGATACAGTTCGTGCCACATGTCGTGCTTCATCCCAGCTAACACATAACGTTTTTACAACGTTGCTGTAAGGTTGTGATTTGGTTACGTGGGAAAATAACGTTCTAGCAACGTTGCTAAAACATTACACACGAACATAATATTAATTGTCCTCTGATCGCGAAAATGTACAAAAATTACAAATAGCACGTATATACATTGCTTATTACGGTTTGTACAACAAATAGTGTAACTTTTACTAAGATAATATGTGACGTTTTTACAACGTTGTACCGATGTCGTGTTTGACATTGCAGTATGAGGGGTAACAGTCATGGTTTCGTATTTTTTTTTCATTTTTATTTTCAAAATAAATAACTGAATGAAGTTTGCAACTTTTGTCTAAAAGTATTTTATTCGCCAGCAATGATGATTACAAACGTGAAGTACGATCATTGTCTTATAAATTGTTTACGAATCTCCGAACCAAAGTTTGTTGCTCTTCATGTTCGGGCATTACGGCATCTGTGACTGAGACGTGGACCATTATTTGCTGCTTTCAGCTGCGTGGAACAGTCAAGGTATGTACATTAATCAGTTAATCTACAATTCTCATTTTAGTTTCAAAAGTAACGCTGCTATTGACATAGAGAGATTAGTTTTGGGGTGATTGTTCTACTTTGCCTACGGACGCTTTCTTGCACATGTAAACACCATGCCGTAAGCAAAGCGGTGCCATTTTCAAACAAAGGAAATTAGGCCTGTCTGCCAAAGTGTTCAGTCTATGCATACAATCATATACATTTTTGTAGTATTTCTGGGGCATTTTTGTAAAGAAAATTAGCGAGAATAGGGATCGGGTCGTGGTAAAATGCCTTGAGTTAACAGTAGTAGGGTGGGGGTAAATAGGGAAAAATGGGCCTCTACAGGGAATCTATGGACGTTTAACATCGGGAGGGCACTTGGGGGAAAAAAGTGAAAAGTTTATAGGGAATGGGCCTCTACAGGGAAAAATGGGGCACTACAGGGAAAAAGATGGCGGAGGGTGTCTATAGGGACAACGGGAGTTTTTAACATGGTGGGAGTGTGGGAGGGAGGGGAATAGAATTAATCTTTCTTGAAAAAAGGTTGGTCCTGATGAGGACCATTGGAGGAATATTTTTATTTCCTCCAACATTTAGTAAAAAAGTTTAGGAAGGTGGTGGATCTTTTTTTCTTGGTTGGTAGTGTTGGTGGTAGCCAGTCAGGATGTTTCATCCGCCTGAATTTATCTTGGATTTTCATCCAATTTAAATTCAGGCGTTCAAACTCCATTTCTTTCCTGGCATGTTCTTTCTTGGAGCGTTCAAGAGCCCACAAGATTTTAATTTGAGCTACTTCCTTTTCTAAAACTTTCTTTAACAATTCCTTCACCATGTGAAGGTTCACCTCTTCTCGCCTGGCGTTACTGGCGGGTGGATACAACCATTCATCTTGTTGAACAAGGTGAAGGAAGTTCTCCACTTCATGCAATAAATCCAGACTTCTCTTGATGAACCCCACACGGCAAGGGGTTGAGGAAGTTTTTACTCTTTCCTCCACCAAAACATCATTCACCAACCTCCTCGCTGAAATAAGAGCCGCTAGTTGGCTGGTGACAAATGGTTTGGTGGTAGGATATCTCCACCAATACTCCAACCTTTCCATCAACGACTCAACATCCACCATCCTATCCCAAGCTTCCTGCAACAATTCTACTGTATTCATTCTTCAGTGTGAAGTGTGAATGGCGCAACTGTGGAAGGCACAGCTTTATATGCGAGAAGCGCGGACGTGATGGAAAACATCCCCCCCTTTTTTTTCCCAAAAAAAAAAAACCACACACCACACATAACATACATGGTAAGAAGGGTTTTTTTTTTGTATGAGAAGGGGTAGACTATAACAAAAAAACATTACAAACATATAAAAAAACACACACTTATATAGGCAATATTGATAAATAATTAATCTTTTCTTGAAAAATGGGTGGTCCTTAAAAGGACCGTTGATTTTTTTTGTTATTGTTATTGTTGTTTTTTTTTTTTTTTAACAACAGGAGCATCTCCTAGAGGGTTTTCTTTTTCTTCTTGAACTTCTTCGAACTTCGGGGCCATACAGTAAAACCCTCTTTAGACAACCTTGTCTCTCCACATAAGTTTGTCTATACCATGTAGCTGTATCCGTAATTTTGGTTTTAGTCCATGATGCTTTTACATACATCAGGAATGCTGGATTAAACAGCATTCCTGAAACAATGTTGGAGGATTCTACACTAACCCACATGATTTGTTTTTAGGATTGGTCGTCTTGGAGAAAAACCGGTAAAGCTTTTATGAAACGAGTGGTTGTATATATACCTTACTATCGGATTGAAATGGATCCAAATCAACTACCAATCCAAACACGTGTTACAAGTCGGTTCGGTTTTTCTTCCAATGGGAAGAAAGCGGAGGTGTGACGTCATCTCGGGTATAAAGGTATCGTAGCGTTCGTAGGAGGCTTTATTACTTTTTTCGACAGCCTTCATGGAGACTGGAAAGACAAGTACTACATCAATGTATTGGAGTGATCCTGCAACGATAATGAATGCTGCGGCATTATTGAACTTTCGGCCGGAAGACTTTGAGTTAGATTTACTAAATCAAGAGTTTGACAATACTACTACTACTACTGCTCCTACTGTTCCAATAGTGAATGATTTTAAAAGAAGACAAATGGAAGAGATGGAAAATTTTGTCAAAAAGCAACGGGAAGAGGAAGAAATGTTTCTTCTTCTTCAACAACAACAGAAAGAAGAAGAAGAAATCAGACAGCAACAGCAACAGCAACAGCAGTTACAAGAGGAGGAGAAGAAAAAGGAAACAGGAAAGGAAAGCCTCAGTCTTCAAGAAAGAACTGTAAGTCTGTTAGAAGAGGTATTATATGAGTTGAAATGGATGACTAATTTCTATAAGTATTCTTTAACTCATCAACCACCTAAACGGAAAAGACCATCACGGGCTAAACAACATTCTTCTTCTAAACCTTCCAGTGCTAGTGAGATGCCACCACCACCACCACCACCCATGTCACCAATATCACCACCACCACCACCAGTGACTACCACCATAATGAAAACACCATCAGTAGCAGCAGCATTAACAGGATATGGATTGGGTCGTGGTAAAGGACTACGGCATTTGAAGTTAATTTGAAAGTTTTTGTTTTGAAAACCAAAAAAAAACAAAACAACCCAATGGTCCTTTTAAAGGCCCCCCCCCAGATTTCTAGAAAAGAAATCAAATTGCCAAAAAAAAAATCAAGTTAAAACGTTTTAAAAAAATCCCACCCCATAGTACAAGTGTGAGTGCGTGCGTGCGTGCGTGCGTGTATTTCTACTCTAAAACAAAATAACACAAAACCACTTACTTTTTTCTCTCCAGTCTTGTGTATTCATCCAATTTTTTTACAAAAAATAATTCAGCAATATAACATATAACACCAAAAAAAACACACAAGAAAAAACAAAGTTCACTTTCTGTAATGCTTGTGTGGCTTGAATTTAAACACTGGAGTTTCCTTTTCACTGTCTCTCGTGTTTCTTCTTCATAGGAATCCTGTTTTCCTTTTCTTCTTCATCATTCTCACTTTCGTCTTCCATTCTTCTTACTCTCTTCTTACTTTTCTTAATGATATGTTCTTCTTCTTCTTCTAGGTTTGTTGATTTTGAATCCACTTCCTCCCTCTCCTCTTCTTCTTGTTCTTCTTCTTCTTCTTGTTCTTGTTCTTTCTGAGGGCATTCCGAAGACCAATGTCCTGGTCCTTTACAATGATAGCAGATATCTTTCCCTTTATCTCTCTTTTTCTGTTCACGTTTGGGACAATCTGGAGCCCAATGTCCTTTCTCTTGACAGATGTAACAAGTATCGTCACTTTTATCTCTAGTGACAGTGAAGGAGGAGTAGTCTTTACTCTTACTGTACGTAGTATACTTTCGAATCACTGTCTGTAAATCTCTCACCAAAAAAGCAATCTGTCTTTTTGACTCTTCCATCATGACAGTTTGAAAGTTCAATCACCAAAGAAGACTGATTCTGAAGGTAAGAAGTTCTCTCTTTATATACTTTTCTGTCTCTATATAAAGGTACCTGGGTGAAAACTCAATCAGTTTCAAATCAGAGTTGAAGATGAAAAGATCACGTCCAAACCATGATAAATCAGAACCAGAACAAGAACAAACCAAGAGGCCACGGCGACGAAGGTATTCCGTGCCTCCTGAAACACCCTTAGAGGAATTACTGGCTCAAGTCCATGCCAGTGACTTTGAAGACGAAATGAATGAACAACAACCTGAAACCCAAACTTCCAAACCACCCAAAACCAAAACCAAAACCAAAACCAAAGTCACTACTACTACTGCCAACACCAGAATCCCTGACCAAGAAAGTCCTACCGTGGCTCCTGAAAATTACTATCAGATTCGAGAGACACAAAAAATCACTTCTCGAAAATTTAGGACCACTGCGTATACTCACACAGTACACTTCAAAGACTTTAAGTCTCAAGTACCTCCCGAGAAAGCGGCGCGGTTCATTACCAATTTGTGGGAATCTGTCTTACAGAACTTAAAACGGCAATGTGGAGCCAAAGAAGACGATCGGTTGAGACTTGCCATTCATCATGACCAATTGAAGAGTCCTGTTTGGATTGAATTTAGTACCCCGGCAGAATTAACGCCAGACAAAGTTATGTCTAAAATAGAACATGTACAACAATCCAATGACAAATTTACCATCACCGATGGAAAGGCCACCGTTTACATGACCCATGTTTCTCCACCTCGAGGAAGTGGACGAAGCAGAAAAACTTTATTGGTGGACGATCTTCGTACTACCAAACACAGTGTCGTCCAAATTAACAATACTGAAGATTCAATGTGCTTAGCTCGAGCTATTGTGGTGGGTCGTACCTATGCTAACAAGAACGAGAGCAAAGAATGGAAAAAAGCCTGGGAAAACATTCGAAAGTCAAAGAATGCCAAACAACGAAAAGAAGCAGAACTCCTTTTGAAACAAGCGGGGATCCCTAAAGAGACTGTGTGTAGCATTTCTCAATTACAGCAACTTCAAGATGTTTTGGCTCCTCATTATACGTTAAAAGTTCACCCTCAAGAAGTGCGTGGTGATCTACTGTTTCGAGGCCCTGATTTTCCTGAAGGAAAATACATTCATCTTTATCACCAGCAAGAACATTTTGATACCATTACCAGTATTACTGGATTTTTGGGATACTCTTACTTCTGTGAGAAATGTAACAAAGGGTGTAATAGTCGGGAGCAACACATTGCTTGTGGAGAAAGATGTCGGGGATGTTTAGCCAACACACCATGCTTTTGAGCCACAACATCATCACATGTATTGTAAAACCTGTCGACGCCGTTTTGTCAGTCCTACTTGCTATCAACAACATCGCAAGACCCAAGGTCAGCAACAACAATGTGCTTGTGAGTTATTACAATCGTGTTCTACGTGTGGACAACTGATTCGTTCCAACAACTCCAAGAGACACGTTTGTGCTGGCAAGAAAAAATGTTCTATTTGTCATCAGATCGTCGATTTTGATCATCGATGTTTTATTCAAAAGCATGACCAGATAGAGAAGAAAGAAATAAAGAAAAACAAGAAACAAGTAGATTTCATCTTTTTTGATTTTGAATTTATGCAAGAAACAGGTACTCACATTCCTAATTTTTGTGTAGCCCATAGGGCTTGTGATCAGTGTATTCAAGAATCGATTCATTTTCACTGTCCTCATTGTAGTAGGATTCCAGGAGGACGTGAAAAAATCTTTCGTGGAGTGAATACTTTGTCGGAGTTTGCTGAATGGGTTTTAGACCCTACCACCCACGACAGTTGGAGCGAAGAAGACATTCATCGTTACGGAGATTGTCATCGGTATGCGACCGTCATAGCTCACAATTTTTCGGGATACGATGGACAGTTTTTACTTAATTATTATTTGAACCATGGAACCGAACGTCCTGAAGTCACCATGAATGGAAAAAAGCTCATCTGCATGAAAGTAGGACAAGTTCAATTCAAAGATTCGATGAGTTATTTAGCCATGCCTTTGAGTCGTATGCCAAAAACGTTCGGCATGACAGAAATGGCCAAAGGTTACTTTCCTCACTTCTTTAACACGGAAGCTAATCAACAGGCCGTCCTACCTCATTTACCTGACCTTCATGATTACGACCCCGATGGAATGCGACCCGAACAGCGAGAAGCTTTTCACGCTTGGTACCGTGTTCACCAGAACGATCCCTTTGACTTTCAAGAAGAGATGCTCAAATATTGTCGATCGGATGTAGATATTTTAAGACGTTGTTGTGGAAAATTTAGAGAGTTATTTCTCGATAGTGCAAAGGTCGATCCTTTGAAAGAGGCATCCACCTTACCTAAAGCCTGTTCCTTAGTCTACAGACAACATTTCATGCCCGAAAACCAACTCGCCATCATTGACTCCAACACGGGAATTTTTGCTAGTCGTCAATATTCGGTCAAAGCTTTACGTTGGCTTCATTACTTATGTCAAAAAGAAGACAAATGGATACAACATGCTAGAAACGGTGGAGGAGAAAAAAAGATTGGAGGTTATTCTGTGGATGGTTGGGATTTAGAAAACCCACACATAGTGTACGAGTTTCAGGGATGTTTGTTTCACGGATGCCCTACTTGTTATCCTGTCCGAGACATGAAAAGTCCTTATTCAGATTCTACCATGGATCAGTTATATGAACAGACTTGTCAACGACGACTTCAGTTAGAAAGTCAAGGTTACGAAGTGATAGAAATGTGGGAACACGAGTACGATCGACGTTTGAAAATCGATCCTGAATTTAAAACCATTACTCAAAGTTACGATACAGCCGACATCGAACCTTTAGATCCACGTCACAGTTTATTTGGAGGACGAACCAATGCCACTCGTTTACTGTACGACGTGAATGAATCCCAAGGAGAAGAAATCAAATACATTGACGTGTGTTCTTTGTATCCTTGGGTGTGTAAATATGCTCGTTTTCCTACCGGACACCCTGAAATTTTAACAGAGCACATCGACGTAAAACAGATTCGTCAATACGAAGGATTGATCAAATGTAAAGTTTTACCTCCCACAAACTTGTTTCATCCCATCTTACCTTGCCATTGTCAAGGAAAATTGATGTTTCCTTTATGTCGGACGTGTGCCGAAATGTGTAACCAAGATCATCCCTGTCACCACACAGAGGAAGAACGGTCGATGATAGGAACGTGGGTCAGTGCCGAATTGTTTCGGGCATTGGATCGTGGATACCATTTATTGAATGTGTATGAAATTTGGCACTTTCCAACTACAACCCAATACCAAAAGGACAACGCTACTCATCATCCAGGCATTTTTTCGGGGTACGTGAACCAATTTCTCAAACTGAAACAAGAAGCTAGTGGTTATCCTTCATGGTGTCAAACTCCCGAAGACCAAGTCCGATTCAAAGAAGAATACCGTGACATCGAAGGCATCACTTTAGAAGAGGTAGAAAAAAATGAAGGAAAAAGATCGTTTGCTAAAGTGATGTTAAATTGTTTGTGGGGAAAAATGGCTCAACGTACGATCTTACCCAAAACGGAATACGTGGACGATCCTTATCGTTACTTTAAACTGGTGGACGACAAAAGTATTCTAGTCAAGCACGTTTAAATCGTCCGTGAGGATTTGATCATTGTTAATTTTGAAGATGAACCCAAGTTTGTTAAACCTGACAAGTTTAGTAACGTAGTCATTGCCGCCTACGTGACTGCTCATGCTCGTTTGAAATTGTATGACGAAGCATTAGAAGTCTTGGGAGATCGTGTTCTGTATTTTGATACTGACAGTTGCATTTACGTTCATCGCCCCGGTTGCCCCCACCCTACCATTCAAGGAGATCGTTTAGGAGCCTGGACAGATGAGCACCCTCAAGATACCATCCTGAGTTTTGCTAGCGGTGGTCCTAAAAATTATGGGTACCGAAACCGAGACCCTCAAGGTCAACTTCACACCTCCTGTAAAGTCAAAGGATTGACTCTGAACTATCGAACTAACCAAGTCGTGAACTTTGAGGTTTTAAAAAATGCTCTGTTGTCTGGACAAGTGAAAGATTTTCAAGTAGCCACGTTAGAACCTCACAAGATTGTTCGCCTACCAAATCATAAAATCGTGACTCGTCCTGTTCAAAAAGTGTATCGTATCGTGTACCAAAAAAGAGTGAGACTTCCAGATCACACTACTTTACCTTACGGACACGCCGATTTGGAGAAGTATAAAAAAAGGAAGCCCTCCTCTTGAAAAAACAGAAAAGATGTCTTCAACAACAACATGGGTTTTGCCTGACTATGCTGAGTGTGACAGTCGATTGAAGACGTTCAAAAATTGGCCTAAAGGGGATCGATTACCCACAGCCATCTCTTTAGCCAGAGCAGGTTTTGTTTACTTTGAACAGGGAAGTTTAGTGAAATGTTTCAGTTGTGGTGCAAGCATTCGCATGAGTCCTAAAGATTCAGCTATCGTGGAACATACCAGATGGTCACCAAACTGTGCTTACCTTTCTTTAGCGTTTCCACCGATCACATTACAATACTTTTCGGATGGTACAGTCGACAGGTATAAAAAAGGAACCCCTTCCAAGCCTAACCTTCATTCTGACTTTTCACGTGAACCGAGCAAGAAGAAAAAAAATAGATGAGTATTTTTTCCAGTTTTGAGGAATTTGAGTGTGATGCTGAACCATGCCATGACGAGACCGATGCCGTACGTTGTGACATCGTGGATTCAGTCACTCACCGTCGATCCAACTCAAAAGATGCAGGACGCCCTTTATGTTTTACTAATCGTACACAAAACGGTACTCCCTGCAGACCTAATGGATTGATGATACCCTTGGCTGTGTCTGGCTATTCCAAGTATGAAAATCGTCTGGAGTCGTTCAAAGACAAGTGGCCAAAATATTTAAATGGCCCTAAACCCGAAGCTTTAGCCAGATCTGGATTTTTTTACGTGGGAGTTGGAGATCAAGTGAAGTGTTTCAGTTGCGGTGTGAGACTTCGCTATTGGGAGCCTTACGACTTAGCTGACATCGAACATGCTCGATGGTCTCCGCATTGTCAGTTCTTACCTTTAGTGGCTCGAGAAGAATACGGATACGATCAACCAGATACCAAGAAGTAATACAATGGAGGAGAAGAATACTTATTCTTTAGATGAACTTATTTGTGGTTTACCTTTAGAGTTACAAGATCGTATTTTTCAGTATATTCCTACTTTAGAAGATCGTATTCGTGGATTACCTTTGGAGCTACGAGAACGGATTTACCAAGAATTTGTTCACATTCAACTGAAACGTAAAAAAGAGTTACATCCTTTTCGACAGACTTGTTGTAACCAATGGATTTTGAAGGTAATAAGACATTTGATTGCTAAGAAGATATTCAAATGGTCAGACATTGATGAAAATCTACATCACCAATTTAAGAAATTGGTGGGGGCTACCTACAATGTAGCAGTGGAATATAGAATTCCATGGGAGGAAGTGAAGGAAAAAAATGTGACTAACATAGACGAATACCAAAAACTGTTAGAAGAACTGTCTCCTGAAGACAAATCACCTTTTTGTGTTTTGAAATTAGATAGGATAATCACTGAAACTGGTGTTGGATCCTATAGATATCCTTTACCTACCGATTCCGTTTGGTTAGTGTGTGAGTATTTTGTCACCAAGAAACCTACTCTACAAGATCGCATTCGTGACTTGCCTTCAAAGTTGCAAAAACGGATTTACAATGAGTTGGTTCAGATACAAGTGAAACGTAAACTTCAAGTGATTCCTCGATTTCAAGGCTATGGCTACTTTCGTCGCATCAGAAATTTGATTCTGAACAACGACTATCACCAGTATCGTGAAGAATACAAAAGAGAAGTATTTCTTTCCAAATCGGAAACTTTACCCAAGTACATTAGTGTCATGCCTTTGAATGTGCGCGAACAGATTTACCGAGAGTTTGTGAAATTACAAGTGAAACGTAAACTCAAAGTCATTTCTCGATTTTTACACTATACCCTCTTTCAAGGGCATAGAAGAATGGTCATGGGAAACGTCTATCACAACTTCTATCCTGAAGGAGACTGTCTCAAAAGGTACCAACCTTGGGAGCCTGGCTATAAAAACATGCCACCCAAGATACCAACCTTAGCCATCGACCCCTATAAAGAGGAGGCGGCACGTCTCAAATCACTTTACTCGTGAAACGGATTTTGTGAAAGGAAGTCAAACATGAGCCTGACTATAAAAGAGTGGGTATGCCTAAACTCTACACACCAGTTGTGAAACTGATTCCGTGGAAGGAAATCATAAATGGTGTTCAGACCTTAGAGGATTATAAACAAGTGATACAAGAACTGTGTCCATTGAATTTTGGACGTTATGTGGTATGTGTCATAGTGACTTCTTATCTTGGAATTCGTTTTCCAGGACATTCCTTGTGGACTATTTTTGAGGACAAGTGTCTGCCTTGGATTCTTTTGAATGATCCGTGGTTGTTTTGGACTCAATTGTTGAGTTCCAAAAAACAATATGACCGTGTGTTCTTCTTCGGACTTAGTAGAAGAAGAAGACTATAAAAACTTGATTTTATCAGTCCACGAAAGAAACATTGTACGTAAAGCGTTGAGAGTGGTGATGAAAATTAGTGACGAACTTCCATGTGAAGAAGACATTCGTCACACTTTATCTGTGCATAAAACATTTCAAGAAGTGTGTTTTGCTAGTGAGTTACACCAACGCCTTTTCCATTGGAAAGATGTACGACCCTGGAGAAACCTTGGTTTCCAATATTGGTTACAAGAAGTGGCCCAGTTCAGCAAAGATTTGGCCACTTATCCATAAGGTTCTAAAAGTGAAAAAATGGGAACCTCGATGGGAAACCCTAAAAGAAGAAAAAGAAGAAGAAGTACCTGACACCACTGTGGTTCCAATACCTCTTGAGGAGGAACACCACCACCACCACCACCCTTCTTTACCACTACCGTCAGAAGATTAAAAAAAAAAACAAAAGACGAGCAGAAGAAGAATGTCACCCCAAAACACAGTGTCTTTCATGACTAGGACACGAAACTATTGTTGTACATTGCCTTGTTTAGAGATAACTTTAAATATTTTAGTAGGAGCCTTCATTGTGTACCTGATCATTTTAATTGCCTATTTTCTCACTCATTCACTTCTTCGTGTTCGTGTAAAGTTGTAAAAATATGTTATTGGTTAGTTGGTTACTTTTTTTCTCTAAAAAAAATAAACGTGTATGAAAACGTATAAAATGCCTTGGGTTTTTTGTCTTCTTCTCAAAAATCTTCTTACCTCAATCATGGCTACATCTTCTTCTACCTCGTCTGCCTCGTCTACCTCTTCTGTGGTAAAAGTGATTGACGAAAAGTTAGATCGTCAAAGTTGGAATGCTTTGTATCTGCGCCATCCATTTAACATGTTAATTGCTGGACCGAGTGGTTCAGGTAAAACCGAATTTGTCAAACGATTGATCGAACACAAAATTGATTTGATTGATCGTCCACCTCAACGTATCGTGTGGTGTTACAAAGAGTGGCAACCGTCTTACACGTTATTGAAAGAAAGTCAAGGAGAAACCATTTCCTTTGTGGATGGTATTCCTCACGAAGACGATGGAATCGTGTCTGACGTGAGTCAAACTCATTTAGTTATTTTTGATGACATGTTAGGAGAAGACGAAGAAGAAATTAAACTTTGGTTTACACGAAAAGGTCACCATCGTAATGCTAGCATTGTGTACATAACACAAAATTTATTTCAACAAAGTAAAGCTCATCGAACCATTAGTTTGAATGCTCATTACGTGGTCTTGTTTAAAAGCCCCAGAGACAAATCTCAAGTACAAGTGTTAGCCAAACAGTTAGGAGCTCCTTGGCTCAATTATGCGTACGACGATGCCACTCAAACCCCTCACGAGTATTTACTCATTGACTTAAAACCGACCACTCCTGACTATTTGAGATTTCGTGCCAGTATCTTTCACTCTTGGGGTCAAGAAGGTGGTCCTGTCATTTACACGTCCCCTTCAGTCCATTTTTAAAAAAACTATAAAAACAACCTACAACGTCATTTCTGTCACACACTCTTTTTGAGATGACTTCCTTTCAATCTCATCCTTCGGCTAAATTGATTCGTGCCTTGTATGGCATTAGTCGTGAAAAAAATGCACAAGTTCGTGCTCATTTGTTAGAAGCGAGTCTTAAAGAAGTGTTACGATGGTTTACTTTGACAGCACGTCAATTACTACAAGGTATCATTCACATCCCTCATCAAACTCAACGTTTTTTTCAAAGACATAAATCGGCATTGTCACAACTGGCTGATCCTAGAATCGATTCACAGACTAAAAAACAAATCATTTTAACTCCTGGTGGAAGTGGTTCTTTAGGAGGGGTTATGATTCGTTCCCTTTTGAAATGGGATCCTAATGATGCCAAAGCCAAAAAACCCAAATCACCTAAAAAGAAGAAGAAAAAAAGTCCAAAGAAAAAGAAGAAGAAAGTCAGCCAAAAAAAAAAGAAAAGCCCACAAAAGAAGAAATCCCCAAAGAAAAGTCGTGCCAAGAAGAAGAAAAGAGGTACTGCTGCAACCAGGAAGAAAAAAACACTACCACAACAACAGACCCCATTAGTAACAAGGTCACCTTTTGCGTCCACATCTTCTTCACCTTTCACCATGATGCCTGTCAAACCAGACTTAAGTCCGGTGTTTCCTAATTTAATGCAAAAATGGAAACCTATTTCGAAAGTGACCCCGTCGGGACCGTCAACTTCAGCTGATTTAGCCATGGCAGCAGCTAGCAATAAAGTACCATCCCCTAAAACCAAAGTCCAAGAAAGAACTGGTATCTTACAAAGTTTAGTAGATTTATCCAAACAAGAATTGAGTCGATTTAGTCCCTTGAAAACACCTCAACGTCAAGTGAGACCTGTCGTGAAGTTGGTACGTCGTGCAGACAATCAGTGGAGACGTGTTCCAGTATAAAATAGAAGGGTACCCTGCTAAAAGACTTCAGACTTGTTTTCTACCGACTAAAAAAGATGGCTCCCAAACGTGCACACCACCACCACCACCACCAAAGAAAGTAGAAAACCAGTAAAAAAGGACGACTTCTTCCCCCTCGTCTAGCCAAACATTGGGATGTCTTGTCTGTCCTGAACAAATCCAAACCTCCCATGCGAAAACAACTCATTCAAACAGCTCCTAAAGAAATCATTGATACCGTGTGTGAATGTTGTTTGAACGTGTTGAAAGGAACGGTACCTTTGTCCAAGATACAGAAACAAAAATTAGGGAAACATCGGAACGTTCTTCGTCAAATGGTGAAAAAGAAAATACCTCTTCAACAAAAGAAAAAATGTTGGTACAACGAGGTGGATTTCTACCTATGTTGATAGGACCATTGTTAAAAATAGCCGCTCCTTTGTTAGGAACGATTGCTGGACCACTTTTAGGAGGAGTCATGCGATAAAAAAAAGAAGGATAAAAAGGACCACCCTTCTCTGAAATGACCACACCTTTTTGGTACCTTTGAATGAAATGGAAGGACGAAAACTGACTTTAGTACCTTACAAACGATGGATGGAATTTCATCGTTGGAACGAACAACGGATTCCTCATTTACCAGTCAATCCTAATCTCAACGAAATGTCTCAGTTACAACAAGAAATACAATCCCTGATGGAACGTAACGATTTGTCCGAAACAGAAAAAACCCAACGGTACGGTCAACTTTTACAACGTCTACAACTCTTTCGTCAAAAAGCAGTCGACGAAACAGCTCCACCCACTTTGAGAGATTTTAAGGCTCTCATGAAAAGCGAACCTAAAGTGACTATCAAAAAAGAAAAAGAAGAAAAAGAAGAAGAAGAAGAAGAAGAAGAGTTTTTACTAACTCCACCTCTTAAAAAAATAAAAAAGTTAGCCACCCCAGATTGGATAAAAAAGAAAAGGTCTACCCCTTTATCCTCAGAAAAGAAAAAGAAAGAAGTGAAGTCAGAAGTAAAGAAAGAATTCAAAACAGAACCGATAACCCCTGATGTTCGAACTCCCTCTTTTACCCCAGTAGCACGTCGGACACGTAAACAACAACAATCCAAAAAGATACCTCACGAAGAAAAGAGTATTGGAAATTGGTTAACTTATTCTTCTTGAGGAAAAAAAATCATGGAGAAACTGTTAGCTAGCATTTATTACAATCCTGGCCATGCTGCTGGTTACGGAGGAGTTCAAAAATTATATCGAGCTGCTAAAAGTCAATTGAAAAGTGTACGTTTACCCGAAGTACGACGATGGTTACAAGAACAATCGACGTACACGTTACACAAACCCATTCGACGCAAATTTTCTAGAAGTACTACTCAAGTGGAAGGGATCGATCATCAATGGCAAGCTGATTTAGCGGACGTATCTCATTTAGCTTCTTACAATCGTGGTTACAAATATTTGTTTTGTGTCATCGATGTGTTTTCCAAATTTGCTTGGGTCGTACCTTTGACTTCTAAAAGCAGTACCGAATTGGTAAGAGCCTTAAAATTGGTCTTGAAACAAAGTGGACGTCAACCTTTACGATGGCAAACGGACAAAGGTACCGAATTTCTAAACCAAGCTTTTCAAAAAGAATTGAAACAAAGACACATTCATTTTTTTACGACCGAAAATCCTGAAACCAAAGCCAGTATCGTGGAACGTTTTCAAAGAACTTTGAAAGAACGCATGTGGAAATATTTTACACATCAACATACTCTCAAGTACATTGACGTGTTACCTCGTTTGGTCAAAGCGTACAATCAATCGTACCATCGTAGTATTGGATGTGCCCCCGAAGAGGTCAGCCCTGAAAACGAAGTGTCTGTGTTTGATAAATTATTTGGTTCACCCCAGCAGATCAAAAAAAGAAAAAAGAAAACACCTTTGTTGAAGTTATTAAAGACGGGAGATTGGGTTCGTATCGGAAAAACCAAACGTACTTTTGACAAAGGTTATTTACCTAACTGGACTACCGAATTGTTTCGTGTCACTACCCCCCGTCCGTGGACGTGATCCTCCCGTCTATAAATTGGAAGACATGAACGGTGAAGTACTCAAAGGAACATTTTACTTGCCTGAGTTACAACGAGTGACTAAAAAAGAAGATACCTTGTACGACATCGAAAGCATTCTCGAACAAAGAACACGCAAAGTAGGTAAACGACGAGTAGAAGAAGTCAAAGTTCGTTGGAAAGGATATCCTCCTAGTTTTGATTCTTGGATTGCAGCTTCTCAAGTCGTCGACTATAAAAAGAAAAAGAAGTAGTAAAAAAAACTCATAACATGCCATTCAACACAGTAGCTACTCAGACAACTCCTCCTCCTTCGGAAAGTTCTTCTCTTCAAGATTTACAAAAACAACCGCTTTGGGTGTGGTGTGGAGAACGTGTGCCTAAAAATCAAATCGTCTTTTTCTGCCAAATCATTGTAGTGTTTTGTCTCATCGGAGCAGCAATTGCTAATTTGAGTTTACAACAAGGAGACAAACAATTGTGGACTATTTTACTGAGCAGTTGCATCGGTTATCTTTTACCTAGTCCCTCTTTGAAATTTACGACCACGACCGACAACAGTCACCACAATAACGCCAGGCGTTCTTCTTCTTCTTCGTCCAGTTACCACCACCAAAATACTACCAGTCCTCTTTTGGAACCTTTTGAACATCCTTCTTCTTCTGTCCACCACTTGAGTGACACCTCGGACACCACCAGATCCACTACTTTGGAACTATGAATGACCAATTTTATTTAACGTTACCTAGTGACAGTTCCATGGATGTGTTTCCCAACAACAGCTTATGTTGTTTTACCACCAAATTACCTCAAGCCCTCCAATTGGATCACGATGCTCATTGGGAAGTAGGCTTGGTAGAAATCATTCATCCTACGAAAATCACAAACATCAACAAAAGATCAAATCAGATCATCATAACAGTTAGGAACAAAAAACTACAAGATTCCTTGGAAAAAGATGATCCTAAAATCTGGGCAATGGACCCAACAAATAAAAATGACATGCGGGGACATTTCAAAAAATGGGATGGAGGGCTAGGAGCCAAAGGGGCTTATGCAGTGTATGCCCTGAGAATTCCTACGGGGTATTATTTTAATGCTCGACATTTGGTGGACACTATTGAGGCTACCTTTAACCGTCAACTTGGTAAAGCCCTAATGGAGAACAAAAAAATAGTAAACATCAATTACAATGATGTGGCACGCCGTTTCTACATGGAATTTTCTCTGAAAGATGAAAAATCGGGTGACATGATGTCAGACAAAGAAGCTAAAGAAAAAGGCATCCCCGATCAGGAGAGAAGATTTATGACTATTGAATTTTCTGCTGGATTGTATGAAATTTTGGGTGGTAATAACGAAGATAAAAGTTATCTATCACCTGTCAGCACCAACATCGAATCTGCAGAAGCTTTTCGCGACCCCGTGGAAATGAACATTGGATTAAATTTAATGTATGTGTACTCCGATGTGGTAGAGTACAGCGTGGTGGGACACACCTCAGCTCCCTTACTAAGAGTCATTCCTTTCAAAGTGGATACTAATGATGGTGCGTACGAAGAAGGTGGAAACACATTTCACATTCACCGTGAATTTGTACACCCTCATTATTATTCAGTGAGTAAATCGTATTTTGACACTGTCCAGATTAGTATAAAAGGAGATTTGGGACAAGATGTACCATTCATTGACCAAGGAAAAGTCACGGTGAAACTACATTTTCGAAAAAAACAAGTTCTCTAATAACTTTCCTCTCAAAAAAAAATAAAAAATGTATCCAGTGTACCAAGGAGTGCCTCGACAACGAGGACATGGTTTAGGAGATATGTTAAAATCAGCTTTTCGGACGGTAGCTCCTATTTTGAAACCGATAGTCACTCGAGGATTTCATGCCTTAAAAGATGCTGCTTTGACACAAGGAAAAGAATTTTTGCAAAATGTCCTCATTGACAAACAAAATCCAAAAGAAGCCTTTTTGAGAGCAGGCAAAAATGTGTTGATGACTACTGGTAAAGATCTTTTAGGTCTCCGAGAAAATCCTATAAATACGCTTCACGCTTCAGGCTCTGGCATTACTTCACAGCAGCAAGGACAAGGTAGAAAGAGACGACGACGAAAAGCTCGAAATCCTTTCAAAGTTCATAAAAGAACACACGGTAGTAGTACTTCCAGAAAGAATAGAAAAAGAAGAAGAACTGGTAGAGAATTAGACGTGTTTGATTATTAAACCATTGAAAATGATGCACCGAGATTCTTGCGAATGTACCAAGTCCGAACTAGAACTGTTTTCTATGCGTCCCACCATGATGACGATGCAAGAATCCCAATGGGTAGAATTTCATCCTGTATCGTCTTTGTCGGATTCAGCTCCTATCGAATTTAAAATCAAAGGACAAACCGAAGATTACATCGATCTGAATAACACCTACTTGTACCTGAAACTTCAAGTAAAGAAAACGGCGGACAACACCTTTCCTGCGGATGATTCCAGAGTCGCTCCCGTCAATAATTTTTTTCATTCTTTGTTCAGTGGAGTAGATTTGTACTTGAATAAGAAACTGATCAGCAGCAGTTTGGATACTTACCCTTACCGTGCTTACTTGGAAAATCTCTTGTCGTATGGAAAAGAAGCTAAGAACAGTCATCTGGATGCTTCAGTGATCTGGAAACCTGACACCTCGGAAAAGTTCAACGACACAGAACTGTCAGTACCGGCCAGGGTTGCTGCTGTTGTTGATGGTCAGGGTCATCTTGTTAGAGATATAACTCCAGCAGACTCCCACAATGTGGGATTTAACGACCGTCGAAAGAAAATCAGAGGGCGAAGTTTAGAATTGATGGATCGTTTACATTTGGACATGTGGTTGCAAGACAAGTATTTACTCAATGGAGTTGATGTACGCCTGAGACTGAATCGCAGTAGTGCCGCTTTCCATTTGATGGCTAATGCTAACGAGTGGAAAACCATCATCCAAGAAGCCAAACTTTACGTACGACGTGTAGAAATCTTACCCAAAGTAGCTAACGACATCAGTCAAACCTTGAGCAGAACCACTGCTAAGTATCCTCTTAGACGTGTGGAAGTGAAAACCTTTACTGCAGCCGCTGGACTCCGATCCATAGTCGAAGATCACATCTTCCAAGGACAGCTCCCTAAACGTTTATTCATTGGTATGGTTTCTAATGCAGCCTTCAATGGAGTCTTCAATGAAAATCCGTTCCAGTTTCAGCACTTTAACGTCACCAAGTTAGATGTCAGTCGAGATGGCAAGACCTTGTGTACCAGACCTTTTGAACCTGACTTTGACGCCAACGCAAAAACTTACTTGCGATCTTACTTGAGCCTGTTTGAAGCCACAGGACAGTTAAACCGCGACTGTAGCCACGGTATTACATACGAGAATTTTGCAGGAGGGTATGCCTTGTGGGGCTTTGATTTCACTCCGGACCAAGGTAGCGATGAAGGACATTTCCACCCTATAAAATCAGGACCACTTCGTGTGGAACTTCAGTTTGGTCAACCTCTAGCCCAGACAGTGAACGTAGTCTTGTTTGCAGAGTTTGATAACACTCTAGAGATCAACAGTTTGAGAGAAGTCATTGTAGACTATTAGAAGAAGAAGAAGAAGAAACAAAGAAAAGATGCAGAACAGAGAAGAGCCTATGGAAATAGATGAGAGATTTTGTGAAGTAATTCACCAGTCACCAACTACTATCACCAAAGAGGATGATAATGATGACGAAGTCATTCGTTCAGAACCTAAAAAAGAAGAGACTAATACTGTTGTTACCGAGTTTGTTGGATTTTATCCTTCTCGATGGCCAGAACAAGAACAAAAGTTAGTGGACTGTTATGCTGAGGAATTGAAATTCATCATTAACAGACTGATTAAAGAACAATGTTATGGATGTCAAACCGATCATCCCAGTCAGATACAACACGAAAAATGTTTGATGTTGACAGGCGAAGAACAATTGGAGGAATTTTTGGAAGATGCCTGGTCAAACATATCAGAAACAGACGTGTTGACAAAGTGGTATAAAATCTTGCAGAAATATTCTTCTCCTCCACTCATTCCTAAGGAGATCAAACGGATCGAAGGACTCATTGAACAGAGTGAAAAACCTATCCGAGATAAATTTTCCTGGAATTACAAGACAGATCAATTCAAGTTCAAAGTCAGGTGTGCATTGCTGACTCAATATTTCTGTTGTTGAAGAAGGAGAAAAAAATGGATACCAGGGAACTTCATTACTTATTGAATCGTAGTTCCTATACTTCTTCTTGGAATCCTGTGGTATGTGCTAAAGATGAACTACCTCATCGTAAACCAAAAAACGTTCATGCTTATGTCATCAATACTGACGACAGTCATCTACCAGGAAGCCATTGGATTACCGTGTACTTTCCCAATGAACACTGTGTGGAATATTTTGATTCATATGGATTACCTCCTTTGGAAAAAGACATTATCGAGTTTATGAGAAGAAATGCCGTCTCGACTCGATTCAATAATGTGAGACTACAAGGATCCGATTCAATGGTGTGTGGACAATATTGTGTTCATTATCTTCATCAACGCAGTCTTGGATATTCTTTAGAACATTTACTCACTTATTTTGATAGTAACTATGTTAGAAATGATGCTAAAGTACAACGATGGTTTTGTGAACGTTATGGTTATCTCTTGTCTTTAGCTCACCATCGTAATGTACATCAAAATGATGTCGATGTAGAAAGTTTCACATTTACTTTACCTTCTCAACGTTGTCAACCTTGTAAATATGTTCCTGTTTGAAAAAAAATTTCATAGTTACTTGTTAATTGTTAACATAGTTCTTGTTGAATAAATATCATTTTTTGTGAATTGTTTGAAAAAAATGGTGTTGTGTGGTTTTTTATTGAAATTTGAAAAAAAATAATGAATATGTTCTTTTCTCTCTCTTTCTATCGATCTAAAAAAAACTCTCTATCTATCTATGATCTCCCTGTCGATCATCTGAAAAAAAATCTTACCATGTTTTCCATCGCGTCCGCGCGTTAAGCATATAAGGCGGTTCACTAGCCAGTGTAGTCATTCTCGTTGACTCGTCAAGATCTCAACAGTGTTCCAAGAAGAAAGAAAAAGAAGATGGCTGCCACCAAGATTACAAAGTTGAATGAAGCTATGGTGAACATAATGAGGGTGAAGAATCATTTGATGGAGACCAACCCAGAGAGAAAGACCATGACGTTCATTCAAATGGCTCATGATCTAGTAGAAGAAGTCATGAGAGAAGAAATACTTAGAGAAAGAACAGAATGGGAAGCAGGACAACGTCTACATCAGCAACAGCAGCAGCAACAAAGACAGCAGCAGCAGCAGCAGCAACAACTTCTTCAGCAGCAATCCAGCAAGCAATTTGACGGTGAAGTCTTATGTAAGATTGACTGCGATGATTTTGCTTTCACTTTCAGTAGAAAGAGACCTGCCTGTCTGAAAGCGGTAAGACCACCCACTATCGCTAAACGTGGCCGACCTGCTGGAGCTGCCACGGCTACATCTACCTAAAAGAAGTTTTAAAAAATATAAACTTCTTTAAACCCAACGGTCTTTTTTAGGGCCACCCAATCTCTAGAAAAAGATTACTTCTCTCAAATATTGCCAAAAATATCTATAAGTGTGTGTGTGTGATATATATATATATATTATTTATAATAGTCTACCACCTCTCAAACAAAAAAACCTTATATGATTTGTGTGATTGATGATATATAAAAAATTTTCCCTCCCAAAAAAATTAATGTAGATAGTGTGTTTGTGTGTTTGATTTTTTTTAAAAAAAATTTCCCTTCCCAAAAAAGTTGATAGTGTGTAAGTTTTTTTAAAAAAAAAAAAATAACAAAAAATTAGTATGGTGTGTAGGTTTGATTTTTATCAAAAGTAGTTTCTTTTAGGTCCGCGCTTTTTAGAGTCAGGGTTCATGGAGTGTAAACTCCGCGAAGCCAAGAATGACGTAGAACGAATGACGTAAGACGCAGGGTAGTGGGGTGATGTTTTTTTGTTTTTAGGTGAAAGGGATGTTTTCCTTCACGTCCGCGCTTTTAGTATATTAAAACCACGTCTTCACCGGTTAAGCTACCCAAAAAAAATGACTAGGTTGAGAAACCTACGTGACGTAAAAAAAATCTTGGATGTACTATCTCAAGTCATCCAAGATATAATTAGCAAAGAAGAAGAAGAAAAGAGGGAGAGAAATATTTCAATTAGACCCCACCCCATGCTTCAAGAAGAGTGGGAGTTTGAAGCTGACCATCCGCCCTTCTTTTTAACCTTTAACAAGAAGGTAAAAGAAGAAACATGGAGGGGGAGCTGCCCTGCGTGTAGGGGGGCAAAGCCAGGGAGAAGATGTTTAAATAAATAAAAGCTCTTCCTACCAAACAAAACCAACGGTCCTCATCAGGACCAACCTTTTTTCAAGAAAGATTAATTCTATTCCCCTCCCTCCCACCATGTTAAAAACTCATTTTTTCAAGAAAGATTAATTCTATTCCCCTCCCTCCCACCATGTTAAAAACTCCCGTTGTCCCTATAGACACCCTCCGCCATCTTTTTCCCTGTAGTGCCCCATTTTTCCCTGTAGAGGCCCATTCCCTATAAACTTTTTACTTTTTTCCCCCAAGTGCCCTCCCCATGTTAAACGTCCATAGATTCCCTGTAGAGGCCCATTTTTCCCTATTTACCCCCACCCTACTACTGTTAACGTTAAATTGCGCATGCGCGCAGATCAAGAGCGTGAGATTTATCGTTCTTGACCCCCTCACCCTAGTATAATAAAATTAAATTAAATAAATTAAAAGCGAAATTGAAAGGAAATTTAAATGCTTAGACAGATGTATACATGTTGATATGCATGAATGTAAAAAAGAAAATGCACATTAAAACGTAATTAAATGTTGATATTACAAGCATGAATGAGTGGTATTATAAATGTTGCATGCAAAACCATGGCAAAAAAGCTATATTTCTAAACATATTTTGCCATCTGAATAAAGAAATAATAATAATAATTTAATAATTATTGTTATTATTATTATGATTATTATGATTATTACTATTATTATTATTATCATTACTATTATTATTATTATTATTATTATTATTATTATTATAGTATTAATACTTTTTTTTCTTCAGATTTACTCCTTGAGTTCCCTTGGCAGTTATAATATCGGGGAGACTATCCGCAGAATGATGAAAAATATTGGTACCAACAGGCTCTGTTCAGAATATAGCCATAAAGGGAAGAAAGCTTTTCAAGAGCGCCTGATATGAAGGGTTATGATAAGTAAGTATGACTTGATTTACATTGTTTACTTTTCATACTATTGGCCACAGATTTTCAAATGTTTATTTTTCATACTATTGGATACAGATTTTCAAATGAATGGAAAAGGTACTACGTGTGTCTTCACACACATACTGGAACTACATACATGTAAAAGAACCTAAGACCACATTTAAAATGATGTGTTTTTACAGATACTACCTTGATTATTGATGACAGAAAAATTAAATGTATCCTTTGTTGTGAAACTTATTTTGAAAATATTTTGTTACTCTTGCAGGAGCATGCTTGAGAAGTAATAACAAGGCCAAGGCAAGTGAAGTTGAAAATGCCATATCGGAGACCATCAAGTAACTTTTGGACACGACGAGGAGGGACAAAATACAAGGTTAAGCACTTGAGCTCTTATTTCATCAAGATTTGATTAGATTTTGTGTTTTTATGCATTATCTTTGCAAAAGTCGTTGCATTTCTGAATTGCAAATAAAATTGATGTTTATCATATTGCCCATGACAATCAAAACTTGAGTAGACAGTTAAAATTACATCCAACTTGTTCATTTGAGCAAGTGCTTTCACTTGGAATTTTACTGAAGTGAACTATTCGGACAAGTAAAATCTTTTGCACAAATTGATTTCACCATCCACTTGCCTGAATGGACAATCATGTCCAAAAATTACCGTCTTAACCTGCTTAATGATATTAAGGGAAGGACAAGTACAGAGAATTAAGTTTCATTACACTAACTAGTTAACTTTATTTCTACATATGTAAGTATTGCTGAGATGATGTATGACTTTGTTCAAGCATTAAAATTAGTTTTCAACTTGCAGGAGCCTGAGCAGAAGAAGAAGACCCATATTGACTTTGCTGTCGAGGATACAGTATCTATCACAGAATCTTAATTAAATCCTGAAAATTAACAGATACAAATAAAGTAATAGTAAAATATATGCTGTATTGTTTTCTTTTCTTTATACCCATTGTCTCTTCTTAAATACAAATGTCTGTACCTCATGCCTGTAAAGCTTGTTAGCACAACTATTTGATGACAAAACCTTTGTATTGGCAAATTTATATTTTCAAGTAATATCCAATGCTTATGTAGAGTAGAAATTTTAGAACAACTGCACAGAAACTGCTAGATTTAGGCAAACATATTCAGAAAGAGTTTCCCCCTTCATAACTAGATGATCTGTAAATTGCATCCAGTTTAGTGAATTTCATTTTTGTATCCTCACTGCTTGCATTAAGAGCATCTAAACTGGATCCTGCCCATCCTGTTGTATGGCTATCCACCCGTACAGATTTATCAAGTGTTATTGCACAAAAACAATTAAAGACGACTGTAATTTAGTTGGTACTAATATTAGTACTCTACTTTCTTTGTCGAAGGGGTACTAATTTTACTAAGTTCACACCCTGTGCTCTTTCTGCATAGTGTCAGCAACTTTGAAGATATTGGATACACATAAACTTGAATCAAACAATCCTCTTATTACACAAATTCCCAATTTTCACCATAGAAACATGAAAAATGGTGTTCATCTTCTTAAATCAAATTTTGCTGTTGAACCGTCTGCCATCTTATGTAATACTTCTACTGTTTTCAGCATACACCAGAGGAGCTTATGGGATGGTCCGTACATCTGTCAACACAACTTTGTTATTACTACTCCTACTAAACTAATTGGAGGAATGCTAGGAATCTTTACATACAGATTCGGCCTAAGGTTTAGTTGGGTCTAAATGAAAATGGTGCCGCTCGGGTAACAATACCGCAGCCACAGTGAGCATCTTACAAGTCTTGTCACTACTCCTCGTAGACGGATGGTCATATCATGTGGGGTTTTCACTAGAAGACTTGTGATGATGTCTAGTTGATCCTAAATAAAAATGATGCCAACCTGACATCAATATGGCAACCATCTTGAAAATCTTAATGCTACTCCTCTTAGATGAATATTCATATTGATTAGGAATTTTGATCAAATGACTTGCTATGTCTAGTTGGCCCCAGATGAAAATGGTGCTGATCTGACATCCAATATGACCACCATGGCAGCCATCTCGAAAATCTTGTAGCTACTCCTCCTAGATGGATGGTCATATTGGCACAGAGTTTTCATCAAATGACATGTTTAGTTTGTCCCAAATGAAAATAGTGCTGATTTGACATTCAGGACGGCCACCATGGCAGCCATCCTAAATATCTCGCTACTCGTCCTTGATGGATGGTTGCATGAACATTTTTGTAATGTTTAATTGTAGAATTGGATTTTCTTGTCAGCAGTGGGGCATATGTGTTTCAGAAAAACAAGTAGCTTTCATTCTTAACAGTTTTCAATGTAGTTTTTGAATGTTGTCAGGAGGTTGTGGGAATGTTATATTATGACGTTAAACAACAACGTTGTAGCAACATTCCAGCAAGTTCACCAAATCACGTTGCCACAACGTGATACAACAACGTTGCTGCAATGTTGTAGCAACGTTGAATTGTTAGCTGGAATGACAGCCTTTGAAACACCCTTAGCCTTTTTGACATTTTTTGGTGTAGATTTCTGGTGTGCTTTTCGATCACCTCCTGGTACAATCCGAATGCTGCCCTTGTGCAAGCCTACTTTCAGCTAGCTATCTGAATGCTGTATATCTTCAGGCAAAGCCGAACATAGACCGCACTATAAACAAGGACACAAGTTACCGAGGGATCACAAAAAACATTAAGAAGGGGGAGGGGAGTGATAACAGGGCTTTTAATGGCTGAATATTCGTTTTATAATTGCATTGGAAAGAATTGTCAATAAAGAGCTTTTTTATAATGAATTTGTTCGCTTTTTTTTTCTTCAAAATTTCGTAGAATATTGTTATTTACAGTGTACCGAGAATGTTGCTTGGAAGAAAATTTTAAAAAATATATACGACCTGTCATTAAAAGTTGAGAATTTCATGATGTTGATTCATATTTCCGGGTACTAGCCACTGTTTTCAATGATAAAACAAGACATATATCAAGATTTCATTTACCAATTTTAATCTCGATCTTCTTAGTCGGCAAATAGGGGCCAATTCTTTGAGTATTTTCTAGTTTAAAAAATGGCATCCACGCCTAACCCCGCATTGTAAGCAGGTTTGTAAGTTGTTCGGCGCGAGTTATCGTGGGGGTTGTATAGCTGACTCTGACACGGTTGTAATATAAGTCATACATTAGGAGTTTTCTCAGATCCTGGATCGACATTCCCATGTCCCAAGCAGTTCAGCTTAAGGTTGGCCTTGGTTGAATGGGTAGCAACAAGGTTGCAGCTGAAGATCCTCCATGTCTTAAATGCTGGGTCATCAACTAGGTGGCACAGCTTGTCCTCCTCACCTTCTATCCTTACCAGATCCACACAGACCTGCTTTGCAGGTTGCCACGGTTGTCCCAAACAACGAGTTGTTCCTCACCTTAAAGAAGTCCTTCTCAAACTCAGTCTTTGTCTTGGTCCTAAGATCTGTGTTGAGCTGGATGTACAGTGCTATCCATGTGCTTTGGTAGAACTCTGGTGTCCGGTGGACCAAAGGTGGCATGCATCCCAAAACTGCTGTAGAGCTGGAGGTTTCGGTAATGGACTGCATAGCGCTCCCTTCTTGGCAGGCTGGGAACTAGCTTCGTGCACTCCGTGAACTTACCCCATAGTTCATTCACTAAATCAGTGACGGTCACACAGCCAGTTCTCTTAAATGCACATTTCCTCTGGGGCCAGTAGGTAGTCGCTGTGCACATCATAGAGCTCCTCTGGTTACTCCAGGTCGGCTCACCATCAAAATGCCACCACAGGCAAATAAGTGCACGTCAATGTATGTAAACAGCTCGAGCTTAACATCACCTTCCTCAGGACTGCATCACAGCTCATTCCTGGAGAACTGTAGTAATGGACCTTGGTGAGGCTGTAGCTTTTCAGCGAAGTATCCCCAAACACCTCAAACATGTCAGCCAGCAGAAGCACATTGGTCTTCATGTTGAGATCGTGGTAGACTCCAAGGTTCTGGCATTTAAATGCCTTCCACACTTCACATGCTCTCAGTCTTTCATGTGGATAGATGCTCAGTTGTTCCAACGGGTGAACTGTGCTGTGGTACGAAACACCTACTTGCCCACCTTTGCATTGTCGAGGCTGCTGTTCTCGTGGCCCCCATAATAAGGTGACCATCGTGGCCGTGCTGGCTATGCAGCACAACTGGTACTTTCATTATTTCTGGGTAGATGCGCAGCTTGAGGTTGTCTATTTATGGGCAGTGCCGTGTTACTTGCCGATAATATGGCAGTGGTCTCTCACCCTGTCCGCCCCAAGCTCTCTGCCACAAATGTGGCAGTCTACCACTTCCAGAAAATTCCTCCTATCATCCCCATCCATGATCATCTATGTGGGGTTCCGTAAGACCTTGCTGTTCTCTTCTAGCTCTGAATACAGGTACAGGGTGAAGGTCACCACGGCATCCTCATCTTGGTAGATAGAGCACCGGCTCCTTGTAGCCTTCATCACAGTGGACAACTATGTTGCTTTTATTCAGATCACTCACTGAGTGATTCCACTGCCTCAAAGGCCACACAAATAATGCATGAAACATGCATCTGGCAGTGGTGGTTCTGAAATTACAGGATGTTTTATCCTGGTTATGGCAAGGTCATACACTGTGGTTTTAAGCCTATACCCTGACAGTCTTTAGTGTGGCCTTCCAATAGGTTGGTCTAGTTGAGAACATTGAGGCACTGGTGGCAAATGTGCTTCTTTTCACTGCATTTCACCATATGGCTCAGGTTTTTATCCAAATATACAGGTTGTTTCTCTCTCTTTGAGCTGCAATAGTTCCATAGTTTACTTTTTCAATCATGCATAGTGGGTAGAGGAAATTTTGCCAGCCAAAGACACCGACTTTGATTTCCAGGTTAAGGGGCTTAAACTTTCACTCACCTTCACTGGAAAGTCAATACCAGCAAAGTCAAGCTTGCCCAGGTGTTGGTGGTAGAGCCGAAAGAGTTGCCCAGTCAAAACAGTGATTGTCGGTGTTTTTTCACGCTGATAAAGGATCGTGGCAAAATGAACTTTGGCATTGGAATGTAGCTCTGACCTCAAACTGGACGGTGCAGTGACACACCTAGATCGATTTCTTACACCGCAGGAAATGCAATACAGGCCCAATGAACATGTATGTTTCAATGTGCTTTAGTATGGTGGCTATGGCTTTGGCAACCAGCAGCTCAACCTCGTTGTTGCGCATGACTGTGGTAATGTTGGACTGGAAATAGACTGTCACTATAATGATCCTTTCTAGCTCAGCTTCTTCGTCGTAAGTGTTCTGCTGGCCTGTTGCAGCTTTCTCCAGCAGTGCCGTCGATGCGATGCTCAGCTTCAGGCTGCGAAGTTCCCCACGCTCCATGCTGATGACGTCCCGCACACCAGGTGCCATGGCATTAAGAAATGCTAAAAAGTCTGCTTTACACCAGTGCTTTTCTGGCATACTGGTGTGGTAGTCTTTCAAAATTGGATTGGTTTTTCCATCCCGCTCTACAAAGACAAGACGATTGTTGGCAATATGTCTTGATGCCAGAACAGAAGGATCACCCCTGTGCCTAGGTGCCAGAACTGGCAATTGGGGCTACGACAGGAGGCTCAGCCTTTTACTTAGAAGCCAGAACTTGCCGTTGGACCAGAACTTGCTATGAGTCTGGCTAATGAACCCTGCTTGCCTGTATTGCATCATATGAATGATCATATTCAGCCTTAGTTATCATTCCTCTCCAGAGCAGATCATTCAGTTCAGAGATTGTAGGCATTGCTTATGGCTAATAACCATTGACCACTATGCCTACTATCACAGTGTATTAGTACGTCAACATTCAGATGTCTCTAATATAGTATCATTATGCAGAGATGCTGTCAGGATTTTATCTAAAGGTGGGAGTTCCCCCCTAGTCACCAAAATAAGGGGGGGGGGGTAGAAAACAAATGAGGGGAGCAGGAAACAGCCAAAGTTCAAATATTTACCTAACACATAAATATACATCTCTTTCTATCTTCCCGCACCACTTTGTTAGAGATCTATAGAAATCAAAATACTCCAAAGATGTCTCCTAGTTGTATAAGCATTAATCTGTTGATCATTTCTGAGCTTAATCTGTTCCTTATCTGTGCATGAATATTGTTCTGTGCTGAGAACCCCCTTTCACAGTCTGCTGTCTGAAGGGACATATGCATACCTAGCTAAGCCTGCTTGAACAAGTTGGGAAATTGTTCTTTATGGTTGTTACAATTTTCAACAGCTCATAATTATTGTCTCTTGGATATCTCCGCTCAAAGATAAGATTTTTCACTAACAAGAGCTATGCCAAAGTTTAACTCTCTTCAATCAGTGCTTTGGTGACTACTATGCGAGATTTGTTATCTGTTCCACAATGCTGTATTAGGATTTTAAGTCCATCAATGTCAAAGTCTGCTTGTTCTGACAGAGGTATTTTAATCAAAAAGAAATATCCTTACTTTTTAATTTCTTTTGAGATTTTTATTTATTCAATTTATCTTAACCCTTAGAAGGCTATATAGTTTTGTAGCACAAGATCCCTCAAGGCAGAATTGTTTGAGGAAAAAAAATGAAATTTGCACTATACTTTTAAATTGCCTATATTTTAATTAGGCTTGGTATTCTGCCTTTTCGACATTCAATTTCGAAATACCGCTGAATAGGGGGTTGACCGGCATGCCGTCCGTTTTTGTCCGTCCAGCATGTACATCGGACTCGTATTCAACATCATTTTTGGGTTCAAAATTACTCACTGGTATTTCCAATAACAGTTTCCGAGCTACAATAATCTCGTATACCTGGTATTTTTAAACCTTAAAAATCATTGCTATCATAAACCAGTATTTGCCGAACGAAATCGTCATCTAAAGATGACCCATGCTGGGAGTCAGCCATTTGGGTTTTCTGGGAACCCTTAATGTAAACTACGTATTTGTAAAACTTCCTTCATGAATGCAAGGTTCAAACTCGCCAGAATGCTTGTTCCAGGGCCCAATGTGTCAATCAAGTTTAGTTTAACAACCGTTCATGTCAAGCCAAAGTACTCAGAGGTGTAAACAGTTGTCTACCTGAGAAAAGATGACGAGAAAAATGCTATGAGACCTCTACTGGCGGCGCGACTTATGCAGCAACAAGCATTTTAAGGGGCAACAGTTAAATAAAAATTGTATACAGCCCGGAGTACATTTTTATATGCGCGACTTTAAACTACTTAGTTGGAGTTATCACGCATCACTGCTTTCCAAGTGCGCGAATTCGTAAAAATTTTGCGTGATTCGCACACTCACGCCTCCTGGCAGCATCTCTGATTATGTTTGTGCAGGAAATTTGTGCGCAACAAAAATAATTGGTTGCATATCTTGTAATCAGACCCAAACCTGTTGAGAGTCTCATAAAATTCTAGTTTGGGCGGGTATTCTGGCATGTGCTTTCCCATGTGTGGCCAAGTCCTGTTTCTGACTGGGTCCCAATCCCACAAAACTTGCATTGCACTGATGGAATACTGTTCCTTTTTATAATTTGTCTGTGAAACTTGCAGTAATAATTCATGCATAAAACCTGCCACGTAGAAGCCACCTGCAAAAACAGCGCCCATGCATTGTTGTGTCTGACTCAATGCCTGTATATCTTCCATCACATTCTTTTTTCAAATTAATATAATTTACCTGTTGGCAGGACCTTATTGTAAAACCACCCGTTTGAGCCAATTTTGCATGGGGGATCTCGACTGACCAGGCAAAGAGTGTTTTAGATTGGTCCATTGTAGGAGGAATAGGTGGTCCTAAAACGCCTTTAAAAGGTTGGACAAGCCCCCTGGGCTGCAACACTGGACTACCCTACCCAAGAATCTGATTTATGCTAACAGTGTAAATTCCTACAAAATTATTCAATGTTGTCTGCCATGTATATGCACATAATTCCCTACGAAAGAATCTGGTTTATGCTACCGTGTCAACTCCCACAAAGTTATCCAATCTGGCCTGTCATTGGCATGCAGTGACTCCCCTACCAAAGAATCTGGTTTATGACAACAGTGTCAACTCATACAATTCAATCTGGCCTACCATTGCCATGCAGGAACTTCCCTACCAAAAAATCTGGTTTATGCCAAGTGTCAACTCTTTTAATAAATGATTCCCATCTGGTATGCCTTTGCCATGCAGGGAGTTCTCTGCCAAAGAATCTGATTTATGCCAACAGTGTCAACTCCAACAAATTTATCGAATCTGGACTGCCATTAGCATGCAGGGTCTGCCATGCCAAAGAATCTGGTTTATTACAAGTTTCAATTCCTATATATTTATCCAATCTGGCCTGCCAATGTCTTACTGAGATTTCCCTACCATATAATCTGGTTTATGACAATAGTGTCAACTCGCGCAAATTTATCCTATCTGGCCTGACATTGGGTTGCAGGGACTTCCCTACAAAAGAATCTGGTTTATGACAACAGTGTCAACACCTAATATGTATCCAATCTGGTCTGCCAATGATATGCACCAACTTCCCTACCAAATTATCTGGTTTATACCAAGTGTCAGCTCCTATAAATGTATCCAATCTGGTATGCCTTTGGCATCCAGGGACTTCCCCATCTGGTTTATGCCAACAGTGTCAACTCACACAAATGTATCCAATCTTGTCTGCCATTGGCATGCATTGATTTCCCTACCAAAGAATTCGGTTTATGCTAACAGTTTCAACTACTACAAATTTGTTCAATCTGGCCTGCCATTGATATGCAAAAAACTTCACTACTAAAGAATCTAGTTCATGACAACAGTGTCAACTCATACAAATGTATCCAATCTGGTCTGCCATTGATATGAACAAACTTCAATACCAAAGATTCTGGTATATCTCAACAATGTCAGCTCCAACAAATTTGTCCAATCTGGCCTGCCATTGGCATGCAGTGATTTCCCTACCAAAGAATCTGGTTTATGCCAGTAGTGTCAACTCCTACAAATGTATTCAATCTGGCCTGCCATTGATACGCACAGACTTCGCTACCAAAGAATCCGGTTTATGACAATACAACGGTCAAGCTATACTTGAATTTTAAGGAGAAGTGACTTCTCCTTTTGAAGAGAACAGGGAGAAGTGGCAGCAAAGCAAGAAGTGCAAGATATATATATATATATATATATATATATATATATATATATATCTGTGTGTGTGTGTGCTCTGGTTCTCTTATTTGAACTCTGTCCTGTATTTTTCATTATGCATATTTGCATTTTACACTGGTTTTAAACGATACTTTGTTTTCAAGTAGACAATTCTCTATGTTGTATGTATATTATAAACACATTTTGTAATTGTATGAATGTATCATACTCGTATGCAGTGTATTCATACTTGAAAGTGTGTATGTTTCGAGTGTTCATCCATTCAAACCACAGCGGTCACTGATGTGTAATCTCAACTTCACAACTGCATTTTGAGGACGTTGATTCTAAAGTAAATGTGAATCTTTTGACTTCACTATTTTGATTAAGTTTTTAAAAGTGTAACAATTAAACTGCTTGTTCTAGTGGCAAATGATTAACTATTTATGCCAATTTATAATTACAGTGATGCAATCTATGTGAAACGATGAAATGAAACATAAAGTAACTTAATCGGCACACAGCTATATACAAATATGAAACATGGCGCGATGCACGTCATGTAGATGCATCTATTTTTAGAAATGGGGATTTTCTTTATATGACCACTAACTTGACCTAGATGGGATTATGTTTTTAATATTTGTCTACGTACTCGTAATAACGTAGTGTATTAGTTGATACTTTTTTCTTTGCTACTTTATCTCGTATTGTAAGAACAATGAGTAATGTAAGAAAACAACCTTACCTTAAGTTACAGCACTTATCGTCCATTCCACAACATAGCATTGTCCCATATGTTTCTGACAAATACATTTTTTCATTTTTTATTTTTAAGCTAATCTTTTATCACATAATAGTTACACTTTGCTTGCTATGAACTGTATAATTTCCTTAATGTGTGTGCCCAATAAATTACGAAAACAGACAGTCCAATGAAGACGTTCTTCCAAGACACACAATGTCCGCCATTATTACCCCTTAGCAGGTTCACTTACGGACTCAAACTGCTTTTATGAAGTAAATAATACAGGTTCTGCAGTTAAACTGTTCAAAATGTACATTTATAAAGTGCTTTCGCCGATTCTATTCTTAAAACACAAATTGTTATTTACATATAGATGATTTAGTTTCGAAAGTAGTTGCTAAGTTTTCATCATCTAATGATAACTTGCAGAAATCGGGCAGCGATAACGGTTAGTCAACTATTAAAACATATGCCTGTGAATGTGCAAGAGTTTGTTTTGTCTGCGAAATTAATATGAACACCTGCTAAGGCAACATTCAATCCATTTCGCCTGGGGCTTAACACCACTTAGCTGGGTTCAGAGAGCATCTCAAAAGCCATAAACTACTGTCACTTGGTGTAGATCTAAAAAGAAAAATGACAGGGCGAGGTCATTTTCGCATTCCTAATACAAGGTGGTGAAGTTTACCTTTTTCCTGCGACTTAGTCGCCCACTTCGCCTGGTAATGTGACCCCTGCAACAGTGTCAACTCACACAAACTTATCCAATCTGACCATACAGTGGTATGCAGATACATTCCTACCAAAGACTCTGGGTAATGACAACTGTGTAAACTCCAACAAATTTATCCAATCTGGCCTGCCATTAGCATGCATGGTCTTCCCTACCAAAGAATCTGGTTTATTAAAACAGTTTCACCTCCTACATATTTATATAATTTGGCATGCAGTAATTTCTCTACCAAAGGATATAGTTATGCCAACAGTGTAAACTCCTACAAATTTATCCGATCTGGTCTGCCACTGACATGCAATTACTTCCCTACCAAAGAATCAGTTTTGTGACAATTGTGTCAACTCCTACAAATTTATCCAATCTGGTCTGCCACTAGCATGCAGGGACTACCCTACCAAAGAATCTGGTTCATTACAACAGTGTCAACTCGGACAAATTTACCAAATCCGGCCTGTCATTGGCATGCATTGATACCCTACCAAAGAATCTGGTTTATGTAAACAGTTTCAACTCCTACAAATTGCCAGCCATTGATATGCACAAACGTGCCTACCAAAGAATCTGATTTATGTCAACAGTGTCAACTCCTACAAATTTACCCCATCTGGTCAGCCATTGCCATGCAGTCTTTTCAAAACCAAAGAATCTGATTTATGTCAACAGTGTCAACTCCTTCAAATTTATCCAATCTGGCCTGCCATTAGCATGCATGGTCTTCCCTATCAAAGAATCTGGTTTATTAAAACAGTTTCACCTTCTACATATTTATATAATTTGGCATGCAGTAATTTCTCTACCAAAGGATATAATTATGCCAACAGTGTAAACTCCTACAAATTTATCCGATCTGGTCTGCCACTGACATGCAATTACTTCCCTACCAAAGAATCTGTTTTGTGACAATTGTGTCAACTCCTACAAATTTATCCAATCTGGTCTGCCACTAGCATGCAGGGACTACCCTACCAAAGAATCTGGTTCATTACAACAGTGTCAACTCGGACAAATTTACCAAATCCGGCCTGTCATTGGCATGCAGTGATACCCTACCAAAGAATCTGGTTTATGTAAACAGTTTCAACTCCTACAAATTGCCAGCCATTGATATGCACAAACGTGCCTACCAAAGAATCTGATTTATGTCAACAGTGTCAACTCCTACAAATTTACCCCATCTGGTCAGCCATTGCCATGCAGTCTTTTCAAAACCAAAGAATCTGATTTATGTCAACAGTGTCAACTCCTTCAAATTTATCCAATCTGGCCTGCCATTAGCATGCATGGTCTTCCCTATCAAAGAATCTGGTTTATTAAAACAGTTTCACCTTCTACATATTTATATAATTTGGCATGCAGTAATTTCTCTACCAAAGGATATAATTATGCCAACAGTGTAAACTCCTACAAATTTATCCGATCTGGTCTGCCACTGACATGCAATTACTTCCCTACCAAAGAATCTGTTTTGTGACAATTGTGTCAACTCCTACAAATTTATCCAATCTGGTCTGCCACTAGCATGCAGGGACTACCCTACCAAAGAATCTGGTTCATTACAACAGTGTCAACTCGTACAAATTTACCAAATCCGGCCTGTCATTGGCATGCACTGATACCCTACCAAAGAATCTGGTTTATGTAAAATTTTTCAACTCCTACAAATTGCCAGCCATTGATATGCACAAACGTGCCTACCAAAGAATCTGATTTATGTCAACAGTGCCAACTCCTACAAATTTACCCCATCTGGTCAGCCATTGCCATGCAGTCGCTTCCATACCAAAGATTCTGGTTTGTGCCAGTAGTGTCAACTCCGACAAATTTATCCAATCTAGCCTGCCATGAATTGTTGAGACTCAACGAACAATCATCCTTCTATGGAAACAATAAGAACCAAAGTTCTCAGTAGTACGTTGAATAGAAAGTCCAGGGGCCACATTTCTTAAAAAAAAAACTGAGTCTGCTATATACAAAACTGCTGACAAAACCTTCAAAACTGAGAGTCCAGGTTCTACAATTGAAGGTCCTGGAAACAGAGCCTCATGCCACAATGAGCTCTAAGAGCCCTTCCTGAATCCGAGATTTTAAGTACCCACAGGAATGTCATTTTCCCCAAACAACCAGTTCTCCAGAGAATGCATCTCTCAATGACGTCACGACCACTTTTTTTTCACTGATCAACACCGAGTCCCACAGACTAAACAATTTGTCGAAAATCTAATCATTATCAGTTGTGAAATGAAACAAAGATGCATATTATGAAAAATATTCCATTTCACTAATTCTCTTTTTAACAATGAATATCCTTACTAACTCTTCTGACGAGGCAAATCAACATCCGGCCATAATAGGTTTGATTGATTGATTGATTGTGGTTTAACGGCGCACCAGCACTGTGAGGCTATTTAGCGCCACAGAAAAGGTTGTATGATGAATAATTTAAAAATGTTAAAAGGTTCATAATAGAGTCAAAGAAATTAAAATGTAAACGATGAACTGGTGAGGGTAATATATGAAGTTTCCCGATCAACGAGGAATGCAAATGGTGTATCAATGAATAGGAATAAAGGTACTTAGGATCAACGACTGTACATATATTCTAAAAATACTCAGAGCTAGCTGCAAAGTTAGATTTTAGAATAGATGTTTACTTCTTTCAAGTAATTTAAAATCCAAGGTACGTTTACTATATCAAAAAGTTCCTTCATGTGTTGAATTATAGCAACGATCGTGTGTAGGTTGGAGATCGAAACAATCTATCATAAAATGTTTTACAGTGAAGGGTTCACTGCAAGAAACACACTCAGGTGGGTCTTCGCCCTTTAGGATGTAGGAATGGGTTACATAAGTATGACCAATTCTAATTCTTGCAGTGGCTACCTCGTCTTTACGGATGGTTATGTAGGAATGACCCTAGTCGCCGAGGGTTGGTTTTATTATATGTAGTTTGTTATTCACTGCATCATTCCATGATGCCTGCCACTTATTAAGTAAACACTTTTTGATACTAGGTTTAAAATCAGTGTATGGTATTTTAAAATAGGGTGGTTCTATGGATAGGGCCATTTTAGCAGGGTGATGAGCTTTTTCGTTGCCTTTAATACCGATATGGCTGGGTAGCCAACAGTACACTATATTGTGGGAGGTACAGCTCGGTATGTTTCATGAGAATGTTGGTCAGTAGTGGATTTTCCAATTTCCTATTGTGAAGTGACTGAAGTACTGATAGTGAATCCGAGAAGATGATTGAGTTTAAAATATGTTTGCTTTCGATATATTTCAGGGCAAAGTCTATTGCTATGATTTCGGCTGAAAAAATCGAGGCACCGTCTGGCAAGCGAACTTTTGTAGTGATTTCCACTAACGAAAGCTGCAGCAGCCTTTTCCTTATCCTTGGACCCATCAGTGTAAATTCTTGTGTAGTTATTAAATTCGGTAAGGAGTTCGTGGTAAGTGTTATGAAAGATGGAAGGGTTTGTCTCCGATTTCTTGCCGTCGTGTAGTGTAAAAAGTACTGTTGGTTGTTTAAGTAGCTAGGGAGGTGTTTCAGAAATGAACGTCTTCTGGATTTTAGAAAGGTAAACTTTTGTATTGTCAAGGCTGGGTGATATTCTAATGCCAAAGGTAGGTATGGCATTTGGTTTGTTTTCGTATAATGTTTTGTATTTTGGTTGAAATACAGCCGAAAAAGCAAGATTCAAAGGGTTCGATTTTAATTTGAGGGCATATTGTAGAGACAGCATTTCTCTACGATGTGATAATGGTGGCTCATTTGCTTCAGCCAAAAGGCATTCACATGGGGATGTCCTAAATGCTCCCAGAGCGAGTATTATTCCTTGGTGGTGAATTGGGTCAAGCATCTTTAAGTATGATTTTCTGGCTGAACCGTAAACAGCACAACCATAGTAATAGTCATCCAGTCTTCTGCTAAACATTTGATAGCAACTTGACTCACAGCTGATAACTACATCAGTAACGCTGTTTAGAATACTGTACAGTGTTATAAAGTTTTATGTGGAGCTGTCATTACTGATGTTCAGAGGTGGTTCTTTGTTATTATAATGTGTCCAAATTTACAAGAAACCTATAATTTTACGATATATTTCATAATTAAATCAGCATCATCTACATTTTTGCCTATTTAAATAAAAGTCTTAGGATTTTCTATCTGATAAAGGAATCTTGATATTTAACTTATTTTGACCAATTTAATTTTTTTAAAAATTTGTTTAATAATGTTAAGAATGATAATAAATTGAAAATAAAACCTTCTCCTGAAACTTTATGTCTTCTGTCTCTGATTATTTGCACTTTTCGAGGAAAGTTGTGAAGGATGCAAAACCGTGTTCAAGTTCCAAAAACAGTACATTCAAGGATAAAGGTTCTGGATATTCATATTGGCAATTAAGTTTTAAAAAATAGGTCGTACACAATTTTATTATAATACTATCATGATTTTTCCCAATTTGATTCTTTTAGCTTTTGAGACAAAATCTGTCCCAAAACCAAAATTATGATAAATATAACAAAAGCTTTAGGATTGCTAAATTCAGTTTATTTATACAATTTTTCCTATAAACGTGAGTTTTATATGTGCTCTTGATGTTGCTCTGCAATATAATTGTTTTACCGGAGTATATGTACAACAGTATGGTAACAGGCTGATTCGGACCATGTGGTCCTGTTAAATTTATGATTTAGTTCAATACAATATCATACGTCAATATTGTACGTCTATATTCTGCTGATCTTGTGGACCTCGCAATAATAAATATAAAGAAAATGATAAAGTAACGAAATAGTGGTGTTAACTCCACTGAAAGAAGAAATATATTTTGCAAATCTTTGTTTAACGCACAGTATTTTATTTGTTTTCTGTTAATTTTTATATATGTACTCGCAGTGTATAAAAATATTAAAAACACCTAAAAAGACCGCTGAGCACAACCAAAGCAAAAGTGTTGTTGTGCGTCGCTGATGCACACCAGTAGGAAAAGGTTTTGTGGGAAAACTTGTTTGATATAACTTAATTTCATTGTCAGTGGTTTTGCACTTGATATGATGCTCGACGGTGGTCAGTCCAATTGAACAGTACAATTTACAATGTTCTTATAGTGATAATATGTTCGGGATGTAATATTAGTGCGTGAAATGATTGTTGAGTAGACGTTCATAATCGATATATCGATAAAATGTCTTCGATCACTGTTGTGAACAAATCATTCAGGATTATGTCTTTGAAGTCGTGGATTAACACACCTTGCATTTCATCAGTTTTGCGAAGGCTGATAGAATGGTGTAAGTAGAGGAAACAAGCACATAATCTAATTTCAAGCTTCGACTTGCTAGAATATCTTTCAAAAGGCAGTCGTCCAGCTTCGACATAATACGTTGTTTAATAAGCAATAATGCTTCCTAGGGTGGGTGGGTGTGTTATATCCAAATATAATATACATAACGTAATAAGTGGAAAAAATTATTTACTCAAACAAACTCTCTTTAGAATGTGCAGGTACAACTCGTTTTGCGGAAAGGGTATTTATAACAGCTAAAATTGGTAATTTGATATTGTATATTACGCGCAATAGTTAACGGAACAGAGATAGAATTAAGCAATAGTCCTTTCAAGAAAGGGTTGTAAACTCCTTTTAAAATTATCGCCCTTAGATACTCATTATCGCGGAGAAACAGGCACCTGCTTCCGGCAGAGAGTAAATAAAGATTATCGATAAATGTCGCAAATTCGACAAAAATCTGCGGATAAAACGACATTATCGCAGTGTTTGCAGTAATTACAGAGGAAAAATCGTAAATGGAAAATGTGTAATGCTGCGTAGATTACTAGTGAAGACAAACTGAGGAAAGCGTGAATTTGGCGTCTTAAATGATTCAGTCCGAACTTCGTGTCAAATTTTAAGAATGATCGATTGTGTTCATTGCACTTCTCCGATAGCTCTTACAATAAACATAACCCATTACCTTGTATGTTTATGGTCAATAACAAGCAGAAAGTCTTCAAAACATTCAAGGTATTCGATTTTTTGATGTGTGACATTAATGATTAACTAATTTGTCACATCCCACCCTTGCATTCTAAAAGGAATGGTCAATTGATTTGCTAAAGTGTATGAGTATGCATGTCATGATGCAAACCTTACTGTCTTCTAGACAATATTTACGTTTCTAAATCATTTTTGTTTCCCTCAAAATATAAATTAATACTTTTCTAAATTTATTAAACCTCCATCATGATATTAAATTTGCAAACTATACCTATCGATAAATATATTTTAATGGATCAACTTTATCATTTCATATCCGATTATATAAAAAATAATTTGAGTCTAAAATAAATTTTTCTTTGAAAATATTTTTTGTTAGAATATTTTGTGTTAATGGCTTGACCGCCATACTCTGGATTATTCCCCAAAGCTAGTCCAGGCAAACCTAAATACTAATTAGTACCTAAAAATGCAATTTTGAAAAAAAGTGCTTGCAACTTGTCTTTTAATATTTTCTTCAAAATGCAAAATTGTTCTTAAATGACATTTTTGTCAGCATTGTTTTCCTAAATGGTAAATTTAAATACGATTAATTGTCACAATATGATTCTTTTATTAAAGGTCTGTTCTAAATTTTATTTCAGTTTGTCGATGATATGTTTGGTGACCTGGCAGACACGAAACGATCGAAGCACAGACATCAGAAACACCAATGGAAGTTGACGTCGATGACAATGAAACCATCTACAATAATACTCCGTTAGTTTTGGATGAAACTAAACCATCAGAGGAACTTTCAGGTATATTCGTGATTATTGCGGTGATCTTACTCTTCAGAAACAAAAGTATGTTAACAAAGAAGTTCAAACATATCTTGACGAAAAACACTTCTGTGATGCCTGTATCCAGGCACCAACTTAATATGATTGTTCCACTCAAACATATAAAGTAGAGATGAAGTCTGTTGGAACTCGATGCAAAAGCAAGATATAGTGTTTGAAGACATTAGAAGTGATATATCTAATGTCATGGTTTACACTGGCATCCCAAACGCAGGTACATTTTATACATTGTTTGATGAAATGAAGGATATTCACGAAAATTCGGAAAATAGTACAAATAAGGACGACCGTAGGTGTTGAGAAAAGTAGATGAATTTTTTTCTTGTGCTTATGAGACTTCGATTAGGTTTGTCGGGTCCGAATTTGGCTCAAAGATTTCACATTTCGAAATCAATATGCGGAGACACAATTTCTAAGTGGATATCAAATTAAGATTCTTAACTGCATGGCCTTCTAGGCAATTTATTAAAAATACGTTACCGGACAAGTTCAGCTGATATCCAAATTGTCGTGTGATAATAGATTGCACAGAGATTTACACATAAACAACTCGTCATTACAATACCGAGCACTCGTGTACTCTCATTATAAATAACGTATGACATATAAATCTCTGATTGGTACAAGTCCATGGTGTTATCACAATTGCATCAGACTTGTGGGTGGGCAGTATAAGTGACAAACAGTTGACAAAAGCTTGCGGAATATTAGATATGTTGGAACTCATGGCAGATAAAAGATGTTATAAAAATATCTGACCTAACTTCGGAACGTGGCGTGCAGTTGATAATACATCCACTGAAAAATAGAAAATTCAAGAGACCTGAAATTGAGGAAACAAGACGAATTGCAAATTAACGCATTTTCGTTGAAATGGCAATTAAACGGATTAAAAAATGTCGTATTCTACAGGGAGTGATGCCCATAACTTTGTTACAACAAGCTAGCCAGATTTGGAAGATCTGTGCAGGACTAACAAATTTGCAGCCACCATTAGTGAATAAAGACTAAATTTCTCGTATTGGTATACATTGCCCAGAGCGCTTAAATAAGTCTGAAGTAGTGGGTGGCCTGTTGTGCTTAGATTTTTGTTACAAATTAAGCATTAAGAGACCTTAATTGATTTGTGAATTCGGCTGAACATACCAATTATTATGCAGGGACGACTAGCCAAAAATTAACATACTTTCAGCCGATCAATATAAATCTACTACAGAGTCCTCACCCACACTATTGCCGGGATTAGGAGTGTGGCCCTTTCGGGGGGTCGAATCAGTTTGCAGGAAAATAGGAATTTTGCATATTAAAAGTGCATAAAAGTGCTGAAAACAAATCTTTTAAACAAACATGAAAACATGCTATTAAACCTTCATCTTTAAACACTTGTTAGCTCACCCG
Organism: Margaritifera margaritifera; assembly: GCA_029931535.1. Lineage (NCBI taxonomy): Eukaryota > Metazoa > Mollusca > Bivalvia > Unionida > Margaritiferidae > Margaritifera > Margaritifera margaritifera. The sequence goes on along the minus strand of JAQPZY010001112.1, from coordinate 324,459 downwards.
AGTCAAAGATAAACTTTTTTCTTTAACAGCTCACAAGCTCTACTGAACAGCTCGCAAACTCCACTGAACAGCACACGAGCTCCGCTGAACAGCTCACAAGCTCTACTGAACAGCTTACAAGCTCCACTGAACAGCTCGTGAGCGAACAGCTCGTGAGGGAACAGCACACGAGCTCTACTGAACAGCTCACAAGCTTCACTGAACACCGTACATGTGTATACACAGCAACATCAGTTCAGAAATCACCTGAACACCTTGAACAGTGTATTAAGATGAAAACACTCTTTGAGCAAAATAAAAAATTACTGTCCTTGAGATTATTAAACAAGGTGCCACAGAAAAAAATGAAAGACAGGTAATAATTTTATAGTATAATATGCATGCTTGCAGAGAGAGCTCCATTTAGCAATCAATTTTCATAATCTTTCCATCCATGTGTGCGTTTCCTGAAATAATCTCAGTGAATATCTCAACTTCTGTATGTGGGATATGGACCAAATTTCCTTTTTTTTTTTTTTTTTTAAGCTCTACTGGCCAAAGGCGACTCTTTGTTGGCAATTTCATAAAATCAACATCTCTGCAACCGCTTGAAGGATTTTGATGAATCATGGCCACAATTTTCTTTCGGTGGGGCTCTCTCAGAGTTGTGATTCTTGTAGCCGCCAATTATACAAAATGGCACCATAGCCAAAATTAGGTCAAATTAACGGAAATGTCAAATATCAAATCCAAAACCACTGATTCCATTCTGGTGAAATACCATGTACATTTTCCTTGGGTTGGCCTCTATCAAGTTTTTGTTTCTCAAATATTCAATATGCCCGCCGCAGCTACCAGATTTTTACATGTAGTTATATACAGAAAGGTTCAAAATGATCCATCTGAAACGACTTCCAGTATTTTATTGAAAATTTAGTACAAAGTTCCTTCGGTAGGACCCTCTAAGATTTGTGTTTTTTGTTCTGGCCCATCATCCAAGATGGCCGCTCTATCCAAAAATGTCAAATTAAAGGAAAATGTTTTAAAAAAATCTCCAAACCCACTTTTTCCATTGCGTTTTTCGTCAAATATTCCAAACGGCGACCAAAATTGTACATGCAGATAATTATATAGGGAGAAGCTGAAAATGACATTCTGAAACCACTTAAAGTATTTTATAGAAATTTTAGCACAATGATCTTGAGGTGAGCCCCTCTCAAATTTGTGTTTTTGGTTGTAGCCCGTCATCCAAGATGTTGCCATGGCTGACAATAGGCCAAATGATATTACCAAAACAAAGGATTCCATTCTGGTGAATTATCATATACATGTTCCCTGCGTTGGCCTCTATCAAGGTTGTGTTTTTTGTTGTCGTCAGAAATTCAAAATGGCCGCCACGGCGACCATAAGTATACATAAGAGTTATATTGAGGAAAGGTTAAATATGACACCTCTGAAACCGCTGACAGTACTTTCTGAGACTGTAGCATATTCATACTTGATTGGGCCTCTCTGAAATTTGTATTGTTTCTTTCCCACTGCATCCAAGATGGTCACCATGGCTGAAAATATACCTAAATAAAGGAAATTTCAAACGACATCCCCAAAACCAATGATTCTATTCTAGTGAAAGGTCACGTACATGTTTCTTGTTGTGGAATTTCTCCCTTTATTGAATTTGTGATCTATAAACAATGAACCAATTGATACAAAAAGCGTCTTCTGACAAGACCACGTAGGCCTCTTGTTATAATCCCCGACAAAAATTGGGGGCGTGTAGTTGCCAGTATGTCCTACCTAATTTCGTTTCCGCTCTATATAAACTTACAAGAGGGAGCTGAATGATATTTTTCACAAATGTTAACCTTATTGAGACTCGCATGTCTCTAGCTTGAAGGTCAATTTCACACTTAGGGGTCATGTGTAGAAATTGAGGTGTTCCCTTCCACTATATATATTTTGCTCGAGCGAAGTTAGCAGACAGATTGTTTGCACAAACACAATGTAAGCCTCATTGAAACGATGTGTCGCATACAACTCCCAGATTCCTAGCTTTAAACGCTTTCTTCTCAGAAACCAACGGTGGGATTGTGATGAAACTTCGTCTGAAATATCCTCTCACGATTTCTTTAACGTTTCTTCAGATTGTGCCGATCCGTTAAAAAATACTTGGTCACGGTTTAATACTTCAAATATAAATTTTTTTTAAAGAGACTTCTCATGAACCGACAATGGGATTTTGATATAATTTCATCTGCAGCATCCTGCTATTGACCTTTTCAAGTTTGTTGAAATCATTCCGATCCATCAAAAGTCTGAGTCATTGTTGCTAAAAAAAAAAAGAAAAACAACGCTATACAATTCTTTTCATGAACCGTCACTTCCTGTGATTATAGTCTTGTGTGTGTGTTTTTTTTGTTTTTTTTTTCAGGTACCACTTTCTTTGAGTTCACAACATCAAAGTGTATGACGATGAATTTTTAGCAAAGCAGCCTGTGATAAAAAGAGAGCACATTCGCTTTCGTATGGATGAAGCTTTAAGCATATTAAGTATCGGTACTCCAAAATCTCAAATGTATGAATTTTTAGCAACGCAGCCTGTGATAAAATGAGCGCACATTCGCTTTCTTATGGATGAAGCTGTAAGCCTATTAAGTATCGGTACTCCAAAATCTCAAATTGATGGGCTGGTAAATACCAGCTGGAGGTTCAAACAAAGGAAAAATGTTCTAATGGCAGAAACTAACAAACTTCAACAAGAATAAATTGGAGACAGATTTGAGAAGTATAAGAATGAATACACAAAAGCGCAAACGGAAATCTCGGAACTTGATGAGACAATAAAAGAAAAAGAAAACCAGTTATTTGAACAAATAAGGAAAGACATTATAGGCCAACAAAACAAGAACATATTTCGTTAACTCATAACCACATTAATGATAAAACGCAATGAACTGGTGTGTTTAGTTGGTAGTATTGCCAAAAACTGGGAGGTAGCAGTTAAAAAAATGGAAACGATGTGGACCACCTAAGAAAAGAGGCAGAAAAACCACAAGTGCTGTTCTTTTTAAAACTACATCCCAATTAAAACGTCGGAAAACAGAAAAACAGGAAGATACAGAGGAGCCGATTTGTGTTCATAAACAGGTTGATGAAGAACCAATTTGCTTTAATGATCAGATTGATGTTGAATTTGATTGATTGATTGATTGTGGTTTAACGGCGCATCAGCACTGTGAGGCTATTTAGCGCCATAGAAAAGGTTGTATGATGAATAATTTAAAAATGTTAAAAGGTTCATTATCGACCAGCGATAATAGAGTCAAAGAAATTAAAATGTAAACGATGAACTGGTGATGGTAATATATGAAGTTTCCCGATCAACGGGTAATGTAAATGGTGTGTCTATGATTACGAGTAAAGGTACTTAGGATGAACGACTGTACATATATTCTAAAAAAAATCAAAGTGATTGCTCTAAAGTTAGATTTTAGAATAGATGTTTACTTCTTTCAAGTAACTTAAAATGCAAGGTACGTTTACTGTATCAAAAAGTTCCTTCATGTGTTGAACATTATAGTAACGATCGCGTATAGGTTGTAGATCGAAACAATCTATCATAAAATGTTTCACAGTGAAGGGTTCATTGCAAGAAACACACTCAGGTGGGTCTTCGCCCTTTAGGATGTAGGAATGGGTTACATAAGTATGAATTTGATGCAACAGTTGATTTTGACGGCAGTGAACAGATTATTGTTGACGAACAAGTCAATGATGTAGACAAACAATATGTTCTAGACACAGTGTAATCATGTAGTTACACAATGTTGATTAAATTATATTTATTTTGAAAACAGTGTTCAGAAAATCTTTGAAATTGTATCTGTAAAACAACAGGCTTCAGTATCAGTACTGGGCACTCCACCCACCCAATATTTTTTTTTCTTCATGTATATATATATATATTTCTTTTTTCTTCAAACTAACATTTTTAAAATAAAATTGCCATCTGATATGATATGCATATACCAAGGTTTTTCTTCTTAGGCGTTATTGTTGTACTTGTCTTTATTGTTCAACTATTACGCACGTCAAATTTAATCAATTTTCAACCATACCGGGCTCGTTTGATCCGCAGATGCACGCCGTTTAAGAGACCGAAAACAATTCCATGGAACAGTTTTCACGTGACAAAGAGAAATATATTGATAAACAGTTGTTTTTCGTCGCTTTTCACAAGGTCAACACATTTTGTAGAGAAGAAGAAAGCGCGACTTTCATCGTGATTTGTAAATAATTCGCCCCATTTACATTAATGAATAATGTCAGTGAAGAGGAACATTTAATGTAGACACCGCTTACTGTCTGAGAATTCCAAGATATCGTCGTTTTTGAGGAAATATTTGAAAACTCGTGACTTTTATATTTAAGTCGGAAATGGACTGGTTCCCAGCATGTTGTTCATTTCTTTTTACTCACTGCGGGTTTGCTATTGGCTCGCAGAATACTGCTCGGTTATCTCCACAAAAAATTCATTGTTACTTAAATCTGCTGTGAGGAACAAGACAACGGGCCAATTCCGGCCAATTAATGTAAACATACATAGAAAAGTCAGGAGTTTTGAAAACTTTCCTCTAAAACGACGATATCTCGGCATTCTTAGCGATTTGAAGACGGCAAGCGATGTCTTAATGTTTTGCTTCAGTTAAAGTTTAGATCTCAAATGATAAATTATTGAAAATTGGGCGAATTATTCACAAATTACGGTGAAAATCGCCTTTTTTGTGATTCTACAAAAATGTCGAGCTCGTGGAAACATGTTTTTCAAGTTATTACTCTTTGCCACGGAAAACTGTTTCGTGGAATTGTTTTTGGCTTCTACACTACATGCATCTGCGGATCCAACGAGTTCCGTGTGGTTGAAAATTGAATAAATTTGACATGTAATAATTGACAAATTAAAACAGGTACAATAACGACAGGTGAAGAAAGACAACAACCTTATATATATATATATATATATATATATATATATATATATATATATATATATATATATATCCAGTATAGTAATTTTTTTTTGTTTTTTAAAATGTTTGTTTGAACATATAAACATGTAAAAACTTTAAATGGGTTGGTGGAGTAGACAACAACGATACTGACAACTGTGTGTAAAACGTGATTTGATACACGTGTCATCTTTTATAAGACCATTAAAATTGCATGTTCACGATCTGTCGGGAAACATTTTCCCTGTTTACTGAAAATAAAACTAATTCAGGCATCTTGTATTTTAATATTTCTTTAATACCTTCATATAAAATAAATATTACCTTGCCTAACTTGAAAATAATTTTTAAAGCGTACATGTATGGTCATGCTATAAAGTTTCATCTATAATTTCCGGGTACAATTATTTAGGTTTTTATTCCAAATAAACTGTCATGACAAAAATGTTGGGTCCTTAAACCTGAAAACCACAAATACCCAGTTGTCCAAAAGTGAACAACTTATTTTATTATTATTATTTATAAAAATGTTTTATGTTACTATTATCTTTAATTATAAATATTAATTACATCCATTACATTTTTATTTCTGACGTTTAAGTTTAATACCACTATTCAAGTTACCAATAATAAAAATTAATGAATATATAATTCACTTCAATAAAAATTAATTTGCTTCAATGCACGGTTATTAATTTCCAAAATTAGCTTCTATGAGTGGGCATGGTTTCCAAATTCACTTCTACGACTGGTGGCGGTATGGAAAAATAACTTTTACGGGTCACACACTTTTGAATGTGCCTTAAAAATAATTTAGCATACAATTTCAAGAAGTATTAATACAAGTATTAATGCTCTTCCCCTGCACAACAACCCACTCTTCAAATAAAGGATAATATTACAAGTTTATTTTTCATTTTAGATATAACAATCTGCATAATACTTGTAAATTTATATTATTATAAAACTAAGTCAGTTACAAATATGTTTCAATCTGCATTAGTAACTAGTACCATTAGTAATACATCGCAAGCATAGGATAGTATAATCATGAATCGATATACAGCTATTATTGTTGATTGTTTGCCAGTTCAATTATGAAAACATGTTTAAGGATGAAATAATGATTTTAAGTTTATAAGGACTGCAAAGTCTCAAGTGTGAAAGGTGTAAAATTGATGACAGAAATGTTCATAGTATGCAGACATTTTCTTATTTCAAAGCCCTGCAATACTACAATAACTGATCCTTGAACAAAAATGGGGTGTGAGAAGCGAATTGCGATGTTAATAGGCGCTGTGTGTAAAGGGTGCTTTGTGTTATGAGTTCATTGATACATTTTGCAGAACAGCTGATGCATTAATATATATCTATGCATGTATATATCCAGTGAGGTATACTACAGTCTGAAGAGTGTGGATAGAATGCGAACTGTATTCCACAGATTTATGGCAGGTACTCCTGAGATCGGCAGCACTAAGCAGCTAAATAATGCGACAATACTATTTGTTGATGGAGTGAAGCCAGCATGCAGCATGATCACCAATCAACAGATCCCAAAGAGAGCGGAAATTGAACACACTTTTACATTATGTGTAACTAATGTATATCAAAGATGAATCTAATAAGGAATCTATGCATATATCTCACTGCTATATTGTATTTTCAGTGTATAGCTGGTTTGAGTTGCAAGCAACATATCTTTTGATCAACTGGAGCGACAAAACGCTCTTAATTATGTTATGCGCATTCTGATTGGTGAAACGTTTTTTCCGTTCCTAGATTCTCTCTCTCTCTCTCCACATACAAGCGCATTGTCCCAATGTGTCACCTATTCTCAAGACAAGATGTGGACAAAGGTTGAATCCTATACCATCATTTCAGGCATACTATTTCAACTTGGGTGCTGGGTGTGAATTCATCAATCACCAAGGTCACATACACGGCTATCTGGAAGAGACGAGTAGATGTCGAAAGGCAGGCGCGTCTCAAGAGAGTATTAGTCTATGAACCGGCAGTGTGAAGCTTGAGAAAATGACGAGGGAAGAGGTGTGGTTTGTATCAACCCTTTTTCATGGATAACATCCCTAACGAATCTTTTTAGAGCCACCCACATCTCTAGAAAAGAGTATGTAGTAGGGTTTTATGTCACCTGCAAAGATGTAAATAGGAATTGCATAAAAATTAGGAAGAAAAAGCCTTCCAAACAAATGTATAAAAATGTAAAAATGATGTAAGATATATACCGAAAAGATAAAGTTAACGCATTTAAAATCCTTATAACGTGAATAACATTTCTTATATAAACCGCATTCCTTTAAAAATTCCAAGATTTTTCTCAGGTGGTACGTCCTTGTAATTTCTTCAAGCATTTCACGTCAAAAAGAATTCTTCCTCACAGGTTGGAAATCAACACACTCCGGTCGAGGTTCACTCCTCAGAAAGAAAGCACGAGTCGGGTATACGTCCAATACGCGATCGGCACACCACCACCTCATCTCCGATTTATTCTACACAGTTTGTTACCATTCACCGATTGGGTTTGATGTTCTTAAGTTTGTGGAGTTTTTATTTCATATATTTTTCCAAATATGACAAACATGCTGATTTATACAATGTTTTAAGTCAGTATATGGAATCGCAGGGCAGCTTTATCTGCTCTTTCATTACGACTTATGTCAGTATGACTAACCAGACAACAGCACAGAACACTTTTCCCAGACTTTATGAGAACATCACGTTTCTCCAATATCTGGGATATTAACGGGTTGTCAAATTTAATATTATGCAAGGCTTTCCATGTGGAAAAGGAATGCAAAAAGATGACCTAATTTGTTTTTGAGGATTCAATATAGTCCAAAGCTGCTAGTATGGCCGTTATTTCTGCACTAAAAATTGAGGCTTTATCTGGTAATCGGGTCTAGATGGTGCCATAAGGTGTCGCTATGGCAGCCTCAACTTTGTCTTCATCTTTTGAACCGTCTATATAGAGGAGCATATGACTAATATATGAGGCTTGAATTTTATCGAATTGACTCTTGAATTCGCAAAAGGTCAAACAAACTTTTTAGGTTTTATATCCACGGTGGTCGATTATTTGACTGATTTGGATTTTACGGCGCACCAGCGCTGTATGGGTATATAGTGCCACAAAAAAGTGATATACGATTTATGCATGAAAAGTGGTTCATGATCAATGAGCGGTAAAAAGCAAAAACAAAACAATTGAGATGGTGAGAATAATATATGAAGGTTCTCGATCAACGGGTTATGTAAATGGTATGTCAGAATCCACCAAGAAAGAAAGTCGTTCGGTAGCTCCCGAAGATTACTTTCACATTCTAAAGACGCAAAAAGTGACTTCCAGAAAATGTACAACAACGGCTTGCACCACCTACACGGTGAAATTTAAAGAGTTTAAGTCTCAAGTGCCATCAGAGAAAGCAGCAGGTTTCATTACAGATTTGTGGGATTCCTTGTTAGAGACATTGAAACGACAATGCGTTAAAGATGACGATCGTTTTTAGACTCTGCATCAATCACGACAGTTTGAAGTCTCCTGTTTGGATCGAGTTTAGCACACCGGCAGAATTAACTGTCCACAGTAAACTGAATTTCTGATAAAAGATTGTATCTTTCACAGCAAGTGACCTCTTCGACATACTGATAATTCAACCCTTTACTTTGATGGGACATCCAACTTTGGCAAAACGTTTCAAATTTTCACCATTACTGACTGATACAAATTCCTATGTTCTTGACAGACATGGTTGATAAACATGCTCACACAACTTGCAATTTTGAAAGAGATAATTCATAACTTAACGAACATTGCATGTGATTTGAATACAAGATTTTAGGTAACATCATGAATACTATAACTGAGAGGGCAGCAACTGAAAAGAAGTTTCATCATTTATTAGAAGCTTACAGAACTGATGTATTACCACAGGTAAAAGAAGGCTGGTCTGAGATGTCTCGGGAGGAAAGATTTTTTTTTCCGCTAAAATATTTTTTTTCTGTGGACTTCACACATGTTTGTGGCTTTCGCTGGCGTGTGCTGATGGGCTTAAGAAATTTGGAACTTTGCTCATGGCTGATGCCAATGCAACATCTGGAAATGGAACTGAAGATGAGGTGGGGTTGGCAGGTGAAACTGAGATTAAGAGTGGAACAGTCAGATTGATAAACACATGTTCAAATGCCTTTTGCCGAGGGTGTCATGAAAAAAGTGCTGTCAATTGTTACGAATGATGTCGATAAAATATTAGAAATATTTAGGAAATTATAAATGTTTCTTGACTTCAGTATTTGCCTAATCCTTAATGTTAAGTATAATGTGTCATGTTTAGCTATTGTCTTCATTCAATTTGAGGTCAAGGTTGATTTTCTTTACAGATGAAATCAGAATTTCCTTTAGAGTTATGTGTCAAAAATCACACCATAATAATCTAGAACATTCTGTCATGTGATCCATCTTTATATATATCATGTTTAGTGGACAGTTTTTAAGTTTCGACCTTAACAGCAGTATTTAAAGAGCCGTTACAGTTGTGGTAAATCATTCCAAATTCAGAGAGGAATTATTTAAAATATTCATTGGATTATAAAAGTGCTCATAGACTTTTGGAGTTTGAATTTATGATTTTGGGATTTATGTGAACTTAGTCAAATATATTCCGGTGTACTTCATTTTGGCACATCAACACATTAAAGACTACCGGCACATCAGGACATTAAAGACTATTGGCACATCAACACATTCAAGGATACAGTCATTCATTAGGAACATTCTATATTTAGGACTTGTGATTAGGACATTTCGGATTATTGGATTATAATTCACATTACTGTAAGTGTCTTTTGAATTTTCACTTCAATTGTCTATAAATAAATTGCTTGTTTATTTTTACTTGATTTGTTGGTTTCACTTTCTTTCAGTTACATTTTTTGTTAGACCATAGAGTCGTAAAAATATGGGGACTGGAGCACATAATAGGTAGAGAAAGGTGAGAATGTCTCGTATGTCCGTTGCAAACACGATATATTTAACATCTTGTTGGGACAACGTGTTACTTATCATTGTGCCAGAGTCGTATTTGTTTGAAAAGAGTCATGATGTCACCAATCGTCTTTTGTTGATAGTGTGCAGAGATATACAATTTTATTCCTATGTAACAGGTTGTGGAGCTTTTGGCTTCATTTGAAAACATATCGCATTCCCACTTTGGAGTTACATTCGAAGATCTCCAAATTCTTGACATGAATAAACATTATTTGTATTTGACATCCTTTTTTTCAAAATGATTACAATGTTGTACCCTTTTTTAGATGGTGACAACACCTTTTAGCATTGAAGTTGTTGATGTGGTGTTGATTAGACTCGGTATTTTAGAGGATTTGTTCAAGTCATTGACATCGTAAGTTAAAAGGCAATGCATAATGTTTCTTTAGTCAGCTTGATTTTATGAAGTACATGCAAAATTCATCCACACTTTGTGAGCGTATATTAAATGACAAGCCTGCAACTTAAAATATCGTCGATGCAGTGAAACTCTACATTCGAGATTTGCCCTATCCAATAGAAAACTTACGAAAACTGTTGAACACATGCTATGTACTAGCTTATTTAAATTGAAGATAATATAATTATTTGTAAAAACAGCTTGAATACCTTCTATAATACGTACTTTAATACATTGGTTCGATAGTGAAAATTTTGAAATTTGCAAATATTGATTACTATTTTTAATATTTCAAGTTATCTTGAAAAAAAGAAGAAACTATAACTACAATCAAACGAAAAAGTGCAATATGATAATTATTCTTTATGCAAGAATTATCACCGCTTATTCGATAGTTGGACTAATATCTCTGATTGAATTATGAAATAATGAATTATTAATCAGAGAAAATGAATTATTAATCAGAGAAAATGAATTATTAATCAGAAAATTATTACCAATTATGCAATAAATGTAGAACTAAAGATTGGTTACAAAACAAAAAAAGAACCATTGATATATTTGCTTACATTTAGTTCATAAGCACATTTATTTTTTGTGTGCTTCATATGATGCTTTAAATATTTTTGGTCAAGTACAAATGCTTAAAAAGTCCGGAAATGGCCAAAGGCATGTACCCGAACTCTAGAGAATTCAAGGAGATGGAAGTTGCGCTAGCTAAAGCAGCAAGCACAAGTGTATGAAGCGCGAAAAACTGGCTAAATGCATGTACCAGAGTTCTTGAGAATTCCAAGCGATGTATGCAAACCCGAACTAGACCAGCGTATGAAGAGGAGGATCTGGCTATGTACCAGAACTATAGGATTCTAAGAAATGGAAATATCCCTAGCTAAAGCACCATGGGAAGAATTGGAAAAATTATTGTATGAATGCAACATCGGTGGATGAATCTACTGACACTGACCTTGCACCAAACACTTGTTGCTGATTGAAAGCCATGTATTGTCAAAGGTCGAAAATCTGACACGATTACAAAGGCTAGTGAAATCTTTTAAAAAAGAACACAAGAAGCAGCACTATTTCAGCAAATTAGTTGGGTTTTCATCAGATGGTGATAATGTTGTGGTTGGGAGGTTGGATGGTGTTGCTGAAAGAAATAAATCCACACACGTTATCAATATTCAGTGTGCTGCGCACCGTCATACCGTTACCTACGTGCTATGGTGCCAAAGAGTGCAAAGCCCTAGCGGATATTTTGGCCACTATAAAAATAAGATATAAAATGTTTGTGAATATTCTGCTGTAAGATATGGGGAAAAAAACAGATCTCAAGAATTCCTGATAAGTTTTAAAAACCAAGCAATTTGAGATGGTTATGTTGACAATAAGCTGTTGATGCAATTAATCTGTGTTGGTCTGTCCTCGTCCTAGCCCTAGAACATGAATGGGAGACAATAAAACCCTCAGAGATGAAATGACTTTTAATGAAAGATAAAACATTAACTTATATTTATGACAGGGACGGGTCGAAATCTTACTGCTTCAAGAAGCGGTGCCGTGATGCGTATTCCCAGGTCAATTGACCCTGGAACTACAGGCCAAATTTTCAAGAACATCTCGCATAGATGACAGCCCATATAACATTTTTGCGCCGATTCAAATGCAATTGTTTTATTCGGTTGTATACTTACTATTGTGTCCTTTTCCTTACCGAAGGGTATCCAAGCAGAATCAAGTCGTTCCGTTTTTCAAACTATGTAGCCAAGGAATGCCAAAATCGGTTAACATGCGGTTACTTTTCTGTAACGAAACGAATATGGCTGATCACATTTCTACAAATGTTCTTAGACTTTATTTTGTATTTCATTTAAAAACGAAATAGCATTTAGCAATGCTCTAATCCTTTAAATGACTTTTCCTTAAAGTTGAAGAGTTTGTAGTTTTGAAGAAAAACAAAATGTATATAGCTATTATATGAACAGATCAGAAAAAGTGAAGCTGTACACTGTAATAGGCCTTTTTATCCAGGCTATAATTTAATTAATAATTTATGAAAACTATTTATTTTGCAAAACCTAAAAACAATTATGTTTCAAGTAGGCGTACTTTCTTGTCACCATTGGGCAAAAACAGTTTCAGTTCATTGTTTGTAAAGTTTCAATTAGAGATATTTGAGTGATGAATGTTAAATTAAAATAAAAATAATTAAATAAAAACATGATTACATAAACTATAATATGTACCTGGACTGTTTGTCTGGACTTTTTACCAACCTAATAATTTGATCCATATACTTTTTTTTTTTTTTTTTTTTTAATGACGCGTTAAATCGAAATGTTTATCCGTTGAAAAAATGTGGGCTACCACACAGTTATGTCACCACCCCTGTAATAGACTGGTAGTTTAAAGACTAGCAAAATTACCATAAAAGCAACAAGGGAAACGAAGCAAGAAATTAATACCTAAGCAGTTGATTATTATAAGCCAAGAAAAGAATGAAATTGAGTTGAATTGTATGTATGTACGTGTATTTTCAGCACATGCCACATCCTGTTAAAAAGAAATCAAACGAAAAAAAAAATAATAATAATATTCCAAATTTTATTTTATTTTCATAAAATTATGTTTATCGCATATGTATCAATATCTGTCCTGGCTTCGTGGAAAATTAGTCATTTACACCAATGACATGTTGTTATGCCTTTTTTTCTAATCCCAAGGGGTATGAAAACCCCTGCGTACTGCAAGTCCGTAAAACTTCTGTAATGAGGCATTTATCATGTTCTCACAAACAAACATCTGAGTGGTTGAAGGGATTGGCTGATGAAGAATGGGAAAAGTGTTTGAGGGGGATTGACTGAAGAAGAATGGGAAGAGTGGTTGAGGGGACTGGCTAATGAAGAATGGGGAAAAGAGGTTGAGGGGATTGGCTGATGGGAAAAGTTAGTTAATTGATGCTTCAAGGACACTTGGAAGGCGTTTGAGAGTAAAGTTTAAAGAAATAAACAGTAAACAGAAACGAATATTAAAGAAGTAAAAACAGGAATAGAAGCAAGGCAAAGACCAATATTTGGAAAGAAAGGAAACTTTCACGATCAACATCACCTATTACGGCCTGTGGCAGAAAGAACAAGAGACATATTTACATTTGACAGATAATTCTAAATGTTTTTCCAAGAATGGAACATTTGATTATACTACATGTAAATTAGTAAACTTTAAATAAGATGAGGTATAGTTTTTTTACCATCATAGTACCATCTCTAAGAGCATAAAAACACATACTGAACTATGGTAGGAGGAATGAGGTAAGTGACTTTTATTATTGAAATATATATATATATATATATATATATATATATATATATATATATATATATAGATATATATATATATATATATATATATAATAATAATATGGCAAATTCATCAGCTACAACACAACCTTGTGTTGAGACAAACTCCAGCCATATGTTTCCAGCCGAGCTAACTCCACCGTATTCAGTTCAGCAGGATCCACCACCATATACAGTTTCAAACATAGCTCAAGCATTGCTTACTCCTAGCATAACACCTCCAGCATTAGATGAAACTACATAGGAGTTTACAAAGGTGTGAAATTGGCAACCTCTTGCAGATGACTATATTCTATTAAATAAGAATCCCTTTTTATATTTAAACAGAATTGTAATCAATAATTATTATAAAAAACTTGTCACTATTCCTTCTATTAAAAGAACAGTACCTTTTTCATCTTTAAAAAGTGTATTCTTAATTCTCAACAAAAACGTATCTTTAATAATATTTCCAATACTCGCTTTAATATAACGTGTTAATAAGCAACTAATATGTTAACACGCTAATAATAAATCATCTATGCCAGGGGTGGGCAAACTACGGCCCGCGGGCCGCATGTGGCCCGCCAAGGGTTTTCATGCGGCCTAGGAACAAGTCCTATGTTCACGCAATTTAATTTTCTCAAGGGTAAAATTTCTTTCTAATTTTGAGAGAAATGTAACCGCGCGATGCCAAATACCCACCCAGTGGGAAAAGCCATATAAATTTCAATAGAACTTTGTTTGGCTTGTTTCGCATTCTATTCATATATCTATGATTTTTTCCCACCGGGTGGGTCGATCGAGGTGCGCGCGCGCATGCGTTGTCTTTCACTGGTCACACGCTCGTGATTGGCTGAGTGCGTTGTCAGTGTGTCTTGACTGTGTGTCATCGGAACCAGAACGCTTACGCGCCAAAAATATTTTTTGAACAGTGTATGCACCCGGCATGGCAGACGAGTGACTCGCAGTTAACGCGAAATTGTTGAAGTGAAGAATTTACCGGGATTGACAGTTCCGTATCGATCTATACATTTAAAAAAGCTTTTATTATCTGCCAAATTTACCCAAAATGAGTTGTTCGAGGATATCTAGAAAGCGAAAAATTGAAGATGAATGCCGTGCGTTTAACAAGGATTGGACTGACAAGTATTTCTTTACTGATGTTGGAGTTAAAGCTGTGTGTTTGATTTGTCAAGACACTATTGCCGTTTTCAAGGAGTTCAATTTGAAACGTCACTTTCAAACTAAGCACGGTAACTTTGGAAAAAAAATATCAAAACAAGAACTGCAAAAGAAAGCAACTGATCTGCTAAAAAAGTTGAAACAACAGCAAGCTGTGTTTGTGAAAACTTCATCTTTACAAGAGAATGCAACAAAGGCAAGTTTCGTGTTGGCCAACAAAATCGCAAAGCAAAACAAACCATTTTCGGAAGCAGAATTTATTAAAGATTGTATGATTGATGCTGTCAGTGTTGTGTGTCCTGAAGCCAAGTCAAAAGTAGAAGCCATATCATTATCACGTAGAAGTATTGTTCGTCGCATAGACGCAATTGCAGTGAATCTTCAAGAAGAACTGTTAAACGCCAGTGATAGTTTTCAGTGGTTTTCGATTGCTTTGGATGAGAGTAATGATCTTCAGGATACTGCACAGTTGCTTATTTTTATCCGAGGAATTGATGCAAACTTTGACATTACAGAGGAATTGTTATCTATGGAGTCTCTCAAAGACACTTGTACTGGGAAAGATTTGTACAACAGTGTCATTAACAGTTTGATCAGATCTGGATTAAGCTTAGATAAACTGGCAAGTATTACAACTGATGGGTCTCTTTCACTCACAGGTAAACATTGCGGCCTTGTGAAGTTAATGAATGATAAAATTAAAGAAGATTTCCCACTGCACAGTGTACTGTCCTTTCACTGCATCATACATCAAGAAAGCCTCTGTAAGTCTTCTTTAAATCTTAAACATGTTGTGGATCCAGTCGTGTGTGCAGTGAATGCAATAAGAGCAAGGGGACTGAAACACAGGCAGTTCCGAAGCCTGTTGGAAGATATGGAAGCTGATTTTACTGATTTGCTGTACCACACAAATGTCCGCTGGTTAAGCATGGGAAAAGTACTAAAGAGGGTGTGGACCTCCAAGCAGAGATTCTCATGTTTTTTTCTATGAAAGATATCTCTTGTGACTTTTCAAAATAAATGCAGAATGAAGAATGGATTTGTGATTTTGCATTTGCTGTGGACATAATGCAAAAATTGAATGAGCTGAACACTAAACTTAAAGGAAAAGGTGTATTTGCTCATGAATTGTACGTGGAAGTGAAATCCTTTCAAATGGGGCTTAAACTTTTTGACAAGCAGCTGAATGAGCAGAACTTTGCTCATTTTCCTCTTTTGAAGACGCAGACTGTTTCACAAGCATTATCTGACAAGTACAGGTGTCAGATCACGGCTTTAAAAGATGAATTTATCAGGAGGTTTGCTGATTTCAAGGCAATCGAACAACAGTTCGACCTGCTCAGCTCACCCTTTGCTTGTGACATTGAAACAGCCACTGAAAAACTGCAGATGGAACTGATTGATTTGCAGGCCGACAACTCCTTGAGAAGAACTTTTCAAACCAAACCCTTGATTTAGTTTTATGCTTCTCTACACCCAGGAAAGTTTCAAAATCTGAAAGAATTTGCCAGAAAGATGTTTTTGTTTTTTGCATCAACCTACATTTGTGAGCTGACTTTCTCTACTATGAAAGTCAACAAGTCAAAGAACAGATCGCTTCTCACAGATTCAAATCTTCACTCAGTTTTAAAGATCAGCACGAGCAACATGTCACCAAATTTTGACAAACTGGTCAATGAATGTGATCAGCTGCATCATTCGCACTGACTCTGTTTATGTTACTCTGTTTATCAAATAAATGTGCTTCTTTTGAAGTTTAAATTTTCAAATATTAACAACTGAAAATTAATTATGATGTTATTTAGAAAAACCTTTTGTTTTTGCTATTTCAAATATTAATTATTTTACTTAATGAACTATGCGGCCCGCTAAAGTTGTAAATTTGTGCATGCGGCCCTTGGACTGGAAAGTTTGCCCACCTCTGATCTATGCAATCACGGTCTCGAGTTTATAATTTTAATTGAATATATTCGTACCTTGAATTGTGATAAAATTAGGTTTTCAGCTTTCTTTTCCACGTCGTTTGTTTTTAAAAATACAGAGAGAGAGAACATATATTTTGTGAGTAACTGCTATTCATAAACTTAAAACAACTATTATGGAATAGTAGAAAATTTTCTTTAGTAACACGGTCGCCATATTTGTATGGGTGAGTCTCTGTTTTCAAGCAACAGATGTGATGTAGTTCATGGTCTTTGATAATCTCAATAATTCCGTAAATTTAGGATGTTATAGAAAAAAACTAAACATTGTAAATATTGGACGCAGACGACATAGTTTTTACTGAAATGGACTGTTCTAGAAACTAGAAATGGACAGTGAGCAGTCTGTCTGCTTGTTTATATCGAGAGCTTCCGTTTGGTTTGAAGCGCCATTAAGTTGACAGTGTCAAAGTTTCGGTTTAGAGAAATTATTCTGGACACGATATTCCTCCCCTTGTTAACAAATTAAAAAAGACAGTCAAATCCCTCAAAACGTGATAAATATTCAACTTTTTTGTAAAATCATCCTTAAATACTTGCTGTCTATACAGAAACCGTAGTGTTTAGCTGGTACATTTGTTCCCTGTATAATTTTGATCTTCATTTTGACCTTTGTATGTAACAATTTTAAATCACTGGTTCTATCTGTTTGTAGTGGCAGTCTCAACCTCTTTATCCTAGGGAAGTCTGAACCAGAACCATTCCCTTGGGTAAACAAGACCTTAAATTGATGAAACTCCATATCTGCAGCTATTGTACACACCAACTTGTGGAAATGTTTTCCCAATAACAATATGTGTATGAGTGTGTACGTCCATATTAGTGTGTGAATAAATAATTATTAGAGATTTTCTGCTCCCTGCAAGGAAACGGTATATTACACAGAACCTTGTTACTCGCACTTTCAAACTCTGTCTCTCAACTGATCTTTATTGATGAAACTGTATTCTTCTTCCCTGTTTATATTCATATAGCTGTATAGATATAAACACATTAGAGATCATTTAGTCTCCGGCAAGAAATTGTACATTTATATTGCATTACATTTAACTAATGAATTTTGCAACTTCTTTACCATAGGCACCACAGTTTACTTTGATTTCTGTTAGAAACTGTATATTATATTGTATGTATTAAGTGCACGACTGCATATGTGATACTGTAAATACTGAATAAAACTATGAAAAAAGGAAAAAAAAATACAGCTATTTATTGAATCCGGAATTCATACGTTGCACGGCATATTTCTGCATTAAGTCCTGTTCAAAAAATGTGAGGTCATGATTCATGTCGTTTATTGGCCTATAGGGTACTAGGACCAAATGTCCCCGGACATAATGTCCCTGACAAAATGTCCCAGGACAAAATGTCCCCATACAAAAACGTCCCGGACAAAATGTCCTCACATGTTACAATAAATTAATCATATTCATGTTATTTTAAATATATAATAATTAATAGGCTTCGATATTTCACCAATAAAGTGTAGCCTGTAAAGTGTTAACTTACTTATGTGTTACTTGTGATCATCGGTCTCGACATATACATGTGCAGTTAATCAAAGGCCTCTTTAATTGAAGCCATCTTTAGGTAATCAAAGGACTCTTTAAATGAAGCCATCTTTAGGTAATCAAATCAATATGAATGTTCTTGTAATGTAATGTAATGTAAATGTTCTTGTCAATAGCATGTATGTGTAGGTATTGGAATGCCGCATTCCAAAGTAATTGTTAGGCTGCTCGCTTATTGTAGTATACCTGTATGCCTGGTTCAGAATTAATTAAGCTCGAGGCATTGTAATAGATTGAAAAGCCACTGCATTGAGATTTGTTTGAGAATGCTTAAAAGGCGCCGAAAAGCCGAATTTATAAGAAACGAACAATGTCTGAAAGAAACCGCTACTTAACCCGCAATTAGATGCGTACATGGATCAGTTCTTGCCACTGCATTGAGATTTGTTTGAGAATGCTTAAAAGGCGCCGAAAAGCCGAATTTATAAGAAACGAACAATGTCTGAAAGAAACCGCTACTTAAGCCGCAATTAGATGCGTACATGGATCAGTTCTTGGCTTTTATCATAGATGGTTTCAAAAAGGGCCTCGGGCCGTCAAACGAGTATTTAAAGGACTCCGCAATATTATATAGCTGTAAATGTAATTCGAATGTTTAATAAAAGACGAATGTTTAATAAAAGATAAAAAAATAATTAAGGAAGATGCTGAAATTCATAACGTCACAGAAGGGAACAAGGAAGCTTGTAGTCGGAGGATTTTTATTCACGAAGCATAGAAACGGTGCAGATGGAAAAGAAATTTGGCGTTGCGAGGACCGGAACTGTCGGGTGCGAATTCATACTCTGAATAATGCAATTATTGAGGAAGTTGGAACGCATAGTCATGCAGTTACCCACGGAAGAGTGTCTGTTGAAGAAGCAAGAAGCGAAATGAAGAGGCAGGCTCGGGAAACAGAAGAACCCAGTAGACGCATTGTACAACGGGCTCTGCTGGCTGTAACTGTTGACGACGCCCATCATCTGCCTGCTCGTGAGACCTTATCACGTGATGTCCGAAGACAGCGTTTGAAGACCAGACGTATTGCAGATGGAGATGATATATGTCGTACGACACAAGACGGTAACTTATTTTTAAGAATCGAAGACGATGACATGCTAGTCTTTGCTGCGGATGACGATCTACATTTTCTGCAACAGTGTCAGCATTGGTTCGCTGACGGAACATTTCGTGTCACACCTGAAGGCTTTGATCAGCTTTACACCTTACATGGATTCCACAATAACTCCATATTCCCATGTGCATATGCTCTACTGCCGGGTCGTTCTCAAGCAGTATATGGTAGATTTCTCAATCACATAACGACGCTGTCGAACGTTGGACAACCTTTATCCATTGTTACGGACTTCGAGCTGGCTGCTGTCAACGCTTTCAAAGACAAGTTCCCGAATGCAACAATGGTGGGTTGTATGTTTCATTTTGGGCAATGCATATGGAGACAAGTGCAACAGCATGGATTAGCAGCCACTTACAATAATGATCCTGAATTTGCTACTAAGGTAAAGCGTCTAATGGCTCTTGCATTTGTTCCTACTGCGGATGTCATTGCAGCTTTTGAGGAGCTTACAGATGATGATGATTATCGTAATATGGATGTCATTCTGCACTACTTTGAGGACAATTTTATCGGGATACAGAGGCGAAACAGAAGAGCTCCACCAAGGTTTGAACTTACGCTGTGGAACCAATACGACCGCGTCCTTAATAAACTACCTCGTAGCAATAATGCAGTCGAAGGATGGCATAACAGCTTCAACAACTCAGTTGGAATTGCACATCCAACTACGATTGCCTTATCAAAGAAAATCAAGATAGAACAACACAGCATGGCACTGTTTCGCAGACAACTGGAACTTGGACAACCACAGAGAAAAATACGCAAGACATACAAGCAAGTAGATGAAGCCTTGTTCACCATTGTTTCTGATTACAACAACCGTGACAACATGCAGTATCTTACTGACATTTCTAGAGTCCTTAGAATTGACATTGTATGAGAAGAGACTCTCTCCAAATAACTGGATATAACTTCCTACTCTTTTATATGTATTTTCCCTCTTGCTTCTAATAAAATCTGTTTAAAATAGCATATGATTAATTTATTGTAACATGTGGGGACTGTTTGTCCGGGACATTTTTGTATGGGGACATTTTGTCAGGGACATTACGTCCGGGACATTTTGGGTCAGGACATTTTGTCCTGTCACCGCCTATAGTCTATATTATGGACTTAGAAAATTTTATATTCAGCGACTCTTTCAATACATAGTTATTTTTCAGACACAATAAAATCCCCATTAGCATAAACTAACACTTTGATATCAGAAACTTTGGGGTGTCCTTGGTTGCGTAATGCAGGTGGATTCGAGTTTCTGAGGTGCAGACAAAACTGCAGAGATCTATAAATTATTGACTGTCCCTGGACTGTTGCAGACTTGAGAAGTCATTTGGGTGGCCAATGTAGGATTTATCTGAGACCAATTCAGGCACATCTGAGCCTTAGAGCAATTGTTCCTGAGCCTGAACAACAAAAGAAACATGCAGAGGTTGTAAGGACATTAACATACGGGACCTGAGAAATCATTTAAGACTCTGTAACTTATATACATTCATTACCTCAGATTCAAATTATGATCAAGATGAACTGCTGACAAATTCAGCTGCAGAAGCAACCAGAGTTAGCGCTGATCAAAATCTACCAAATGTGAGTGAAATATCGGCCCAGGAAACAACAGATATAGATCTATCAAATGTGAACGAGATACCTAGCCAAAGAGCAACAGAAGTAGATGGTACAGAAGAATTACAGAATCCATTGGACATGTCGGAAAATGCCCCAGACACAGAATGTAGCCATTTCAGATGATTTGTCATTTAAAGTACCAATTGAAAAATATATTTCATACCTGTCAATAAACAATATCTCTGATCCGATTGACATGCTTAGATATCTTCAGTCAAATATTTTCACTGGAAAAGCACTAGAAATCAATGTAGCTAGCCTGGTTGAAGGTATAACCAAC
Source organism: Margaritifera margaritifera (assembly GCA_029931535.1). Taxonomy (NCBI): domain Eukaryota; kingdom Metazoa; phylum Mollusca; class Bivalvia; order Unionida; family Margaritiferidae; genus Margaritifera; species Margaritifera margaritifera. The sequence continues at coordinate 302,910 of JAQPZY010001112.1, read as the reverse complement.
TTAATACTGGTCGACCGACAAAACTCGTTAAAAACAGGCTTTGATGAAATCAAGTCCTTGACAGATCTGCGTGCAACGCTAACATTTCAGTTCTATGGAGAGGTTACTCTAACGCCCCTGTAATCAACAAATGCCTTTAGTGTTCTTGTGTCTTTCTCTCAGCGTATAATTTCACCAGTCTTCAACTCTTTCTGTTCATAGGTTCATGAGGATTTTTTTTTTTTAATGCAATAATACTATCAAAGTGCTACACAGGTTTTATTATCATAAGCTTTGGGGATTCTAGTTCAGATTTGCTATTCCAGATTCCTTTAGGGAGAAGGATACAAATTTGGTGGCAAAATTTGCAAGGTGAAAGTCACTATTTCAATACACATAAAATGTAATTTCACTCAGTAGTTTGTGTTCAGTAACAGAATATTGTAACATTCAGTTTAAAATGTTTGACAGTGGTGAATGTAAATAATGAGGCCAGTATTTAAAGTATGAAAAAATTGTTTTCGAAACTTTCTCGTACTATGTTCATAATAATTATGATGTAAGCTTAATAGTTTCCCTTGCAAGGGTGTTGTCAAACAAAGAAAAGCTCTCTCTTCATATCCTGACTGCAGCCAACAATTCTTAAAGTCTGTAAAAAAAAATTTGTAACAGAATGTAAGGATTTCAAGAAAAGTTTACCAGTCATGTTTAAGCTAGTAATCTCATCGCAGAGCTCCATAGACTGGAAATCTCCGAAAGGATGTACCGAGTGTAAATATTTGTTACGAGCGGAATAGAATTAAAAATTACTGAAAACTTTAGTACTCTTTCTCCATTCTGTTAGGTTGCAGCAGACTATGGGGGACCCAAGAAAGAGTTTTTCCGACTCATGCTAATAGAAATCAAGGAAAACTACTTTGAACCATTAAGACCCCCAACTTTGGAGGACAATGAGACCATTGGAAAAATATTTGGTATTAAGTCGAGATCATTTTTTAGCATGCCTGCATTTAAAAGTGAGAGAGCTTATGCCATACCTCTTACTCCATCGTCGTTGTTGTTTTTGCTGGCACTAACAAATCTTAAGATTTTGTATTTAGGCCCAATTCTTTCATGTTCTGGATGCTGCTGCCACTAGGCTTTATGTGTGCCTTATGAGGGTTACTACACCAGTATACCAACAGTAGATCACTGACCTACTGTTTGCGCTTGCCAACATTTTGGACATTTTTTTTTTTTTTTTTTTTTTTTTTGGGGGGGGGGGGGCCTTTTTACACTGTTTATTCATATATGATCATGCTAACATAAGTTATTGTAACCAGAATGGTGACATTAATTGATTGTGACTTGACCAGAATTTAAACCTTGCATCTTACAAATCCTACACAGACGTCTTAATCACTAAACCACCTAGCCATTTATGGATGAACCACGACAGATCTAAAGTTATTTCCACCTTCTTAGCCTAATAATTTTAGCAATATTTGTTTAACACTTAATCAATATCTTTCAGTCTTAACTAATTATCATGTGTGTTATTTTGTTGGGCACCAAACCTTGACAGGAGTAGAACAAATTTGTATTTGATTTCAAACAAGAGAACTTTCATCTCAATATGAGGCAGATCATGAAATGTCATACCCACAGAAACCCCAGGCCAATTACTGGTAAACCTTAACAGATCTGCTCCACTTGAATTTATCTGCTACACTTGAATTTACACAGAATATAAATCTGGTTTTCTCTTACATTAAACTTCTAATGTTTAATTCTAACTCTTTATACAGTAGTTTGGAAAAGAGGTTCCCCAGGACTGGTCGAGAACGCAATTTTTTTAAATCAATTTTTAGGGAATATTTTAATAAAACATGAGAAATCCATTCGAAGACGCAAGTTTTCATTGAAATTGACTCTCAAAAATGATTTTAAAAATTGCATTTATGACTTGTCCTGGGAGCCCCTTTTCCCAACTACTTGATACCAAACGAGTTTCATGATAAAACATGGCACTTCTGTGTAAAACAATCCATATATTACAACTGATAGGAAATATGCATTATAGTTTCAGTACGATTTCTTTTTGCCTAAATGTTGGTGGAAATGCTTAAAACAATCTTTTTTAAACGAGTAAATTTTCTATGTGATACTTGATTGTTTGACAATCCGTCTGTGAATTGATCTCCTTTTAACAAAATCCCGTAACTTACTGGAGGTAATGCTGTTTTGTTTCTCTTTTTCAATATGGTTGCTCTTTTATTATTATATTAATTGTGCTGCAGTGGATTTATTTCTTGCTATACATTTCATCCTAACGTGTTTTCTTTTCATGATAGGCTCAGGGAAGAGTTATATTATTATTTTTTGATATTTTGCAATTTGCAGAGGAATTATTGACTTGAACTTGTGAGGACCCAAAGCACGAGGTCTGGTTTTATTTGATTTTATGTTAATTGTATTTGGATTTTCTACTGATTAATATTCTCAGGAATGAATACATTGATCTTTTATAGCCATTCTACTGCCAGGTGCTACTGTTGTAAACAGCTAATGGATAATTTACTTATTTACGTGTTCGTGTTGTTTTTTCTGATCAGTATTAGATTTCCTTCATTTACATGGAGTAAATAAAATAATTCTTTAACAGAAATGCTGCTCTCTTCTTGGAGCTTATTACACTTATTTGCATTTGGTATTTATCACACACACACACACCTAATGTGAAGAAAAACGTTGTATATTGTGTGGCGTATGTCTGTCCATCCATCTGTCAAACGAGACAACTATTGTAACAAATAATTATTTTATCAAGAAATATACTTTTTTTTCCTTCACAATAAATGTCACTAAATATTCGGACACAATATTCTCTAGATAATATTAAATAAGCCACTGACGTAAATTAACAGGAAGACGTGGACAATTATATGAATGGCTTTACTGAAAAAAGAATAAAGAATATTGCCTTAATTAACTGCCATTGAAATAAAGGCAGTTTTTAAATTTTGGTGGACTTCAAGTTGCATTTATTCAGATAATAGCACACATACATTACTATATATACATGTATATTTCGACATCAGTTGTTCCTAGGAAGGTTTCGTGCAATCATATCTCGCTCTAGAGCACCCTCGGCATTGTTTTCTACAAGGAACGCAGAAGCATCAGGTCGAACTATATCTTCTTGAATATAATCTTCCAAGATGTCTGCGCGCAAAAGGCAGATATTCAACAAAACAAAGCCAGATAAGATTATATACGTGCATGTTAACAACATTCAAAAACTGCATACGTCTGAATCTGCTCTTAAACAAGCCAAATGATCTTTCAATGACAACACCTGCTGATGACAACAATTTGTTGTACTTCTGCTGTTCTGTTAAGTTCCCCGTATTCCTATACCGAGTCATTAGCCATCGTCTCTCTAGGTAAGCTGCGTCAGCAACTAGGTGTGCGTCACCACACCATTCCAATCCCTAGTCCCACAGATCAGAATTATGCAGAACACGTGAATCATGAACACTACCAGGCCAACCAACGTTGCAATGGATAAACTGCATATCATACTGGCAAACAGCTTGGAGAACAACATAATGGAATCCCTTCCTGTTAATATACGTTTCACAATACTGTCGACGAGCTTGAATTTTTATGTGTGCCAGCTAATACACCAATAACGTAAGGGAAATTTCGAAAATGTTGAATATTTTGAATATTCTCGTCTTGTGTGTCCAGTTGGCCATCGACTGAACGACTCGTTCAAATTGCACAAAGATCTGGATAATCTCTTTCTGATTCAAGAACAGAAAATTCAGTGATGCCAAATCTGTCAGCAATTTGAATGATTGTATCCTCGGAGCCCGTGTATCACACATATACCAAAGCTTGTATCTCTAGTGGAATGGCCGGCCTTCCAACAGGTTTAATTTCAAAGATCGCTCTTGTACGAACTAAACTGCACAATGTTCGACTGTTTCTCTACGCACCCTTTAGAAACGCTTGAAGTCGTCAAGTTGATACATAGGGACCACCTCCTCCACATATGAAACAACTTTTGTTTTGGGATTTCAGCTTCTGAAATGGAAAATATGGATATGAATTAAAGTTTACAGCTTAAACTGTACAAGACATGAATGTGATCAACATTGCATCCAGAGGTTTCAGTGGCAAAAGAGTAGGCTAGCTGTATTAGACAAATCTCAAACCTACTTGCTGCGAGATCAAACCTAACGGGTATGTATATACACGCAGAGATATTATATACGAAATACATGTTTCATAGTTGAAAGATCTGTTTCTTTTGCTTATAGATCTGCTTTGGTCCTCAGAACAGTAAATATGGATCATGACAGCCATATAATTAGTTAGTCCGTAAATATACCTACACTCATTTTAATGTTCCCCTTTTATGGAGGTTTCGAAGTTACAAAAATACATAAATCACCTCTACAATAAATATAAAAAACCCGACTACCTTAGCTGCTAAACTTAGTAGTGATAAAACACTGCCTTTTCTGCCGATATCAGCTGAAACGTAACTGGATGGTTTCCTTATATTCAGGCTGCAAAAAGAAACAGCAGAATAAGCTATGACCGTTATCAGAGCCTACTTAATAACTTTTTTACAAGTTAGAAGCACACTGCAGGTAACTGCAACATTAGTAAAACTTACAATGCCTGTGTAATTGCTGGGAGTGCAATAAAAGGCAGAAACTCTTCTTCAAACCCTTTCCTCGCATGTTCGTCTTCCATCAAATCTAGTGAAATCATAACCTCGGGTACGAAGGACGCAATCTTTTATTTGTTCTGGATCCTACACTCGACTCGATTTGATCTTTAACAGTGCATTGGATTTATGCTTCCCCAGTGTCGTCCTCGTTATGTGTCCTGCTGTCAAGATACCCGTCTTAACCGTTTGCTCTATCCTCTCTACGTAATATTCCAAATGTTGTCTTTTGTGCTAATACCTAATTCTACGTGTACAGGTTACGCTATCCTCTTGCATTATTGTACGTGTAGATTGATCTATTTTCATTACACTGACCTATTTGTAAGCTTGTATGAAGCACCACCTCTTTAAAAATCATTTCATTTTTTTTATCCCGGATAAGTAGTTCACTCAAAAAGTCTCCTTGCTGCCATTCTCTTTGAAATGAATAGTGATGAAGACCATATTACTTTTTAACTGAGTAATGAAATTTTCAGCGAATAAGTCAAAACCTCATTCTGATTGTAGCAGCTCTTGCTAAAGTCATTTTCAACCATGGGACAAGTTGTTCTCCTAACAATACTGGTCGTTACAAAAAACAATCGTGCCAGCTGGAATTCAGTGATCGAACCCGTAAAATTTCGGATTGCTGTTGGTTCCCAACTTACAAATTCAGTTATTTGGACTAAGTTTTGTGTCCAGGCGCCAGGTCTAATCATCTTCTATGAACACAACCTATGAGACAAAGTTTCCTAATGTGAATTCAATGAAGGAAATTTGTGAGAAAATCTTAGATTTTTTGAGGGAGTGTGGTTTATTTAACACATTTTGACCATATATTTTAGGGATCTTGTAATTTATACCGTTGTTTTATATATATATATCACAGAACACTGACAGTTTTACCTTTTATCTTGCAGTACTTCATGGTTGCAATTACTTGGAAGGTTTTATCTTCCCACAGATTTTGGTACAGTTTTTCATTTTTACATTTGTAGAGGTGAAATAGGTGGTATGAAAATTCAACAGCTTAGGAACACCAAACCCACTACTGGATAGTGACACCCCTCCTATGGAACAAATCGGAGAGATGATGTAGCATTATGTAGATCGCGTATCGAACACACATGGCTGACAGCTACATACCACCGGAAGGGTGAATCTCGACCGGAATGCGTTCCGTGCCAATGCACACTGACAGTTAAACACATTATTGTCGAATATGTAGATTTCTTCATTGTGAGACAGAAGTATTTTTACGTGAACTGCATAAGAAACTGTATGAAGATGGTACACCGGAAAAAAGCTTGTCCTTTTTAAAGAATTGCGGTTTATGCAACAAACGTTTTACCATCTTTTAAGGATTGTATATGTGTTACCTTTGTCATTTGATACACCTTTATGAGAATTTGCGCATGTTTACATTTCATACTTTATCGTGTACTTACTTTACATTTATTTGGCAGGATTCATCTTCCTAAATATTTGTGCAATTCATTTTTACATTTTTCGAACTTTACCAGTAGTAGGCACCATATGGCCTCTTTTGTTCCGAGGTGTCATGAACCATTAATACACACATGCATTTGTAGAACCTCATCTTTGATTGGCACCATATAACTGTTACTTGGTGTGAATTGCCTTTAAACGCCAATACGTACATCTATATTGAAGGATGAGGAGTATATTAAAATTGTAAATGATATAATATATGAAGTAAAGAATACATATGCCATTGAAACAGGTGACATTAAGGACAAAGACATTAAACCTGAGAATCTTAAGTTCAGTATATCCGACAATTACTTTTAGAGACTTTGTTACTTATAATTAGTGACAACATTATACAATACGCTTCATATAAGAAAAAACGGAAAGTTCCGAAGAAAATATACTTAAAAAAGACATTGAATATTTCGAAAATGAAATAGATTAATATTACAATAGCATAAGTAATGAAAAAATACAAGACTTAGAGAATACGAAAGAGCAATTGCAAGCAATAAGAAAAAAGAAAATGCACAAAGCGATGATCAAAAACAAGATACTTGGATATGAGGGAAAAACCAACAAAATCCTTTTTTTATTTTAAAAATAGGAATGTTACTAAAATCATCTCCAAGCTGATACACGAATTTGGAATGAAATATACAGATAAAAAATATATTTTAGAACAACACAAAAAAAAATATTATAATAAGTCATATGATGAAACTCGTGTTTCTTCAGAGAGAGAACTTGAAAATGAAATTGGTCCGAATGAATGTTAGATTAATAATAATATGTCACAAAGTTTAGAAATTACGTATCAAGGTTAATAATAATATGTCACAAAGTTTAGAAATTACTTATCAAGGTTAATAATAATATGTCACAAAGTTTAGAAATTACATATCAAGGTTAATAATAATATGTCACAAAGTTTAGAAATTACTTATCAAGGTTAATAATAATATGTCACAAAGTTTAAAATTACTTATCAAGGTTAATAATAATATGTCACAAAGTTTAGAAATTACTTATCAAGGTTAATAATAACATGTCACAAAGTGAAATTACTTATCAAGGTTAATAATAATATGTCACAAAGTTTTGAAATCACTTATCAAGGTTAATAATGATATGTCACAAAGTTTAGAAATTACTTATCAAGGTTAATAATAATATATCACAAAGTTTAGAAATTACTTATCAAGGTTAATAATAATATGTCACAAATTTGTGAAATTACTTATCAAGGTTAACAATAATATGTCACAAAGTGAAATTACTTATCAAGGTTGATAATAATATGTCACAAAGTGAAATTACTTATCAAGGTTAGTAATAATATGTCACAAAGTTAAATTACTTATTAAGGTTAATAATAATATGTCACAAAGTTTAGAAGGTGAAATTACTTATCAAAGTTAATAATAATATGTCACAAAGTTTAGAAGGTGAAATTACTTATCAAGGTTAATAAATAATATGTCACAAAGTTGTGAAATTACTTATCAAGGTTAACAATAATATGTCACAAAGTGAAATTACTTATCAAGGTTGATAATAATATGTCACAAAGTGAAATTACTTATCAAGGTTAGTAATAATATGTCACAAAGTTAAATTACTTATCAAGGTTAATAATAATATGTCACAAAGTTTAGAAGGTGAAATTACTTATCAAAGTTAACAATAATATGTCATAAAGTTTAGAAGGTGAAATTACTCATCAAGGTTAATAATAATATGTCACAAAGTTTAGAAGGTGAAATTACTTATCAAGGTTAATAATAATATGCCACAAAGTTTTAGAAGGTGAAATTACTTATCAAGGTTGAGCAAAGGAAGTGAAATATATGCATAATGATAAACGTCTAGGTTTAGACGGATTTACAGTAGAGTTTTATACAGTTTTCGGCAAGAAGTGGGGGTATTTATATTGAGATCAATCGATTGTGTATATAAATCGCGTTCATTATCAGTTTCCCCAAAGCAAGGTATCGTAACAAACATACCAAAGCCAAATAAAAATAGATGTTTCTTTAAGGAATTGATGACCAATATCATTATTGAATGTAAGTTACAAAATGGTTTCAGGTTGTACTGTAATTATAATAAAAAGTTCTTTGGACGTCTTAGTAATACATGAAGACCAAAAGGGATATGTTTCTGGTCGATTTACTGGAGAAAATATTAGAATGATATATGATATTTTATTGAAAACAAGAAAGCAAGATATCCCTGATCTAATATTGTCCATAGATTTTGAAAAGGCATTTGATTCAGTTTCCTGGAAATTAAATTTATAGATACAAGTTTTAAATGCTTTGATTTTGAGGATTCAATACTGAAATGGGCAAACTATTTGATCAGGGAACTAATTCATGTATGATGCAATATGGAAATATGTCCGTCTTTTTTAATGTAAAATGAGGTTGTAGACAAGGAGATCCAATATCTCCACACATATTTTTTATGTGTTGAGGTTCTTGGGAAAATGATAAGAAACAATAAAGGAATTATTATTAATAATACTGAAAAAAAATTAAGTCAATATACTGACGATACTCAGATATTTTAGATGTCAGCGAAATATTTCTTAGAGCTACATTAGACGTGTTACAAAAATTTTATAGAATCTCAGAACTAAATTACAGTGCAGAAAAGACTACGCAGTTTTGATTGGGGCATTATCAAAATCAAATGTATGATTGTGCAAGGAATTTAGTTTAGAGTGGGATTAAAGACCATTGAAAATATTAGGCGTAATTCTTTCAAGTTTAATATATGATATTTGGGATTTAAATTTACCTGAGATAATGAAGAAGACAGCATCAACTCTTAATAGTTGGCAAAGGAGAAAAATTACTCTGTATAGAAAAAATGCTATAATTAACTCCTTAGCTTTATCTAAATGTATGCACATATTTCAATCTTTGCTTGATCCATCACAATTTCTCACAGAAAAACTTTATAAATTGGGGTTTTATTTAAATGTATTTGGAATTCAGGGCCAGATGGTATTAATAAACATATGAGTTCTCAAGATTGCAACCATGGAGGTCTGAAGATGGTCAAATTAAAGATTTTAATATTTGAAAATATCATGGTCGAGAAAACCCATTAAACACAAAAATAAATGGATCGCTTAAGTGTGTATTGATTTTAAAGCAAAATTACTTTTGGATCACATATTAATCACTTATTGCTTCAAACTCTTACGAACAAGTTGTGGAACAATATACTAGAAGCACGGCAAGACTTTGCTAAGAAGTTGAAAATTGTTAAAATGTAAAAGGTTTAAATTTGACCAATATGGTATTATTCGAATACGTTTTGGTCACAATTTTTTTTTAGAAACGATTGACGTGAAAATGACATTCATAATATCATCGATATAGTTCAACGTGATGGTTCCTCCTACTCTTATTATGAATTTAAAAATATGCATGGATTGAAAACAACATTATTCTATTACATGTCAGTGATAAGGAAAATTTCGCAGACTTGGAAATATTTAATTGAAAATGAAAAAGTGACAATTCAAGAATATAAGAAACATCATGTATTAAGTTATAATGTATATTTATCATATACTTAAATGAATACGAAAGGATGCATACTTTCTGATAAGGTCATTACTAAAGAAAAAAACAACAACATAAGCTTACACGAGAAATAGAATACAGTGGTTGATATTATACAGTCAGATAAATAATTCATTTTTTTCCTCTCCTTATTCATATTGATGATATTAAATTGAGGGATTTTCAGTTTAAAATATTGCATAAAATGTTGTGTACAAATTAATTCTTAAACACAGCCATAATACTGGATAATGACAAATGTGGCTTTTTGTAAATCGGAGAAGGAGTCAATTGTACATTTATTATTTCAAGGTAGAAAAGAGAACCATTTATGGAATAACTTAGAACAGTAGATGAAAGAAAATTTTAATTTCATAGGAAATTTGACAAACTCATAATGTTTGGAACTGATATTCCAAACGTTTTTTTTTTTTCTTTTTTTTTTCTTACTGTTGTAACAAAACATTTTATATATCGATCAAAATTTTCGAAATCAGTTTTAATTTTTGTAGGCTTAATTAAGATATTTAGTAGATATTTTAAAGCTGAAAAATATATTTCAAAGGTAAAGCAATCCAGTAGAAAATTCGTGAACAAATAGTCAGACATTTATACATATTTTGATACCTAGTTGATATTACTTTTATTGTTCAAAGCTTCACGTGTTGTATATTCTTCTGCTGTAATACATACTTACAAAAAGACTTCGATTTCACTAAGGTACTTGATATATCACAAATATTGTTTGTATAGTAATTAACACACACATTCACATACAGAGTTTTGCATGTATTTAACACTTTTACACAAATTGTGACGTTCAGATTTTTATGTATTTGTATTTGTCAGTTTGTGTAGGTTGTTTATCTCCCTACATGTAACATACAGGGTTGCATGTGTTTATGAATTGGACACATATTGTATTGTTCAAATTTGTATGTATTTGTACGTGTCAGTCTGTCTGTTTCTCTGTATGTAAAATGTTTCTCTATCTCTGTATTCTAATACAAAATAATTCCGGTATCTGTGTGGCATGAAATGAAAGTATATTAAATAAAAAGATAATCATCTATATGTCATAGAGTAAAAAGTAAGGATACAAAACAAAATATATACATGAATACTTGTTTCTTTCTTGTTAAACGTGTGTTCACGTTCGTATTTTTTATCTGCAAGTTTACAAAGAATAAATTATATAATAATTATAGTTTTATTCCCTTGCATATCAGAGCTAAAAATATGCATACGGTATAGTAAAACCTGTCTTGAGACTAAGCCTTCCTCTAACAAAAAGTACTCTCATGACAGGAGATCACTCATTAGAATTGATTTTGTTAATACAGTTATCAGTGCTTGACAAATCTAGTCTTTCAAGACAAATTTCACTGTACTACAGTGTACATGTACCCAGAAAATGAAAAATATACATACTTAGTACCTTTATTTGCTGCACATTTTTAGTTTCCAGAAACTACTGTGGCATTTGGTTTGATCCCATGACTTTCATGAAACGTTAAAATCGAGCAAATGCAAATTGAAAAAAATGATGTTGGTAAAAGGTACTTACATTTAAGATTATTTTACAGTTCAAATTTCCAAATTGAAAACACCTTTTATTTATTGCATTTCTGCATCCTACTAACAAGATGTGAATCTACATATATCTTATAAAGGGCAAGGCTACTAAACTCTAGTAAGGTCATTCCTCTTCCACCCATTTGATCCATCGAACTATCCATCCATCTACATATCTCATTTAATGTGTCAGTTGACATGCAAAATCAGTATCCCTATAGCACCGAATTATTTGTACCAGAAGTACTGGTGTTGTAACTAAGGTATATTACATGAATCAAGAATATTCACATCTATTTGAAACACTTCAACAGTAATTAATGCATATAATGATCCAATACATTAAAGTCAAATTCATCTAAGCAATCAATCAATTCACAATTATAAAAAACAAAATCAGCAAAATTCAAGGATATAACATTATACTAAGAAATACAGTTGGTATTGTGTATTTTGATCATGCACAAATATTGATCTAAAGAGTAAAACCAAATATTGCAAATTAACAATGGTTTCCGATTCCAAATGTCAGATCAACATTTTTCAGTTATATTTATAATGCCATTGCCATTATGACCATTTCAACAACAGCCACAACAGTTTTGAGAGATAGCCTTAATACTGCAAGTTTTTCTCTTCGTAAAATGTTTGCATATATAATTTATGAATATGACGATTATGAAAGTAATGACACTCTACGCGCCATTAAATGAGATCAAAGAATAAAAAATTAAGTTGATATAGGCCTATCGTGAAACTTGTTTGCACCGTGGTTGACGAGGTCCACAGGATCTCAGAATTTTATGTGCAGTATATCTTGGGGATTTGTGCTGGCGATACAGTTTTGATATTTCTTATTTCTCCAAGTTCAAAGATAATGACCCTCTCAGTATCACATCAGTGCCAAATTTACATTCAAGATGACATAGGAATCTATAGATTTGCAATAGTTATGGCAAAACTATTTGCTACTGTTAAAAGAAAGCCGTCATGAGTCTTCACTTAAAAAGAACTTTTGCACCGTCTGAAAGTGACAATTTTGTATGTTATAGTTCGGTATAAATATTCGGTATGCCATGGTTCGATTATGTAAATATTCGGTATGTCATACTTCGGTATGTATATGTTCGGTATATCATAGTTTGTTATGTATATATCAGCATGCCTATGTCATAGTTTGGTGTGTTTATATTTCAGCATGCCTTTGAATATCTGGATTTACTACAGTATCACATAGTTCGGTATGTAAATATTCGGTATGACATAGTTCGGTATGCATGTTTTCTGTATTCCATATTTCGGTATGTATATGTTCTGTACGCAATAGTTCGGTATGTCTATATTCGGAATGTCATAGTTTGGTATGTAAATATTTGGTGCATATATATTCGGTATGCCATTGATTGGTATGTATATATTCGGTATCTCATAACTAGGGATGCATATATTTCGTATGTCATGCTTCGGTATGTCATAGTTCGGTTTGGTTTAGTTTGGTGGGTATACCTCAATTTTTCATTGCATAATCGGCTATACATGGTGGCCAGTATATTTAGTGGAGGAAGAACCCGGGAAGACCTTTGCGAAGAAACAACGATCCCCGGGAAGCTACTGGCAAGCTTTCTCACATACCCACATTACCTGAGACGAGACTCTGATCCACACGGACAGAGGTGTGATATGAGTTATCTGTAAAGGCGAGCGCCTCGGACCACTCGGCCAGCCCGGGGCTCCCTCATAGCTCAGTGTGTATATATTTCAGTATGGGATTGTTTAACTGGATTTACTACATTTTCCTCTCTACATTACATGGTACAAAATTATACTCAGTATTACCAGTTTATGCGTAAAGTGTTCCTTTTTTATAATGTTGTTCATGAAGGTCATACAAATAACCTATCTTAGAGATGTTGAAACCTTATACCAATATAGTTTACAAGATGGATTGGTCATAATGGTGCATAAAAACAACAAATTGTATGGAATGATCTGAGAATCATTTATTATTATAATGACTATTATTATTATTATTATTATTATTATTAATGAGTCTCATATGCAAAAACTAAAAAAGGTAGTGGCATATAATTGCGAAGCAATTTTTAATACAAATCAATTATTGAAATCCATGATCATACCAGAGTTATAAGAAAGACAGCGGTATACTGAGAAGATTTATAGCGAGGGACCACATTATGATGCTAAACTTCACATCCTACAGTCCTTTTTTGTTTTATTTTCAAAAAAGTTGCCATAGACCTTAAAGTATATTATTGATCTGTCCTATACACAAGTTTATTTATATAGTCTTCAAAAAAGAAAAATGACAGGGCGAAGTCATTTTCGCTTTCCTAATAGAAGGCGGTGAAGTTTACATTTTTCCTGCGACTTAGTCGCCCATTTCGCCTGGTAATGTGACCCCATGCAACAGTGCCAACTCGCACAAATTTATCCAATCTGACCATACATTGGTATGCAGAGACATTCCTACCAAAGACTCTGTGTAATGACAACTGTGTAAACTCCAACAAATTTATCCAATCTGGCCTGCCATTAGCATGCATGGTCTTCCCTACCAAAGAATCTGGTTTATTAAAACAGTTTCACCTCCTACATATTTATATAATTTGGCCTGCCAATGGCATGCAGTAATTTCCCTACCAAAGGATATAGTTTATGCCAACAGTGTAAACTCCTACAAATTTATCTGATCTGGTCTGCAGCTGACATGCAACTACTTCCCTACCATGGAAACTGGTTCGTGACAATTGTGTCTACTCCTACAAATTTATCCAATCTGGTCTGCCACTAGCATGCAGGGACCACCCTACCAAAGAATCTGGTTCATTACAACAGTGTCAACTCGTACAAATTTACCAAATCTGGCCTGCCATTGTCATACAGTGATTCCCTACCAAAGAATCTGGTTTATGTAAACAGTTTCAACTCCTACAAATTGCCAACCATTGATATGCACAAACGTGCCTACCAAAGAATCTGATTTATGTCAACAGTGTCAACTCCTGCAAATTTACCCCATCTGGTCAGCCATTGCCATGCAGTCGCTTCCATACCAAAGATTCTGGTTTGTGCCAGTAGTATCAACTCCGACAAATTTATCCAATCTAGCCTGCCATGAATTGTTGAGACTCAACGAACAATCTTCCTTCTATGGAAACAATAAGAACCAAAGTTCTCAGTGGGATGTTGAATAGAAAGTCCAGGGGCCACATTTCTTAAAAGATTGAGTCTGCTATATACAAAACTGCTGACAAAACCTTCAAAACTGAGAGTCCAGGGTATACAATTGGAGGTCCTGGAAACAGAGACTCTTGCTACAAGGAGCTCTAAGAGTCCTTCCTCAATCCGAGATTTTAAGTACCCACAGGAATGTCATTTTCTCCAAACTCCCAGTTCTCCAGAGAACGCATCTCTCAATGACGTCACGACCACATGTTTTTCTCTGATCAACACCGAGTCGCACAGACTGAACAATTTGTCGAAAATGTAATCATTATCAGTTGTGAAAAGAAACAAAGATACATACCATGAAAAATATTCCATTTCACTAATTCTCTTTTTTCCAATGAATATCATTACTAACTCTTCTGACGGGGCAAATCAACATCCGGCCATATTAGGCATCTAGTATTCTACTAAACATTTGATAGCAACTTGACTCACAGCTGATAACTGCATCAGTAACACTGTTTAGAATAATGTACAGTGTTATACAGTTTTATGTGGAGCTATCATTACTGATGTTAAGAGGTGGTTCTTTGTTATTATAATGTGTCCAAATTTACAAGAAACACATACTTTTACGATATATTTCATAATTAAATCAGCATCATCTACATTTTTTGCCTATTTAAATCAAAGTATTAGGATTTTCTTTCTGATAAAGGAATCCTGATATTTAACTTATTTTGACCAATTTAATTTTTTTTAAAAATTTGTTTAATAATGGTAAGAATGATAATAAACTGAAAATAAAACCTTCTCCTGGAACTTTATGTGTTCTGTCTCTGTTTATTTGCACTTTTCGAGGAAAGTTGTGAAGGATGCAAAACCGTGTTGAAGTTCCAAAAACAGTACATTCAAGGATAGAGGTTCTGGATATTCATATTGGCAATTAAGTTTTAAAAAATAGGTCGTACACTAAATCTAATATTTTTTTAATTACAAGTAAACAATTGTATTATAATACAATCATGATTTTTCCCAATTTGATTGTATTTGCTTTTGAGATAAAATCTGTCCCAAAACCAAAATTATGATAAATATAAGAAAAGCTTTAGGATTGCTAAATTAAGTTTATTTATACAATTTTTCCTATAAACTTGAGTTTTCTATGTGCTCTTGATGTTGCACTGCAATATAATTGTTATACCGGAGTATATGTATAACAGTGTGGTAACAGGCTGATTCGGACCATGTGGTCCTGTTTAATTTATGATTTAGTTCAATACAATATCATACGTCAATATTATACGTCTATATTCTGCTAATCTTGTGGACCTCGTAATAATAAATATAAAGAAAATGATAACGTAACGAAATAGTGGTGTTAACTCCGTTGAAAGAAGAAATATATTTTGCAAATCTTTGTTTAACGCACAGTATGTTATTTATTTTATGTTAATTTTTATATATGTACTCACAGTGTATAAGAAAAATTAAAAACACCTAAAGAGACGGTTCAACACAACCAAAGCAAAAGTGTTGTTGTGCGTCGCTGATGCACACCAGTAGGAAAAGGTTTTGTAGGAAAACTTGTTTGATATAACTTAATTTCATTGTCAGTCGTTTTGCACTTGATATGATGCTCGACGGTGATCAGTCCAATTGAACAGTACAATTTACAATGTTCTTATAGTGATAATATGTCCGGGATGTAATATTAGTGCGTGAAATGATGTTTAAGTAGACGTTCATAATCGATATATCGATAAAATGTCTTCGATCACTGTTGTGAACAAATCATTCAGGATTATGTCTTTGAATTCGTGGGCTAGCACACCTTGCATTTCATCAGTTTTGCGAAGGCTGATAGAATGGTGTAAGTAGACTTGCTAGAATATTTTTCAAAAGGCAGTCGTCCAGCTTCGACATAATACGTTGTTTAATAAGCACCAATGCTTCCTAGGGTGGGTGGGTGTGTTATATCCAAATATAATATACATAACGTAATAAGTGGAAAACATTATTTCCTCAAAGAAACTCTCTTTCGAATGTGCAGGTACAACTCGTTTTGCGGAAAGGGTATTTATAAGAGCTACAATTGGCAATTTGATATTTTATATTACGCGCAATAGTTAACGGAATAGTTATATAATTAAGCAATAGACCTTTCAAGAAAGGGTTGTTACCTCCCTTTAAAATGATCGTCCTTAGATACTCTTTATCGCGGAGAAACAGGCACCTGCTTCCGGCAGAGAGTTAATAAATATTATCGATAAATGTCGCAAATTCAACCAAAATATACGGAAAAAACGACATTATCGCAGTGTTTGCAGTAATTACAGAGGAAAAATCGTAAATGGAAAAAACTACATTATTGCAGTGTTTACAGAGGGAAAATCGTAAATGGACAATGTGTAATGCTGCGTAGATTACTAGCGAAGACAAACTGAAATTTTGATGAATCTTGGCCACAAGGTTCTTTCGGTGGGGCTCTCTCAGAGTTGTGATTCTTGTAGCCGCCAATTATACAAAATGGCCACCATAGCCAAAATTAGGTCAAATTAACGGAAATGTCAAATATCAAGTCCAAAACCACTGATTCCATTCTGGTGAAATACCATGTACATTTCCTTGGGTTGGCCTCTATCAAGTTTTTGTTTCTCAAATATTCAATATGCCCGCCGCAGCTACCAGATTTTTACATGTAGTTATATACAGAAAGGTTCAAAATGATCCATCTGAAACGACTTCCAGTATTTTATTGAAAATTTAGTACAAAGTTCCTTCGGTAGGACCCTCTAAGATTTGTGTTTTTTGTTCTGGCCCATCATCCAAGATGGCCGCTCTATCCAAAAATGTCAAATTAAAGGAAAATGTTTTAAAAAATCTCCAAAACCACTTTTTCCATTGCGTTTTTCGTCAAATATTCCAAACGGCGACCAAAATTGTACATGCAGATAATTATATAGGGAGAAGCTGAAAATGACATTCTGAAACCAATTAATGTATTTTATTGAAATTTTAGCACAATGATTTTGGGGTGAGCCCCTCTCAAATTTGTGTTTTTGGTTGCAACCCGTCATCCAAGATGTTGCCATGGCTGACAATAGGCCAAATGATATTACCAAAACCAACGATTCCATTCTGGTGAATTATCATATACATGTTCCCTGCGTTGGCCTCTATCAAGGTTGTGTTTTTTGTTGTCGTCAGAAATTCAAAATGGCCGCCACGGCGACCATACGTATACATAAGAGTTATATTGAGGAAAGGTTAAATATGACACCTCTGAAACCGCTGACAGTACTTTCTGAGACTGTAGCATATTCATACTTGGGTGCGCCTCTCTGAAATTTGTATTGTTTCTTTCCCACTGCATCCAAGATGGTCACCATGGCTGAAAATAGACCTAAATAAAGGAAATTGCAAACGACATCCCCAAAACCAATGATTCTATTCTAGTGAAAGGTCACGTACAAGTTTCTTGTTGTGGAATTTCTCCCTTTATTGAATTTGTGATCTATAAACAATGAACCAATTGATACAAAAAGCGTCTTCTGACAAGACCACTTAGGCCTCTTGTTATAATCCCCGACAAAAATTGGGGGAGTGTAGTTGCCAGTATGTCCTACCTAATTTCGTTTCCGCTCTATATAAACTTACAAGATGGAGCTGAATGATATTTTTCACAAATGTTAACCTTATTGAGACTCGCATGTCTCTAGCTTGAAGGTCAATTTCACACTTAGGGGTCATGTGTAGAAATTGAGGTGTTCCCCTCCACTATATATATTTTGATCGAGCGAAGTTAGCAGACAGATTGTTTGCACAAACACAATGTAAGCCTTATTGAAACGATGTGTCGCATACAACTCCCAGATTCCTAGCTTTAAACGCTTTCTTCTCAGAAACCAACGGTGGGATTTTGATGAAACTTCGTCTGAAATATCCTCTCACGATTTCTTTAACGTTTGTTCAGATTGTGCCGATCCGTTAAAAAAAAAACTTGGTCACGGTTTAATACTTCAAATATAAAATTTTTTTAAAGAGACTTCTCATGAACCGACAGTAGGATTTTGATATAATTTCATCTGCAGCATCCTGCTATTGACCTTTACAAGTTTGTTGAAATCATTCCGATCCATCAAAAGTCTGAGTCATTGTTGCTAAAAAAAAGAACAACAACGCTATGCAATTCTTTTCATGAACCGTCACTTCCTGTGATTATAGTCTTGTGTGTGTGTTTTTTTTTGTTTTTTTTTTCAGGTACCACTTTCTGTGAGTTCACAACATCAAAGTGTATGACGATGAATTTTTAGCAAAGCAGCCTGTGATACAAAGAGAGCACATTCGCTTTCGTATGGATGAAGCTTTAAACCTATTAAGTATCGGTACTCCAAAATCTCAAATTTATGAATTTTTAGCAAACATCCTGTGATAAAATGAAAGCACATTCGCTTTCGCATGGATGAAGCTGTAAGCCTATTAAGTATCGGTACTCCAAAATCTCAAATTGATGCATTTTTAGCAAAGCAGCATGTGATAAAAAGAGGGCACATTCGCTTTCTTATGGATCAAGCTGTAAAGCTATTAAGTATCGGTACTCCAAAAACTAAAATTGATGGGCTGGTAAATACCAACTGGAGGTTCAAACAAAGGAAAAATGTTCTAGTGAAACTAACAAACTTCAGCAAGAATAAATTGGAGACAGATTTGAGAAATATAAGAATGAATACACAAAAGCGCAAACGGAAATCTCAGAACTTGATGAGACAATAAAAGAAAAAGAAAACCAGTTATTTGAACAAATAAGGAAAGACATTATAGGCCAACAAAGCAAGAACATATTTCGTTAACTCATAACCACTTTAAAGATAAAACGCAATTAACTGGTGTGTTTAGTTGGTAGTATTGCCAAAAACTGGGAAGTAGCAGTTAAAAAAATGGAAACGATGTGGACCACCTAAGAAAAGAGGCAGAAAAACCACAAGTGCTGTTCTTTTTAAAACTACATCCGAATTAAAACGTCGGAAAACAGAAAAACAGGAAGATACAGAGGAGCCGATTTGTGTTCATAAACAGGTTGATCAAGAAACAATTTGCTTTAATGATCAGATTGATGTTGAATTTGATGAAACAGTTGATTTTGACGACGTGAACAGATTATTGTTGACGAACAAGTCAATGATGTAGACAAACAAGATGTTGTAGACACAGTGTAATGATGTTGTTACACAATGTTGATTAAATTATATTTATTTTGAAACCAGTGTTCAGAAAATATTTACAATTGTATCTGTAAAACAACAGGCTTCAGTATCAGTGCTGGGCACTCCACCCACCCGATATATTTTTTTTTAAATTTTTTTTTTTTATGTATATAAAAAAATTGCCATACTGATATGATATGTATATACAAAGGTTTTTCTTCTTAGGCGTTATTGTTGTACTTGTCCTTATTGTTCAACTATTACGCCCGTCAAACTTAATCAATTTTCAACCATACGGGGCTCGTTTGATCTGCAGATGCTCGCCGTTTAAGAGACCGAAAACAATTCCATGGAACAGTTTTCACGTGACAAAGAGAAATATATTGATAAACAGTTGTTTTTCGTCGCTTTTCACAAGGTCAACACATTTTGTAGAGAAGAAGAAAGCGCGACTTTTATCGTGATTTGTAAATAATTCGCCCCATTTACATTAATGAATAATGTCAATGAAGAGGAACATTTAATGTAGACACCGCTTACTGTCTGAGAATTCCAAGATATCGTCGTTTTTGAGGAAATATTTGAAAACTCGTGACTTTTATATTCAAGTCGGAAATGGACTGGTTCCCAGCATGTTGTTCATGTCTTTTTACTCACTGCGGGTTTGCTATTGGCTCACAGAATACTGCTCGGTTATCTCCACAAAAAATTCACTGTTACTTAAATCTGCTGTGAGGAACAAGACAACGGGCCAATTCCGGCCAATTAATGTAAACATACATAGAAAATTCACGAGTTTTGAAAACTTTCCTCTAAAACGACGATATCTCGGCATTCTTAGCGATTTGAAGACTGCAAGCGATGTCTTAATGTTTCGCTTCAGTTAAAGTTTAGATCTCAAATGATAAATTATTGAAAATTGGGCGAATTATTCACAAATTACGATGAAAATCGCCTTTGTTGTGATTCTACAAAAATGTCGAGCTCGTGAAAACCTGTTTTTCATGTTATTACTCTTTGTCACGGAAAACTGTTTCGTGGAATTGTTTTTGGCTTCTACACTACATGCATCTGCGGATCCAACGAGTTCCGTGTGGTTGAAAATTGAATAAATTTGACAGGTGTAATAATTGACAAATTAAAACAGGTATAATAACGCCAGGTGAAGAAAGACAACAACGTAGTATATATATATATATATATATATATATATATATATATATATATATATATATATCCAGTATGGTATTTTTTTTTGTTTTTTAAAATGTTTGTTTGAACATATAAAGATGTAAAAACTTTAAATGGGTTGGTGGAGTAGCCCACAACGATACTGACAACTGTGTGTAAAACGTGATTTGATACACGTGTCATCTTTTATAAGACCATTAAAGTTGCATGTTCACGATCTGTCGGGGAACATTTTCCATGTTTACTGAAAATAAAACTAATTCAGGCATCTTGTATTTTAATATTTCTTTAATACCTTCATATAAAATAAATATTACCTTGCCTAACTTGAAAATAATTTTTAAAGCGTACATGTATGGTCATGCTATAAAGTTTCATCTATAATTTCCGGGTACAATTATTTAGGTTTTTATTCCAAATAAACTGTCAAGACAAAAATGTTTGGTCCTTAAACCTGAAAACCACAAATACCCAGTTGTCCAAAAGTGAACAACTTATTTTATTATTATTATTCATAAAAATGTTTTATGTTACTATTATCTTTAATTATAAATATTAATTACATCCATTACATTTTTATTTCTGACGTTTAAGTTTAATACCACTATTCAAGTTACCAATAATAAAAATGAATGAATATATAATTCACTTCTATAAAAATTAATTCGCTTCTATGCACGGTCATTAATTTCCGAAATTCGCTTCTATGCATGGGCATGGTTTCCAAATTCACTTCTACGACTGGTGGCGGTATGGAAAAATAACTTTTACGGGTCACCCACATTTAAAAGTGCCTTAAAAACAACTTAGCATACAATTTCAAGAAGTATTAATACAGGTTTTGATCTCGGATCGACGTACATTAAAACAAGATATTATATGCTCTTCCCCTGCACCACAACCCACTCTTCAAATAAAGGATAATATTGCAAGTTTATTTTTCATTTTAGATATAACAATCTGCATAATACTTGTAAATGTATATTATTATAAAACTAGGTCAGTTACAAATATGTTTCCATCTGCATTAGTAACAAGTACCATTAGTAATACATCGCAAGCATAGGATAGTATAATCATGAATCGATATACAGCTATTATTGTTGATTGTTTACCAGTTCAATTATGAAAACATGTTTAAGGATGAAATAATGATTTTAAGTTTATAAGGACTGCAAAGTCTCAAGTGTGAAAGGTGTAAAATTGATGACAGAAATGTTCATAGTATGCAGACGTTTTCTCATTTCAAAGCGCTGCAATACTACAATAACTGATCCTTGAACAAAAATGAGGTGTGAGAAGCGAATTGCGATGTTAATCGGCGCTGTGTGTAAAGGGTGCTTTGTGTGAGCAGGCCATCGATACATTTTGCAGAACAGCTGATGCATTAATATATATCTATGCATGAATATATCCAGTGAGGTATACTACAGTTTGAAGAGTGTGGATAGAATGCGAACTGTATTCCACAGATTTATGGCAGGTACTCCTGAGATCGGCAGCACTAAGCAGCTAAATAATGCGACAATACTATTTGTTGATGGAGTGAAGCCAGCATGCAGCATGATCACCAATCAACAGATCCCAATGAGAGCGGAAATTGAACACACTTTTACATTATGTGTAACTAATATATATCAAAGATGAATCTAATAAGGAATCTATGCATATATCTCACTGCTATATTGTATTTTCAGCGTATAGCTGGTTTGAGTTGCAAGCAACATATCTTTTGATCAACTGGAGCGACAAAACGCCCTTAATTATGTTATGCGCATTCTGATTGGTGAAACGTTTTTTTTTCGTTCCTAGATTCTCTCTCTCTCCATATACAAGCGCATTGTCCCAATGTGTCACCTATTCTCAAGACAAGATGTGGACAAAGGTTGAATCCTCTACCATCATTTCAAGCATACTATTTCAACTTGGGTGCTGGGTGTGAATTCAACATTCACCAAGGTCACATACACGGCTATCTGGAAGAGACGAGTACATGTCGAAAGGCAGGCGCGTCTCAAGCGAGTATTAGTCTATAAACCAGCCGTGTGAAGCTTGAGAAAATGACGAGGGAAGAGGTGTGGTTTGTATGAACCCTTTTTCATGGTTAACATCCCTAACGAATCTTTTCAGGGCCACCCACATCTCTAGAAAAGAGTACGTAGTAGGGTTTTATGTCACCTCCAAAGATGTAAATAGGAATTGCATAAAAATTAGGAAGATAAAGCCTTCCAAACAAATGTATAACAATGTAAAAATGATGTAATATATATATATATATATATATATATATATATATATATATATATATATATATATATATATATATATATATATATATATATCTAATAACAGATCAAGTTAACGCATTTAAAATCCTTATAACGTGAATAAAATTTCTTATATAAACAGTATTCCCTTACAAATTCCAAGATTTTTCTCAGGTGGTACGTCCTTGTAATTTCTTCAAGCATATCACGTCAAAATAATTCTGCGTTACAGGTTGGAAATCAATACACTCCGGTCGAGGTTCACTCCTCAGAAAGAAAGCAAGAGTCGGGTATACGTTCGATACGCGATCGGCACACCACCACCTCATCTCCGATTTGTTCTACACAGGGGTTACAACTCACCGATAGTGGGTTTGATGTTCTTAAGTTTGTGGAGTTTTTATTTCATATATTTTTCCAAATATGACAAAGATGCTGATTTATACAATGTTTTAAGTCAGTATATGGAATCGCAGGGCAGCTTTATCTGCTCTTTCATTACGCCTTATGTCAGTGTGACTACGCAGCCAACAGCACAGAACACTTTTCCCAGACCTTATGAGAACATCACGTTTCTCTAATATCTGGGATATTAACGGGTTGTCAAATTTAATATTATGCAAGGCTTTCCATCTGGAAAAGGAATGCAAAAAGATGACCTAATTTGTTTTTGAGGATTCAATATAGTCCAAAGCTGCTAGTATGGCCGTTATTTCTGCACTAAAAATTGAGGCTTTATCTGGTAATCGGGTCTAGATGGTGCCATAAGGTGTCGATATGGCAGCCTCAACTTTGTCTCCATCTTTCGAGGTTCTCGATCAACGGGTTATGTAAATGATATGTCAGGATCCACCAAGAAAGAAAGTCGTTCGGTAGCTCCTGAAGATTACTTTCACATTCTAAAGACGCAAAAAGTGACTTCCAGAAAATGTACAACTACGGCTTGCACCACCTACACGGTGAAATTTAAAGAGTTTAAGTCTCAAGTGCCATCAGAGAAAGCAGCAGGTTTCATTACAGATTTGTGGGATTCCTTGTTAGAGACATTGAACGACAATGCGCTAAAGATGACGATCGTTTGAGACTCTGCATCAATCACGACAGTTTGAAGTCTCCTGTTTGGATCGAGTTTAGCACACCGGCAGAATTAACTGTCCACAGTAAACTGAATTTCTGATAAAAGATTGTATCTTTCACAGCAAGTGACCTCTTCGACATACTGATAATTCAACCCTTTACTTTGAGGAGACATCCAACTTTGGCAAAACGTTTCAAATTTTCACCATTACTGACTGATACAAATTCCTATGTTCTTGACAGACATGGCTGATAAAAACGCTCACACAACTTGCAATTTTGAAAGAGATAATTCATAATTTAACGAACATTGCATGTGATTTGAATACAAGATTTTAGGTAACATCATGAATACTATCATTGATAGGGCAGCAACTGAAAAGAAGTTTCATCATTTATTAGAAGCTTACAGAACTGATGTATTACCACAGGTAAAAGAAGGCTGGTCTGAGATGTCTCGGGAGGAAAAAGTTTTGTTTCCGCTAAAATATTTTTTTTCTGTGGACTTCACACATGTTTGTGGCTTTCGCTGGCGTGTGCTGATGGGCTTAAGAAATTTGGAACTTTGCTCATGGCTGATGCCAATGCAACATCTGGAAATGGAACTGAAGATGAGGTGGGGTTGGCAGGTGAAACTGAGATTAAGAGTGGAACAGTCAGATTGATAAACACATGTTCAAATGCCTTTTGCCGAGGGTGTCATGAAAAAAGTGGTGTCAATTGTTACGAATGATGTCGATATAAAATGATAAATATTTAGGAAATTATAAATGTTTCTTGACTTCAGTATTTGCTTAATCCTTAATGTTAAGTATAATGTGACAAGTTTAGCTATGGTCTTCATTCAATTTGAGGTCAAGGTTGATTTTCTTTACAGATGAAACTAGTATTTCCTTTAGAGTTATGTGTCAAAAATCACACCATAATAATCTAGAACATTCTGTCATGTGACCCATCTTTATATATATCATGTTTAGTGGACAGTTTTTCAGTTTGGACCTTAACAGCAGTATTTAAAGAGCCGTTACAGTTGTGAAAAATCATTCCAAATTCAGAGAGGAATTATTTAAAATATTCATTGGATTATATAAGTGCTCATAGACTGTTGGAGTTTGAATTAATGATTTTAGGATTTATGTGAACTTAGTCAAAGATATTCCGGTGTACTTCATTTTGGCACATCAACACATTAAAGACTACCGGCACATCAGGACATTAAAGACTATTGGCACATCAACACATTCAAGGATACAGTCATTCATTAGGAACATTCTATATTTAGGACTTGTGATTAGGACATTTATAATTATTGGATTATTTGGATTTTAATTCACATTACTGTAAGTGTCTTTTGAATTTTCACTTCAATTGTCTATAAATAAATTGCTAGTTTATTTTTACTTGATTTGTTTGTTTCACTTTCTTTCAGTTACATTTTTTGTTAGACCATAGAGTCGTAAAAATATGGGGACTGGAGCACATACTAGGTAGAGAAAGGTGAGAATGTCTCGTATGTCCGTTGCAAACACGATATATTTAACATCTTGTTGGGACAACGTGTTACCTATCATTGTGCCGGAGTCGTATTTGTTTGAAAAGAGTCATGATGTCACCAATCGTCTTTTGTTGATAGTGTGCAGAGATATACATTTTTCTTCCTATTTAACAGGTTTAGGAGCTTTTGGCTTCATTTGAAAACATATCGCATTCCCACTTTGGAGTTACATTCGAAGATCTCCAAATTCTTGACGTGAATAAACATTATTTGTATTTGACATCTTTTTTTTTCAAAATGATTACAATGTTGTACCCTTTTTTAGATGGTGAGTTAACACCTTTTAGCATTGAAGTTGTTGATGTGGTGTTGATTAGACTCGGTATTTTAGAGGATTTGTTCAAGTCATTGACATCGTAAGTTGAAAGGCAATGCATAATGTTTCTTTAGTCACCTTGATTTTATGAAGGACATGCCAAATCTTATTTCATCTGGAATTGTTTTATTCTGTTGTAAACAAAATTTAATTAATTTAGATAAAATAACTGACACATGTCTGGTGCTATTATGTTTTATCTTTTCCTACACATTTCTCATTGAAATTAATTAAATTGTTAATAAATGTTGGAGTTATATAAATATTGTTGTCTGCTAAATAAACTTTCTGTATATTTATTTACAAGAATATTTCAACAGGTATTTCATTCAAAGATAAAGATGATAAATCATTGCTGAAATAAAATAATATTAGTGTCTTACCTTGATTTTTTTTCCTTTTAGAATTTGTAATTTGTTCTGAATTTGTTTTTGGATCATTATATACTTATATGTAATAATACTTTGTAATATATTTATTTAAAAAAAGGATTATTTATTTCTCTTATATAAATATTATTATTATTATTATTATTGTTATTATTATTATTATTATTCCATCTCAATATGTATTTGATTATCGTATTGTGTTCAAAGCTTGGAATATGTAAATTATATATGTTTTTGATTTCAGTAGGTATATCCTGTGATATCTGCGGTATACATATTTGAATTTATATTGTTTTCCTTTTTCTGTTGGTATTATCTTTATTTAAGTACATGATAGATCCAAACGTTTAAATTACACAATTTCACATTTTCGGGAGGTAATGTTTTGTGTCTTATAATGTGAAGCTTCTAATTATACAGTTTTTCAATTTCAGGGGATATTTTTGTATCTTATTATAATATAAAAGTAACATTTTCGTTTTCTGTATTTATTTCTACAAATTATAAAATAAATGTAACATTTTCATTTTATGTAGTTATTTATCCAGATTTCTAGTCGGCTTATGTTATTATTTACTAAAATTAAATTTATAAATTAGGCACAAACGATATTTATTATTTTTTCCACAGATACATTTATGTGATCTAAGTTAAAGATCTTAAAAGTATTTTTTATTAAATTTTATATTTATTTTCTTATAAAAATATATATTTTTTCTATATATTTTCCGTGCATACATACATACAAAAATGGTTAAAAGAAAGATTCAAAACTTCATCAAACTTTTACTTTGCTGCAGAAAAAATGTTAATATATATATATATATATATATATATATATATATATATATATATATATATATATATATATATATAATATTAAAACATTGTTAATATTAATATGATTTCTTTAAAACGTGTAAATGGAGGTTACTTTACTATGACCCAACACACATTTATATGTGTTTTTATGGTATATTACCAGACGGTAAAATCATAAATCGCATAAATGGTAACACAAAGAATGGACCCGAAAGTTTAAAATTTATAACGAAAAAGGACATATATGTCAAAATAGCAACACAAAAAAAACCAACAAAAAAAAAATAGAAAAAGATATATCAATAATCAACCAATCAAAATTATAACATCAGCCTGTACCGAAGCAATTGATACTTGATTGTCTTCAATATGCACAAATTTAAATTAAAACCTTTAAATCCCAATCATGTTGGCAAAAAAACACAAAAAAGGAGCGTACGCCATCGAAATAAAAATAAAATGGAAAATACTACATATTTGATAATAGAGAAGAATTTCCTGACGCTTACCAAAAAAAAAAAAAAAAAAGAAAAAAAGGATATAAACTGTAAAGCATCACATCTGTGTCATAATTGCATGTTCTGCCTTATTTAACTTTACCTAATGTAAGCCTCTCTTTTTTACCATACATAGATACACCTTTTCATTTTCAAAAATCTATTATTTTGTTATTATTGATATTTAACAGATGTTTTATCTATCAAATATCGATCAAATTGTTTACACTCAAATTGATAAAAAAGCCCACGAAAAACAAGATTTTTCGAAACTCAATTTATCAAAATTGAAAACTGAAAATCCCGAAATTGAAAATGTGAACATTTAAAACTAAATTAAATTCCATAATTGAAAAATTTAAAAATAACAAAAATGAAATTTGATATATAAATTTTTTTTTATAAACAAAATCCAAAATTAAAGATTGCAAAATCCAAAAATTGCTTTTAGTTAGTGAACATCATGACTTTATATAAAACATTTTCTTTGCAAATTGTGTGCCCTGAATCTACTTATGTGCATTCGTTAACGTTACTATATATATAACCCTTGGTTGTATAGGAATTGTAACACTTACAATATGTTCAAAAAATGTTCTGTATTAAGAATAATCATATATTATAAAACCTAATAAGTTTATTAGAATTGTAATTGATACCTGGAAACGATTTGATTGTCTAATGTATATCGATTGTTACCTACCATCTCACGCAGTTTAATGAAATTACCTCATATGTACAATATGTAACCGGAGTGTAAACAAAATAAATAAATAAATAAAAGGTTTAATTTAAATTCTTTTCTGCTCTGGAGATTGTATAAAACAATTGTGGATTGACACTCGCTGCGCAAGGTAGAGAGATCAATCGCAGTTTCGATTGTCAACGCTACACTGTATTTGGTGTATAGTCATGCTCTTGACCTCCTTGTTACTTCCAGTCTTGGATCATGGGATGACGGCGAAGAGGACGCCATAGCTTGTAAGTCTGAGGATTCCTTTATTATGTCTTCCACAAGTCCAGTATTCGACCCAACCGAGGAATATTCCGGGAACCCCTGGCTTTTCTTTAATTGCTCCGTGGAAGCGTTCAAGAAGACATTAAAGGACAAGTATGTACAATGTGTATCGAGACATAGCATTCAAAAATTGCATTCGTTGCAGATTTCCTTTCCTTTGATAGGGGTAACTGGCGCGAGCAGTAACACAGGGGGCACACACTTTTACATATAAACTTGGGGAGTACTGCTAGGTTTGAAACTTCAGCAATTGAAATGTAATATTGCAATAATGAATACAAATATACCTTGTCCTCATGAGATGTAGAATGTATGCCTGCATGTATATACACACTTTGTATCCAACATATAAATGTGCGTCGGTCTTTCTGTCTGTGTGCAAACATTCAAGCCTTTTTATGTATGTAGGTTGGTTGTAAAAGTATACGCGTATGTACGTACGCTTGTAAGTAGGAAGGTGCGTGAGTAGGTAGTTTGCTAGGAAAACGTTTATATATATATATATATATATATATATATATATATATATATATATATATATATATATATTGTTACGACTAGGGGTAATGTAACAAAATAAAAGACTCAAACAAGCTTTCAAGATTTAAAATACAAATATTTAATTTCCTCAAATATTAAAATATTTCAACAAACAATCAAAGTGAGCGAATTAAAAATAACTTACAGTATAGAATATCCTTAAAAGTCCTAAATTGTTCTGAAGGTTACTGATCCGGAAGTTAATCCAAGTATTCCGAATGAAGTAGGTTCCGAATGAAACCTTCACTATACTGATGTACTAACAAGAATCAGTTATATCCAAGTGTTATGATTTCCAAATAGTCCTTGTGAATATGGAATATCACAAGTTCTAGAAATGTTTCCGATATTTCCACGGAGCTGTATAATTAATAAAGTTTAAGAAGCAGTACTTAATCCAGAATGTACTGTATAATGATATATATATATATATATATATATATATATATATATATATATATATATATATATATATATATATATCACTGAAGTAGAATATCCACAAACAAAATGAACCAATCTCGTTTATGACTTCTCAGGCTGAAAGAACTATGAACGAATGTCAAACACAGCAATACATCCTATTATATAGCTTCTGACTGCGCAAAACAAAATAATAAAAACCAATTTAAACTGTATTGCGACTTAAAACCATGTTAATCCTTCTAGAAAACGACCTCCTCCGAACCAATCAGAAACTAGGTTATGCGTGACACCGCTAAAGTACCTTTGCACTGACGTTATTACCGGTCAACAAAATATTGACTCTTGAATCATAGAATCTAGGTCAGAAGTTAAATTCTCACGCGCTAAATCACGTGATATACTAATGCTACAAGCGACAATATTTCCCAAGTCCAATGTACTGAGACACATTGAAATACCATATATGTACTTTCTGCAAGACGACAGCTGTTAGACTATTATGCAGAGATCATAAACCTAAACCATCATTTAAAAACAAAATAATACATAATTCCGTAACAATATATCTGCAGTTGTATCTCTATAACTATGTATATATGTATCTATCTATATATCTATGTATCAATCACTGTAAACAGTCCATTTCGTATTTCAGAAAGTGTGTGGCCAAAAAAGGTTTTTACAGTGAAAAAGAATTAAACGATTGGAGAACATTGATAACGAAACTGCCAGGAGAGTTGTACACCCCCAATGAGCAGTGTCACATCATTAATGGACCTAATTCCACCTACTGTGGGGTACGTACAGTGTGTGTGTATGTGTGTGTGCGTGCGCGCGCGCGCGTTCTCATCCCCCGCATGAAGTATTCAGTATGATAAACGATCCCAGTTTTTGATTACAACCGCAGTACAAATGAACGATTGATGAGCAATATGTATATATCAATAGGATTTTATTGTACATCAGCACAGTTCTGGGGGTAAAAATAAGTAGTATAATTGCTGAAGTTTAAACAAAAGATTCTAAAATATTTAGGAAGATAAATCCTTCCGAAGATAAGTAAACATATACTACTCTGAGATAAAAGGTAAACACATAACGATTCAAACAAGTGAAGCTATACAAGATAGAGGATTAAAGTAAAAGGTCAAAGCCTTAAAATATAGGCTTAATATATATATATATATATATATATATATATATATATATATATATATATATATATATATATATATATATATATATATAAGGTTCTTGTTTCTTTGGTGATACATTATGAGGAAGATGTATCTTGGATCGAAAGTAGATACATTTAACAAGAGTGTACTGATGAATGAGCAGAATATTAAAACATGCTGCGTTTTGGTTTGAAGAGAGGAGGAAGGCAGTCTACTCAAATTAAAGTAGTAATAACATGCAAAATTGTTCATGCTTTGTTAATCTGATATATGTATGTTGCGTCCAGACTATTTGTTTGTTTTGAGGCGTTCATTGCAATTTTCACCGACCTGATAGTTCATATGCCTAATGCACTAACACTGAATCGTCTGTAGTAAATATTCAGAAAGAATAATGCTTCGTTCAGAAATCACAAACTTTCTGGACAAAATTTTTGATAAGGCCATCGGACGGAAGTAGTAAAATTGTGATTTGTACTACATCAGGTCATATCACTCTTATTTTAATTTTTTAAAAATAAAAAAACCCCACCCAACGAGAAAAATAATGTAACTACCCATCACGATATTGTTTTCATAACGGTGCTGTCTACCTAACTCTAAAATCTATATCTTTAAGAAAATTGGAGGTAAAGTTAGGAAGGCGACTCTTATGTCGCACTTCCATGTGGTGTCGTTAGCTTTCTCCAAGTAAAAAAAGACGTCAGCTTTCTTTATGAATTTCAATATTAGATCTGTAAAAGTGCTACAAAAGGAAAAGGATCAGATAGGTATATTAGACCTATAAAAGTGCTACAGATCTAAAGGGATCAGGTAAATAAACTAGAACGATGAAAGTGTTTGAAAAGGAAGGGATTAGATAAATACATTAGACCTGTAAAAGTACTACAAATAAAAAGGGACCGGGTAAATAAATTAGACCGGTGAAAGTGCTAGAAAAGGAAGTGGATCCAATAAATATAGTAAACCTGTAAAAGAGCAAGAAAAGGAAATGAATCAGATAAATACATAAGACCTGTAAAAGTGCAAGATATGGAAAGGGAGCAGATATATACATTTGAGCTGTAAAAGTGCTAGAAAAGGAAAGGGAGGGATTAAATAAACACTTTAAACAGGTAAAAGTGATAGAAAAGGAAACGGATAATCACTTTGATAAGTTGATAATTTTCGAAGACGCCATTACGTTGGAATAGAAACAAAATTACCTAGGCTTGTTACGAGTCAAAAAGAACAATACATATGCAAACAACGATTTACTAGAAGACAGCATAACAATTACACACGGGCGATTATGTTTCAAAGTAGAAAATATTGTTCACATCATCCTGGACATAGGTTATGTTGTTAGATTAAAATTCATCAGCATCAGTTTCAAGTTTTGTGTGTCATTTAATGTGACTTTTAATGTATGTGGAATATAAAAAAAAACAGTAGGAGAAACGCCATCTGAAAGTACAGAACAGTGTTTGACAGATATGCCAAATTCAGCCCCTTGTTTATTCATGACCTATATAGACAGGATTCACACCTCTTTATCAAATAGAAAATCGGACAAAATCCTATATATTATGTAAATATTATACCAAATACAGATGAGAACTATATTTTGTTTAGCAAGGATTTTGTTGAAGACTGGATATAAAACAGATGGTAAGAAAGTTCCTTAAGCAAAACGAATAGATTTGTAGATAGTTGACGGTTCATGGGGCAGGGTCCTGAATATCTAGCTAAAAGTTTAGATGACACAAAATGTACAGAAACAATGAAACCGTTTGAAAACAATCAACCCAAACTTCTGCGAAAAAATACATTTCGCCGATTGAGTACATCGATTCATTTGTGATAGATTCAATAAAACAACATTGCCTCTGTTATGTATGATGTTTATATACTTAACCTCTGTCCACAATTGTAAGTTGTATGGTTATTTTAAAATACATACTTACCTTTTGTCCATGCTTGTAAGTTGTGACAAATATCAGGTAGGCTAGTATTGTGTTACGGAATTATGTATCATCTTTTTAAATTATAATATAGTTTTATTTGGTTTATGACCTTTGTATTATGATCTAATAGCCGTTATTTTGTATAGCACACAGATATGGTATTTCAATGTGACCCAGTACATTGGCCCTGGGAAAATCAATAATATTGTCGGTTAAGCATGAGTCATGTCACGTGATTAGCGCGCGAGTTTTTGTACTTTTGTTATGACCTGGATTTCGCAATTCAAAGAATGATTCATTTGTTGATCAGAAGTTAGATTGTAAGGTCGTAATAATAAGATATTTATTTGAGACGGAATTAAGAAATGTGTTTCATTTGTTTTAAAGACGCAGTATAGAATACTATAAAAGAAATGTAATCTCTGCGTTCAAGATTCTTCCTAATTACATCAACTTGAGAGGTAATAAACGAGATTGGTTCATTGTGTGTGATTTTCTACTTCAGAAATATTTCCAGACTACATTTTTGGGATTAAGTACTGACATTTAAAGATTTAAGAATTATTCAGCTCCGTTGGAATTATTGGAAACATTTTTTAGAACTTGTGTGATATTCTACATTCATAAGGATTTATTTGGAATTAATAATATTTGGATATAACTAATTCTTGTTAGTACATCAGCACAGTGGTGTTTTCATTCGGAACATTCTTCATTCGGAATATTTTGGATAACATCCGGATCAGTGAACAATAGAACAATTTAGAATTATTTAGGAATTTCTAAACTGTAAGTTAATTTTAATTCTTTCACTTTGTTTGTTTGAAATATTTAATATTTTAAGAAATTAAATTTGTGTTTGTAAACCTTGAAAGCTTGTTTGAGTAATTCTTTCTTTTGTTACATTACCCCTAGTCGTAACAATTGTCATAGCCATTTCGCAATTAGACTTTTGTGACATATGTCAGGTAGGCCAGTATTTTTCCATTAGAATTACTAATATTTTGATGTTATATAGGTCATGTAGGCATGTGTAGTTATATACAGATTTTGGTAAGCAAATTCATTCCTGTTCTAGAATTCCGGTTCTAAAGATCAGTCTGTAAGAAATCTATTTTAGTAATTACAGTTGTGTTGTTGAAATCAGATATAATTTGAGAAGAAATATTTGCTTACAATATTTATTGGAAATACTAAAGTGCTCATTGACTATTGATTAATACATGATTTTTTGATTTATGTGAACTGATTCAAATATATTCTTGATTACATCTTTGTGTTCCAGCAGGACATTAAAGGAGATTGGAATTCTTTCGGAACATTCTGTTATTTTTGACTTGTGATTAGGAGATTTATTATTATTTGGAATTAAACTCACATATTGTAAGTGTCTTTTGAATTTTTACTATAATTGTCTGGAAATAAAGTACTTGTTGACTTTACTTGATTTTATTGGTTTCACTTATTTTTTGTTAAATATTTTCAAGACCTAGAGTCGTGACATCTCATATTGAAGCTTTTTATGCATATCTCTCCAAATCAATTCAAATATGAGTAGGTATTTACCTTCTGAAACAAGACGAAGAAAGCAACTGAAAACTATATTCAAACAGCTACCTTGCAATACAGTAGGAAGAGGCTTTTTAAACCATGCATATATTTACATAACGAGGAAAATGTGAATGCATTCATTGACAATATTTAAAGTCCAATTAATCTTCCAGGATAAATAAAATGGCTGAGCTAGTTAAATTCGTAAGTGACACTAATTTGCTTCACATCCTAAGGGAGAAAGCAAGATTAGTATTCAGTTATATACATATGCAACAATGGCATACCAATCTTTATTCCACAGGCGTGGTTGCGAAATGTTAGGTGATACTTTGAAACAGTCATTTGATGACATAGACAAATATGAGAATAAACTACACGATAACAAGCAACGAATAGAATACATGATGGCATTCGACCAAAACATTATTTAGAAAACAGCAGAAACATTAAAGCCGCTGGAGAAAACAAAATGACCTGACGAATGAGAGGTAAACCAGAAGCAGTGAAGAGTTTCATTCGGTTCATCTGTTTTCAAATGGGATTTATGAATATGTCAAGCTTCAAACAGGCTTAAGAACGGCTTTGCTACAAAGCAACAGAACTTGTTGAGTTGCAACAGCGATATGTGTGGCTACTATTCATAGAGTTATGCTTGACGCTACTTAAGGTGGTCAGTTTTAAGCATTTAATTGTTATCTTCGTGTCATACAGTGTGTTACTAATAAATTTGAGATTGGAACGCCATAAAAACGTACATTCAAATAGATAACGAAGCTATGTATATCCTGTAAGTATAGCTGAGTTAACAAAAGGCAGGTTATAATGGTTTGCTACCTGAGAAGATTTTAATATCCTAAATGTTTTTAGTGTAGCAACATGCTGTACCATCTAATTGCCCGAGCAATGGCTATTTTTCTGATCGTCATCCAACCATAAATTTCTAGCGCTGTTGTATTTGATGTAATCAAACAATTCACCCTACAATAGAAGTTCTGGTGCAGTAGCTGTTTTTTTATCATTCAAACATATTAATATAGAATTATTGCTGTCTCGGGACTTGGAAGTTATTATTTTTTTTAAAATTTAATTATTATAATGTCCCTCATTTTTGTCATTTCTATTTTGAATTCCACCTTTAGCTTGTTAGCTATCCAGCTAGCTTTGCTGCTAATTGTGTTTTGAAATTTATAATATTAACACGTTTTGGCTGTAACAATTACAACAAATTGAAGCAAATCTGACTTCCAGAGTTGCCATAACCCGCAAATCCTACACTGTTAGTCATAAATTTCAGCTGACTTCAGAAAGGTCACTTGCATTAAAACTTCCCAGTCATTTCATTAGAATGGAAATTATTTCTAGATAATGCAACATAACCTGTGCTGATGATTATTATTAAGATCACACCAGCACCTCTGATACGTTTTCTTCCTTCCCCATCGCCGCAGTAATTTAAGGGTTGTTTGCGGAACCAAGTCGAAATGGAAAAGACACAGACTATAAATGTTGCCGTCGGGAAAAGAGCCTGGTTTGTCAGTTTCGTCGTCACTAATGACTCTAGATTAAAAGATTACGCCTAGCGAGGGTAGTTAGTTAAGTGATCCTTTTAGCGAGAGTAAGTAGTTAAATGATCTCATACACCTCGAGTACACGTCTTATTTTCTTTCTTTTAAAGAAAATACCTGGATCGATTTGTCGGTTCATGTATTGTACGGATCCAAAAACGGGCAAATGCGTGGATAAATATTTAAGTGCAGCTACCGGAACCACGTGTGGAACAAATATGGTAAACTTTCTGTCTCTCCCTCTCCCCCCTCCCCTCTGTTAAGAAATACGGTAGGCTTTATAGTTGGCTTTCGAATGTTTAACAAGCTGAATAAACAGATGATATTTTGTGACAAAAGAACATGGCATAAACAATATCATTGTTAACCTTTAATAATGAGTTATGATTAGGTACGATAAGAAAGTATTCGGTGTCTTTACAATTAAACA
The DNA here is from genome assembly GCA_029931535.1 of Margaritifera margaritifera. Classification (NCBI taxonomy): domain Eukaryota; kingdom Metazoa; phylum Mollusca; class Bivalvia; order Unionida; family Margaritiferidae; genus Margaritifera; species Margaritifera margaritifera. Next base: position 266,412 of record JAQPZY010001112.1, on the reverse strand, counting down.
CATGTGAATGTAATGGCTTGCAAATCAATCAAATTAAGGACCAGTAGGTGGCTATGGTTGCAAAATCTGCCTTTTTTCTGTCTTTAAATGTGAGTACTTTTTTTCTTTTGCAGTGGTGCAAACAAGGAATGTGTGTTTCGAAAGGTTCAAAATAGGTGAGTACATCTTTTAGTCAATGGTTCGCCTTCAGACTCGTGATCAGAAATATGCGGGTTAGAATCCAGCTCACATCACAAAGGCCACATTTTGTACCTTGGGAAGGTATTTCACTCCAGTTGCCTCTGCACGATGTGCATGTGTTGATTGTCCGCTAAGCACCAAACAAATACAAAGAACCCATCCCTTCGGAATTATCTGTTAATTAGCAAAACATTAACATTTGAAGTCTATTCAATTATAATTATAAAATTATGTTGGTGATGACGATAGCGATGATGATGATAATTACGGTAACGATGATAATTAATCTGCAAACTTTGTTATTTAATACAAATAATATGAAAATTCGCTTAAATGATTCAAGAAATCGAGGTGACATTAAATTAAATCAATCCTTGTTTTCTTCCAGGTCCAAACCGCAGTGTGCCACACTCAACCAAGTATGAAATTGGAAACGTTGCAGGAATTCCAAGTGATATGATACTAAGGCTTCGTGTGAATTTTTGTCACTGACAACTCATGTCAAAGCACTTCTATGATTTCGATATATTTATCTCTGTATACTACTTTACAACATTTACACGCTTTTACATGTCATGAATTACAATCAGCAATATATTCTTATATAATCCAGAAATTATGGTTGCTACACAACAAGTGTGCGAGGGGAATATAGAGTTACATCGTTTGTCCGTCTGATTGTCTATGCATTATGTACCTGTTCAGTTCACCTTGGTTAAAGTTTGCGTTACTTAATGCCATTTTATCAGTCACTCTTATTGATAAAGTCATGTATTCTAGTGTGATGGATCTAACTTGATAATTACTTTACCATCTTCACAAAAGTAGGTAGCTTAAATATTTTTATGGTATGTCATAAAAAAGGACACATTTAATGGTCATTTGTCGCAAAGAGACTGTTTTTTATATAATAAATTAAATTGGTAACTATTCGTATTGGCTGCAATATTGTTGTGTTGGAAACCTTTATATAATTATAGTTAGATAAACAGTAATTTTAGTATCCTTTTGTTTATGGAACCTCTACGTTTTAACATTTCCTCATATGACGGATGTTATTTAACTGTTTTTCATCATTTCTTTTTTATGATTTCTTGAAGTGGTGTTTTCTCTTTTTTACGGTTTCAACCTGTCGTGTTGATTCAATTGATGCCAGTTCACTAAATTGTGCCTCTAATATTTTTTCTTTTTTACTGGTTCAACTGATGGGTCATATTTTTTACTGAAATTATCTTATGAGCAGCAAACTCTCGTGATTTTTGTCTCACAAATGATTTTCGATCCACTTTCAACAGCAATAGTTGTAATAGTTTTGACAGCAGACTTAAATACTTTTGAACTCATCCTTTTAATACCTTGTTACTCTTATCTACCTGGTCTTCCCCTAATATCTCACCTGTGGATTTATCAACATAACTATATAAACCTTCATTTTCTTTATAAATTTTCCTAATTTTTATCATGATGCTGAATACATTTTCCTGTAAAATAAATGGCAAATAATTTGTCAGGACCATTTAAATTAGCAATTTTATAGTTAATGTCAGTTACATAAATTATAATGTTGTTATTATAAAAACCAACTATTCTCGGTTCCAGCTTAAATAAAATGATCGATCAAAATTGCATTTTAGTAGCACATAAACTCTATCGCTGTAATTTCCATCAAAATTTAAGTTTATAATCAAATAACAATGGATATAGAGTGTCTAAATGCATCATAATACCTGGATGGTTTTTAGAATACTCTTTTAGAATACTCTGTTTTTCTTTTGTAACAATTTTATTTTTAAATCCATGTTATATATTAAAATTAGTATTTCTTAGATCCAACTGATAGTTTTTTTTTCTTTCTTTTTTTCCAGTTTTATTCTAATTCTGTAAGACGCAATATCAAATTCAATAATTATTAAACTTGTGTTTATTTCCTGTACAGGATCATTAATAAACAAAAACTCTTTAATATAATTATTTTTATCCTGATATGAATATTGTTCAAGTGAAACGGGATAGTTTTCCAATCAACACCAACATTTGTGCTATCTTTTCTCTTATTATTATTATTATTATTGTTATTATTGTATTCGCATAGACGACACTGCGTTTGTACTATCAAAACCAAAACTATCAGTTTTATTTTTCTCCAATTCCAAAGGCCGGTCAAACTCGACAACGAAGTCTGATGGACTATATTTTTTTATTTTTTTTATTTTTTTTTTGTACGTGTGTGCATTTGGTTTTCGTGTTCGTGCGATTTCACTTGATTAAGTTATATTTAGTACCATTATGTTATTATATTACATAAGACAAGTTATTGTATAATTTTATGATCAAGTTTGCTCATTCGTTTATCTTTTATTAATTGATCAAGGATCCTAATACCTTCTTTTTATAAGAGATTGCATTATTTCCGGCATTTTATTTGGCCTGCTTTAATTCTAATCTACTCACTAACTCAGATGGATTACTGTAGTATTTAATTCACGCACCTTTATTTGCTTTATATTTTCTTTGTCTAATATTTCGTCTTATTTTTAATCCATGGCCTTCTGGTGCACCATACCACTTAAATATTTTTTCTAATTGATTTGTTACTTTCATCAATTCCGTCAGTGTTTGCTGTGCTTTGGGTTTTTAAATTTTTTTTAAATATTTGTTTTTCTTTTTCTTACTTAGTGTTGTCTCAATATCTCTAATCAGTTTAAATTTGTGTTTCATGGGTTGTTTTTGTATTTCGGCCATTAATGTATCACGAAGTGTTTGTTCTAGTAGTTTAACGTCAGGTGTTCTATCAATTGATTTTATAAAAATCCAGTTCTTCCATTTCGTATAGCATTAACCAATTCGTCTTGATGCTTTTGTTCGGATAATTGTTTTTTTTTACTTGTTTTGGTTTAATTGTACTCAACCCTGTATTTTACTACCCTCTATACTTGTATGGCTTTGGTATTTGGTACTGGTGTTATCTTTTGCTTTGGTTGTCGTTTCAGCAATCTTTTAGCTGCATTAATATTATCTGTACACTTATTTACTAAATCAATTATATTTTACTACCTGTTTATCTTTCTTTATATAGTTTTCCCTCACCAACTATCTCAGAGGTTTATTTTGGTTTTATTTTTTAACAGGTTCACTCATGTTCTCCAATTTTATAGGATTAATGTTGCCATCCACAGCTTATTTTTGAAAGAAGGTACTTTATGTGATTTACTCACATTTATATATTTAAATCTTTGAGCGGTATTTCATGCATGAGTGTAGCTCCATTGTTTTATGAAAAATTGGTTTTGAAAAAGAGGTTAACGTGGTTGTTATTGTTCATGGTGTTGGGGGGAATAACATGGGTGTGGCGGGGGTGGGATAACGCTTGAATGCGGCAGGTAGTCTTCCCATATCTGCTGGCACTTTTTATCCTATTTCTTAATTCCTCTCCGCAATTGTTGTTGCTATTGGTTCCAATATGTTACTGTATATGGCTAGCTGATACTTGCTTCTGTATATCATGTTGTCTTATGGTTTGATTCATGGTTTTTACCAATTTGTTTTATTTGTGCCTGTGTTCTGCTAACACTTTCCGTTTAAGTAACGACCGTATACAATTATAGCTAGATAACTTACAAAAAAAAAATCGATTAAGGCCTGAACAAAATATAATTTTGATTCAAATAAAATATGGTCATCTTTATTAGCAGTCGAGTTACATAAACCTATTAGAAAAATGTTCACTCGACGCCACATTTTAGTAGATAAAATAGTTTCAACATGGTCAGCTGATCTGGTTGACAGTCAGCTATTTAGTTGATAAAATAAGGGTCATAGATGTTTGCTAACAGTAATTGATATATTTAGCAAATATGCACGAGCAATTCCCCTATGTGGTAAAACAGGAATGAATATAAGAAAACATGAAAGGCTTTGGGTTAATCGTGGAACAGAATTTTACAATAAAACTGTCAAAATATTAAAATATATCACACATAATGAAAAAAAGGCTGTTATTATCGAACTTTTTAGCAGAACTCTTAAAATATAATGTGGAAGTATTTTACAGCTAAGAATACAAACAAATATTTCGATTCTTTACCACAGATGATAACAAATATAATAATACAATACATAGTAGTATCAAACTGACACATATGGATGCTAGCTAAAAAATAAAATGAACAAACGAATCTTTATAAGGACCATAATTTCAGAGGTAAATCTCCAAATTTAAAAGTAAGTCATATGTTTGAATATCAAAAAAGATTTAAAAAATAAAAAAACAAAATATACTATCAATTGGACAGAATAAATTTTTAAAATAACATATATTAAATTTACTGCTAAATCTGTCGAACAAGCACCATCTATGAATGACGGCAAAATTGATATACTGGATACTGAATTATTTTTCTCAAAAATAGAAGGCGGCACATTGTAATATTGACGATAATCTTTAACCAGATAAAGTCGATATCAGTTGCTATATAAGCCTTATTGTAAATAAATATAGGTCAGCATTTGAAGAAGCGAAAAGATTGCTCAAAGAGCGTTATGTAAACGTTGATTTCACAGTTGAATATCTGTTAATTATGTGAAATTGATTAATAAACACAAAATATAGTCATATCCGCATACAAGTCTCGCGACTTCTTTAAAAGAATCTGTACTAGGCTTCTGTGTGTGTATCCTGTGACCGAATATTTAAGTTCTGGTCCGAACAAATCAGCAAAAATTAAAATCCACGGAATTTATAATTACTGAATTAATTAGTATTGTAGCATAAAATCTAGAATCTAAAATACATTACATAAAAACAACGTACGTTTATTCTATGGAACAAATCAAAGAATGTATAATCGAGACCATCAGATATCTAGTGTTTAAAATAAATATACATGTGAAAGTTTATGGAGCTTCTATGATCAACTTATTATTTGAAATAATTCAACATTAAATTATGCACCCGGTATTAATTTTAAGAATGGTCAATTGTCAGGTGTTGGTAAAAATATACTGGTAGATATAATAAATTTTTTTTATTTTTTAAAAACATTAGTTTTTAGTCCTTGTGATAAATTGTCTCAAGAATTAAAAAAAAGATAATCATGTTGTTATTATATTAAATATGTTACTACGTACTGGAATAGCAGATAATCAGTTTATTAAAATTGCAAACTATGATCATAGTGAATATAATTGTATTGTGTTTGATGAAATACCGTTGCAAAACCCTTATCAATTATATTTAATAAAAATATGAATGGATCAACAAAATGATAAACGTCTTATCTACAACGTAAGCATCTTTCTTTTTTAAGTAATTATACTCATGATATTAACAATTTTCAATTATATTTTTATTCAGATGTTTACTAATCATATCATCCTAAGAGAAACAAGAGATTAATAATTGAAATTGATAAAGTTAAATTGGTAATTTTAAAAAGAGATTTATTTGAATCCCTCAAAAGATGCTATGTCAACATTCCCGAAATATGAGACTACAATTATTGATAAAACTGAAAATGTCAACCCGTAATGTATCTTTATTTAATTTCAGATGTGATCAGATTATTAAACATGTTGCAAAATATTATAAAATTAGGTTTTGATGAAGGTCTGGAAATTGTGTGTCAGCGACATTACAAAGTAAATGGTGTAAATTATCATTATATAATAAAAAGTATTGGCAACACTTTTTTTTAGGATAACATAGCCTGTTGAAAATACAGCAATTTTATCTAAACATAATCTTTTTAAAACATTTTAAACAACTATTTACTAATACGTGTGATAGTGTGCAAATGTTAACAATAAATGATCATGTAACTATTGCTGATTCTAATAAAGTATATTGCGATCGTTACTTTATTTGGACAGGAATGGATTTCAATAATGTTCAAATATTTAAAATTTTTGATCTTGCAATAAAGACGGGGCCCCGGGTGGCCGAGTGTCCTAAGGTGCTTGCCTGTCCAGACCACTAATAATAGTAAAGTTACCGTTCAACCACTGTTCTAATTTCATCCATAACTGGTTTACTTATCTACATTCAAACAATAACTGTATAATTGATTTCTTCTTCAATTTATATAAACTGGATTTACCATTATCTAGTATTCTGGCTTTGTGTAAAAATGAATTTGTACACAAAATTGTACACAATATTTTAAACTGAATATCCCTCAATTTCATATCATCAATGTGAGCAAGTAAAGAAAATTAATGAATCATTTCATCCGAATGTATAATATTCAACTCACTATTCCATGTCTTGAACCGACTCATGCGTTTGTTCCAACAATAACATCATAAAAATGTTGTATTATTCTTATTCATCAAAAGTATACGATAAAGAGACAATATAACTTGCAACAAATTGTTTTATCTTCTTTAATTGTCACCTTTTCATTTCCAATTAAATGTTTCAAATTTTGACCAAGTTTTCTAATTACGGAATATAATCTACTTATTTTTTAATTCCGTATAAGAATTGAAGGAACTGTTACATGCACCCATTTCGTTAATATTACGGATGGCTTTTCATACCAATCTTTTATATAAGACTATTGTGGCCCTAATATATTGGTGAAAATGAAACATGCTTAATTGCATCAATTTTCAACTTCTTAGTAACTTCTTGCTATGCATCTTGTACATTTATCCAGAACTTGATACGATTTTGAAGCCATAAGTCAAAAGATTGTAATCCATTGTAAATATTTTCTTACAATCGATACAAGTTCACGTCATACATTTATGTTTGTGTTTAATGGATCTTTTTACCGCTATATCTTCAACGCTTTAATAAAATCCAAAAAATTGCAATCTACAAACTTCCATTCTTATAATCTTGATAAATCACATGTCTTTTAACACAACCTGGAACTGAATTTCAAATAAATCCAGCAAGCTTTCAAGTTTTTCCATGAAAAATTGTAGTGAATCAGGCAAATATTGAAATATGTGCATACATTTAGATAAAGCTAAGGATGTAATTATGGCAATTTTCCTATGCAGATTAATTCTTTTCCATTTCAAACTATTAAGAGTTGATTTTATCTTCTTCATTTTCACAGGTGAATTTATATCTTAAATGTCATATGCTAGACTTTAAAACATTATGTCTACAACTTTAAAAGTTCCTTAATCCCAATATAAATTAAAACTATGACACAATCTTACATTTTACTTCAATAAAGTCCCAATCTAAATTCCACTTGTCGGTTCCACATTCATGTTTAATCCTGACATTCTGTAACATTTTGTGGCACACAAAGTGAAAATTCATGGAGAAAGTGGATATCATTGTCTTCGACCTCTTTTTGCATTACAAAATTTGACATTTGACCATTTTTCAATATAAATGAATTATGACGCTTATATAATAGTTGTATCCCTTTAATATTGAATCCGCAAGGTTTATGTATTTAAACGTTTTATCTATATGTTTCTATGAAACTGTGTCAAATGATCTTTCTGAATCTATATGCAAAATTAGAACAGAGATATCCTGCTTTCTTCTTTCAAATAAAATATCATATACAATTCTAATATTTCCAAAATGAATCTCCCGGAAAATAAGTCATGTTTGGTATTCGTGTATTAAATCGTCCAAAACGCTCTGCTTTATTATGTATTTGTATGCGGAAGCTTTTATGTATCCTTCTAATGTTAAATATTTTCTCTAATTCTACATAAAGAATTAAAAAGAACAAGAAAATGTATACAATTTAAAGAGTATATAAATTCAAAATCTCTCAACCGATTTTCACGAACATGTCACAAAGTTTTTCATAGTCCTATCTAAATCAACATTATCTTTTCTCACGGAGAAAAAAAAATGATTATATAAAAATAACTATGAGATAAAGTCGGCTTAGCATTTCCCTCAGATCAGAAAGTTCAGCTGATAATTTAAATGTATGTATTTTATGTCGATTGCACAGCCGTACGCTAAATATTCTCGACGACTCGTATGATGTCGAGAGCTCGTGCTTGAGATATAACAAACTGAAAACTAGGAGAAAACCACGAACCTTGGATGGGTGGCACATGTTTAAATAAAGAATCCACCATGGGACACCAGAAGTACCAAGAAAGTGAATGCGAGATACAAATAGGGAGTAAAGAACCGACTTACCTGTGGCCAAGTTCGTGTGTTGCACTGTACACTGCTTTAAAATAATCAGCTGAATAAACGATCTGAACTCTGCGACCAATGTCACAAACATTCCCTCGGTAGGAAAGACCTAAAGGGAAATAACGGGAAATGACTATATCATAATTACATTCCTAAAGGTTAACACTAAAAAATTATCAGTTGTTCTAATGTGGATCGGCAAAATATACCGAATAAAAAACGCATTAATAAATGCTTAATTTATAAGAATTTATTTAATTGATTTCAATTAAATGGCATTCTACATACAATTCACGTAATGCGTTGCAAAAGAAGAGGAAATAAACGTACGAAAAGTAAAGCTAATGCCACAATGATGACGTGACATAAATAGTTATACTACTTTAGTATAGTGTACACCTAGTGTAAATAGTAAAATTTGTTGACCAGAGTGTATGTGACCTTGGAACAAAATTTAATAACTTCTGTTCGATGAGATATTGAAAAGAACTACTCCTTAATTTCAGCTCCGAAGTCACAAACTGGAGTGCCAAATAAATATCGTGATTGCAAAAGGGTGTCGCTATACGTTTTGGTATATCATATTCACGCACGTTACCGCAACATCATCTTTGACGGCATTAGTTCGTAGGTCGAGGGCACTAGTTCATCATGTGAGGGCACTATTCCTTCTTGCAGGAAAAATAGTTCACGGGCAAGAAACTAGTATAATTTTTGTCGTTTATTGCATTACTTTAAATGTGTCCTGACATAAATATCAGGATTACACCAGGTAGCAATATCGATATTGGTTATCTCTACTATATGTGACTACAGAACTAGATTTAGTGACTCGTGTCTGAAAAAACATCCATTCCGTAGCCACGAACTCCATTGCAAAGAGATATCGCAGTTGTCCAAGAGTGTTGCCACTATATGTTTTAGTAAATCGAGTTTAGCCAAATAAAATAGAGTGATAACAAATTTTACATTATTAAAGTAGAACAAACTGACCTCATATCATGTTTAACTTGACGCGCTGACGTGACGTTTTGATCGAGGCACCAGTTCGTCACGCGAAGGCCCTAATTCTTTGCTCGAGGATACCGGTTTTCGCGATCGAAACTGTTCTTAGCATTGAATTATCTGAAAACAAATCTAATTTTATTTTTAATTTAGTTGAATTGATTATCTTCATTCATTTGATATAATTATATGAAGTGTACTAATATCGGATATGACCATCATTCATGCGAATACACTTAGAAACTGTGACGTCATGAATTCACAATGTCGAGGAACTGTGACCGGAAGGGATTGTGACCACCTTCTCGACAAAAGCGACCGCTAGTTCTTTAACCCTCCCAGGCTGACGCTGATGTTTTCAAGGCACCCAAATCCTTCCAAAATGTGCTAAATATGACCTGAATACGGTGATATGGTGTTGAATCCATGAAGTCTATTTTAAAATGTTCAGGTAAACCTTGCTCCCTTTGGGCAGGAGTTGCTGAAATTTTTCAATTTCCGTTGATTTACTCGTAGCTGCAATAAAGAACAAGCTCTGTAATCAATCTCTGGCCTATGTCCTGACTATTTTGAAAACAATAAAACATAAATTATAGCTGATGGCTTACAAAATCATTACACTTCCAACTCGAAAATAATTTTATTCAACTACTTAGTTCTCTAAAAATCTTTCGCCACTTCCCCTGTTGACTGCCATCCTCCCGTCAACACAACTGAGTTTAAAAACCTAGGCATATCGCTAAAAACGACATTTCTACTGTTTTGTATTTTTGTTTTTTTTCTTGTTGTTTTTTTTACAAGAAGTTTCCGTGTTACCCAACTTGAACACTCCATCTTGTTCCATAATGTGTTAACACGATCATTGAGTTTAATAACCTCCCTGGCACACCTACTACAGTAGATACAGTTAATACGGCTGGCAGAAAACAATTACCGAAATAACACTACTGTACATCGTTGTCTTGACGTCTTGTTATGACTCTGGAGGCACCCAATCAAGGGCGGTGGATCATTTTATTTCGTCCTAAACTATCCAAGGAGCCGCGTTGCTTTCAATAGATCTGTGTGACAACGTCAGCCAACGTCAACTTGTAATAAATCAACTTCCAGTAAAGCCCAAAACTCTGTACCTCGCTTGCACACTTAATTGCAGTATAGCAAAAAGGGGACAAAAAGTATGATGTTCGCTTGATAATTCAACTTGTTAGTTAACAATGTCTTGCTATAGGTTTTGTCGACACTGACCACATGATGATTATGCAAATCGCGTCACAACATATGGTGATTCATGCAAAGCATGAAACGACACCGATGAACTTGCATCAAAATACTCACTTGGTTCAATCGGTTATGTGGTTTGAATTTACACCCGAGAACAGTTACTCGTCAATTGTTTTTGTTTTGTTTTTTTGGCGTTTTTAGGTTAAAATATTTCGCTGAATCATATCAAAGGATGTTTTAAATGCATGAAGCCCTTTTGATAATATCTCCTATAGTTTGTTTTCCCATTAAGGCAACTATTCGCAAAGAAGTTGCTATTAAATAGTGTCTAGCGTAGCTGGATGATTCTTAATTTGAACTGTCTTGTACATTTTACAATCATATAAATAAATATGCATCAGGCTCACCTATAAGCGAGCTATCCAAGGTGAATATGTTCCTAAATTGGACACAAATATTAAATGGAATTCAAATTGTTCAATTTATAACCTCAATGGGTTTCTGATATCAGAATGCTTAGCGTCACTTGAATATATGTTTGTTTTACATGTGCTTTGGCAAGCGTTTTATCAAGCACTGACATGACTGACTTCAACAAGAGCGCCTGTGAAATATTTTTATAGCAATCAATATTATTTCTTCCTGATTGATTTTTGAGGCAGTAGATGAAAAAGGCTACTTTGCAAAAATCCCCTCCTCACAGTATGGGAATGGTGTGTTTTAAAAAAATAAACTCCCCACAGGGCTACGTTATGATTAACCGCACCCCCAAGGGCTGATTGGTGGAGGGTGGCGCGGCCCAAAATCAACCCAGCAATAACGTGTTGTCCTGCATCGGCCAGACCCCGACGGTAGTAAAACCTTTGTATCTACACGCAAGCTATAAAGAGACCTGAGAGGTGCAAAAGGGCGTTTGCTTGCTCTTGTGTGTCAATCCCTAGTGCAGTCCATCCACGGGGAGAGTGGTCTATTTTATTTAAAGAAATATTGGCAAAAGGGTATACTAATTTGCACAGACATGGTGTTTCGAGGTAATCACAAGTGTACTCGGTTAAATTTAGGCAGCAAAGAAATATGTGTGAAAACTGTGTTGGTCAATATTGTGGCATGCATACAGTAGAGTCTACAAGAGGATGCAGGGTATACCCATACTTGAAGTGTTGGACTGGAACATGGACCGATTACAGGATATGTGCGAGTTGTGGTGGAAATCATACGGCAGGACATACGAATAGTAGAAAACATATCAAGAAGACACTTTAATAAAGTTATCTGTGAACTTCAAGCAAACCAAATTATTTTAGATAATTGGGATAACACATATAAAGCTTAACATAAGCACAGCCAAAAAATATCCATTTAAAGATTATGATAGTGTGTGTACAACTATTGACCTAAGCGCAGCATTATGTCTGCTATGACGTGTTAGAGCGAGTTGCTTCGAGAGAGGGTATATAACCCAGAATTAATATGACTCGCTGGTAACGCTTTACTCGACTGATGCTCTTCGGCCAGCCCTACAACTAGTTCCGGCTCCAAGACGAAGCGCTGAGGCTCCTGTCTTGGCCCCACGGCATAGGGTTGAGTTTCCTGTTCTAGCAACACGGCCTGTTCTTGCTCCAAGCTGTATGGCTTAACCGACCCTGCCCGACTTTGTAGATCATCAGGGCTGAGCAGACGCGGATTTCAAAGACTACCGAATGCTAAAGCTAAGTTTCCTTCCAAAAACAATTTTAAACTAATATTACGAGCGAGTATTAGGTAACTCATAACTATGTAAGGCTACTGTCGTACCGTCAAAATCCACCCCGATCGTCCAGCTGAGCTTGTGTAGTTTTGGTGGAAAACCTTGTGTTCGGGATAGTATTGATTACATTCAGTGACGTTTGTATTTTCAGTACGAGACTCTCATTTACAGGTTGAAAACATGTATTGTGTTCAGAGGATTGTTTTAGTTTTCAATTGGATCTAATACATTTTATTTCAAGGTTGAACATTTTTTAGGTCTGGTGAAAAAATCTTCTGGTTATGACACTACTGTGGCAGTGCCAGCACATACTCTACGCTTGGTTTCGGCAACCGGCGAATTAGTTATGAATTATGTATCTACAGTCGCATAAACCATCAATATTTAGTACCACTTTTTATACTTTTCATTTTTTGATCCTGAATATGTGCATTTAGTTTTTATCAATACAAGGGAATACGAAAATAATTATTGAGGTAAACAGTGGAAAGAATAATTTAAAGGTTATGACAGATATTCAAAATAGTAATTGGACAAAACACATTACACATGCGAAGTCTCTCCCTCTCTCTCTCTCTCTCTCTCTCTCTCTCTCTCTCTCTGCATGCTATGAGATACCGATATGTTTATGCTTCACAGTTTGGAAACTTTGCTAATCAGCCATAAAATACCATCAATGATACTGTTGTAGTGCCGAAATTTGACAAGGTATGCTATGCTATGTAACTATGTGTCTTATCAAACACACGGGAGCAATAGGTACGTTGTATCTTCCCTATTAGAAACCCGAGAGTAGTAGTTATGTTGTATCTTCACCGTCAACAACCCAGGAGTAGGAGGCATGTTGTATCTTCACAACCCAGGAGTATTATGTATATTGCATCTTCGCCATCAAACACCGGGGATTAGTAGGTATGTTGTATCTTCATCATCAGAAACCCGGGAGTAGTAGGTTTGTTGAATCCATCAACACCCGTAGTAGCAGGTACGTTGTATATTCACCATCAAACAACCGAGGGTGGTAGGTATGTTGAATGCCAACCATCGAAAAGTCGGATGTAGTACGTCTGGTGTATCTTTATCATCAAACAACCATGAATAGTAGATATGTTGCATCTTCATCACCAAACAATCGGAGGTATCAGGCGTGTTCAATCCTCATCATCAAGCCTCCCATGGAATAGAAGATATTTTGTATCTTTGCAATTTAATACCCGATAGTAGTAGTAGGTATGTTGTATCTCCGCCATTAAACAGCCTGGGGATAGTATTTATGCTGAATGATCACCATTAAAAAGCCGGGATTAGAAGGTATAGTATATCATCATCACCCTGGAGTAGAAAATAGTTGGTGTCTTGGAGTTGATATATTGCATATATCACCAGCCAAATATAGGAATTGTAGGGGTATTGTATATAAGCCATTAAAAACACAGACGTAGTAGATATATTGTGTCTTCGCCATCAAACAAATCATGTTTTGAATTTCAAAACCAACATATATGTACATGTATATATATATATATGTATATATATATATAAATATATGTATATATATATATTTATATATGTTTGTGTGTTTATTTTAATATATTTGCGATGACCTGATTTGTGTTGCACACCAACATTTCGAGGACGTAACTACATTTCGAGGACTTACACACCAGTCCTCGAAATGTTTGTTTGTAAATTGATTCAAAACAACCATTAGAGGTGGCCCGCGTGATATTGTGAAAGTCCTCTCAAAGTCATTTAAGTATAACTGTCGTTACACAGTGTGTGTATAGTACACACAATTTGCGGCCTTCGCTTGGTACGACTAGCTTTGGCGTGTAAATGTCAGCCAATCAGAGGGCGCGTATCGGCCAGTCAGCACATCGCTTCTTTAAAGTGTCTCTGTAATTTACACTAATAGCTATAAAGATAATCACGTCTACGTGCCACAATCAGGGGTAATTCTGTTTTTTTTTGTGTTTTTTTAAAGTAATGCCATAATACTAATGGCAGAATATTTTGTACTGTGTTAGGCTTAGGGCAACATAATTATGGATGGTTTTCTTCTCGTGATTTTGTGTGCATACGGACTTGATTGCTTCATGAGAAAACCTATTTAAGATCACGAAGATGACAGCAACATCAAAGCCAAGATGTTCAGGGTCAGCCTGGTAAGAAACAGGAAGGGTCTTTCTAAGTTATTTATTATATTCGTCCAAAACAGCAGATCATAGTAAATCATTCGCTAGCCACTCATTGACAGCTTGACCTCATCCCTTTTCCCAACCAGCTTATAATGGTGTATCTGCTTTTCTTAGGCCTCGATTGCACATGAACAAAGCACACTTCAGCTTCTGTATCGAAGCATGTGCAGAGAAAATGGGAGCAATGATTTCAGTTACAACCTTTGAGAATCCGCTGCTGTAGAGTAAAATACCCTCAATGTGGATATAGTGTGTAACTTGTGATAACGATAACATATTATTGTTTCTACCTTGAGATTCCTTATCCATACTTTCTATAGAATCTAATGTGTAGTATATACAGTTCTTATTCCACTGTTTAATATATTATTGTGACTAGTTTATTTAAATCTGACATTAAATACAGTGTCATATAATGCAACCTAGTTAATCAAGTATTTATGTCAATGTTTTTAAATTTTGTAGATACCCCAATGATGACCCCATGTATGGGTAAATAAAGAATTGAATTGAATTATAGGGTACAGGTAACCTCAATGTTAGATTTGTAGGTAACAAAATAAATGATTGAACGATGAATTTTTACCGGTAATACAGAAACAAGGTTGCTAATAGAGCAACCTGACACTGGTACCTTAGTCACAGATTCCCCAGTCCACTGGAAGCAACACAAAAGCATTCTGATTGCTAAGATACATTTATTCAGATTTGATTTCTCTTCAGTCATGCCGCAGTCCCTTCCTCGTGGGTTCTTACCATATATCTTTTCTGACCATTGAGGTCTAGGGAAACAACTGGTGCCTTTGCAACCTCGATTCTATCTTTATGCTTTTGTTTACAATTTAAGTAGCGTCGATATATGTTTTCAAGAATGTTTTTTTTTTGAAGTATGAATAGTGGTATTGGACAGAAGAGATTGGACATAAATTCATGACACATGTTACCTAAGTGTATCGTAGTGCTACGAACTCATATCAGATATAAACGGATGTTATTTGTTACCAGTGTGTATTGTAGTGCTGTAAAGTCAAGGAGGGATTGGACATACATTTACGTCACTTGCTACCTAAGTTTATAATAGTGCTGTGAACTCAGGAAGAGACTGGTATCATAGTGCTACAAATCCATACCGAGATAGAACATAAATTGACGTCACTTGTTACCTAAGTGTACCGTAGTGATATGAACCCCGGGAGAGATTGGACATACATTAACGTCCCTTGGTACCTAAGTGTAATCATAGTGATATGAACTCAGGGGGAGACTGGACATAAATTGACATCGCTTGTTACCTGAGTGTAATCATAGTGCTATGAGAAATGTTTGTTTTTGGACAAAATGTTTTGAGAAATTAACGTGGATCTTGAAATTGCCACGTGCTATTCTAAAGACCAGTGTGTATATTATGCCTGTATAAGTATGGATGACTCCCAGAGTTAGCTGTTTAACGGAAACTGCTATTAGAGCAGATTAGAGAGTATGCTACAATAATAATGTTTCTCAAGGGTGTACTTAAGATCCTAATTTTAATTTTTCCTGTTACACAAATTGGGCTTTTTACATTGCTTACACAGTAAGCAGTTTAAGAGTTCATACTTAAAACATTTTTTAATATGTAGTGACTGTGACATCTCAGATTAAAAGGGAATATTTCTTAATATGTAAAAGCAGACAAGAGATGTTGAAAGACAGCTTGGAAAGTTTCAACGTCACTTCCAGGGAAAGCAGAGGGTGTATAGACCAAGAGGAAAGAGTCTATGCTGGCAAGGTGCCCATGGAACCAAATTAAATTCTACATAAAAAATTCATAACCCAAACAGACATTATAAACTTAAAGAGTAGAACCTTGAATGTTGAGAACTCATTGTAAATAATCAGTGTTGAGATCTGACTGTATTTTGATGAGGTGAAATAGAATTTATTTACATAACGCATGCATAACAATATTTTAAAAAGACGTTATGTTTTACAGGTGAAATTTACCCTGATCAGTAGGATTTTAAGAATGTCTTTATTGTGGTTACAATTTGTTCTTAAATTTCAGCTTAGCCATTGGATTCATTTGCATTTTAAGGTCATGAGAGTTTAACTGATGTTAAGATTTATAATTTCTGACAGTTGTTCTTTTTCTTTTTAAAAAACAAAAATTGTTTTAGGTCCTTTAAAAAAATTCATTAGTTTCAAAAGTATAAATTTGGATGTTTCCATTGCCGAAAATATTGGAGCATTGTCTCTTAAGCCATGATTGCTTAATTGTTAATTGTAATTATTCAATGCAATTTCTCAACATGTTGTTTAAATTTCGCTTCTTAGTTAAAATGTATGCTATTCCAGAATATATTTTCTACTAAGAAAGTTTGATTTACGAATGATTTATATCCATACTACACTGATACATATTGGTTTGGAAACAAATATATACAGGATATTTCTTATTTTACATTAATACTTGGTATATTTTTAATTTGTGGTACACAAAAGTGATATTTTTAATGAGTGGCATTGCCACGAGTTAAAATGCCATTTTTTGCACCACAAGATGAAATTAATCAGGTTTAATGCAGGAAAAAAAATATCTTTGTATTATATACCACGCTTGCTTCTGAATCAAAACTTTAAAGATTAAATTCACTTCTTATGACACCACCCTCCTTTTTGTAAGTTCATCTCAATTTCAGTTGCATTTATTGGCTTATCATGAAAAAAATATCAGCAATTTGAGAGAACAGTAGGTTTGAAATGGTCTAATATATTGCAGTAAATTAATTTTTTGACATTTTACCCTTTCTGACTGCAAAGGTTAAATTGAGCAATGCAGCACACAGGCTTTTTCACATAGTTGTCAACTTTGTAACGGGACATAACTTGGTTGCATTTATTGGCTGATCATGAAAAAAAATGTCAGCAATTTGAGAGAACAGTAGGTTTGAAATGGTCTAATATATTGCAGTAAATTAATTTTTTGACATTTTACCCTTTCTGACTGCGAAGGTTAAATTGAGCAATGCAGCACACAGGCTTTTTCACATGCTTGTCAACTTTGTAACGGGACATAACTTGGTAAAGAAAACATGGTGTAAGCCGTAACGGTGTCTGTTTTAGTGGTGGTGGTGACTTTAGGTTCGCTTTTCATCAGGGCCTTGAAATCTCTCAGAGTGGGTTTAGCTGCTTCGTCTAAAGCGTTCTGGTGAAAGAGTTGAAGAAATTGCAAGAGTTGACCGTACCGTTGCGATTTTTCTGTTTCTGACATCTCGGTGAGATTCGGATTGAGAGGTAAATGCGGTATCCGTTGTTCGTTACAACGAAAAGAAATTGAGCAAATAATTTACAGGAATCTATATAATGATCATACTTTCAGAGGTTCAACTCCAAAACCGATATTAAGTCATATGGTTAAAATATGAAGGAAAAAAAAATTCGAAGACAAAAATGTGTACTACAAATTGAACAGAAGTTTCTAGAATTAAAGATATTAAATATACAACTCGAATAGTTTATAAAGTAGAATAATGAAATAGTGTAATAATTGACGGCACATTTTACAAGCTTTAATAACAAACACAAAATCTTTAGAATTAAAAACAAATATTAAAACGTGATTATAAGAAAAAAACAGGTGCTTGTAAAATGAAATAGGTGATGGACCTAAATTTAGCTCACGGGTAAATAAAATAGTTTGTGCTATTCACATAATTCAAAAATAAGTAAATTAGGAACAGAACAAAGTAAATCAGATATTATGGACTTAAGCAATTAGTTAAATTCTCAATTGATCCTACAAAAATGAACAAAAGAATTAAGGAGAAAAGTTAATGACTAGATGGCTACACTAAGAGATAAAATATTAATCAGACAAATTTAAACTGATAAAAGAAAACACCTATATAAATGTATTCAAAATGATTTAATAAAAAAGTATTGTAGGATTGGCAAATGTTATTTCAAATTTTAAATAACAATAAAGCAAGATAGAAAGAATAAGCAATATTCCAATTAATTGTCAGATACAGTTTATCTAAAATATATCCATCATAATTTATAATTAAGAATTATATATATATATATATATATATATATATATATATATATATATATATATATATATATATATATATATATATGTGTGTGTGTGTGTGTGTGTGTCTTAAAATAAGTAGCATAGTTTAAACCTGAATAAAGATACATTTACATGGACTGCTAAGATGACACAAACGGCAAAGGAAAGGCATAGTGAGCTAGACTTAAAACAGAGCTGAAAGGAACTATTGGCAAGCAAGAAGGGTCAATAGAGGTCGGGAGAAAGTCAAATACTTTCCCTCAAGAGCGAGAAGTGCTGCAGAAAGAGCGCTAAAACTCTTATTAAGTCTAGATCAAAATATAGAACAGGCTTTTAGAGTTCAAGATATAGCAAAGAAAAGTTCAAGAAGTAGATACGAGATTAGAAGTAGAAGTAGAAGAATCAGCTAAGGTTATTTAATCTATGATTTCAGCAAAACAACAATCAACTGGATATCAAGCAATTACTATTAAAAAGCTCTTAAAGAAATAGAGAGAGAGAGAATATGCGATTAAAAGAATATGCATCCGTTAATATTTTAATTTTTTAAGCACTATCTGAAGATGAATTAGTCGTCAAAATAAAGGCAGAACAATGAAGGATTTTCATATCAATGATGATCATAATGAGTATACTCACAATTTAACATTTACTTTTACAGTTTATAAATTTGAAACATTGAAATACATAAAAATACAAAATCATATCAGAATTAAAAATTTGTTTTAACGAAATAACATGTATTTCGGTAACTAATACAGAAATCAAAGACTTTTTCGTGAAGCAGCCATAGTTGAATACGTGGATTCCATAAATGTCAAACATGTTAAATATATGAATGACGGCAAAATTGTTATATTGGATATTGGATTTTTTTCGATCAAAAATAGAAGCTGGCACATATCAGAAATGCTCCAATTTCAATATTAATGAGAATCTTCTGCCAGATAGAGCCTACAAAAGTTGCTATATAAACCTTTTTTTTTTAAATTGACCAGCATTTGATAAAGCAAAAAGATTACGCAAAGGGCGGTATATAAACGTTGATTTCACGGTTGAATATCTTTGCCAATTATGTGACGTGTATTATCAAACACAAAATATAGTCTTATCTGTATACAATTCTTGCAACTTCCTTAAGAAATCTGAACTAGACTTGTGTGTATATGGACCCTATGGTGAAGTATATCTGGCCAGAAAAACAGTCAACGAAAATTATTTATCCGCGGAATTTTTAATTACCGAATTAATTAGCATTGTTGTATTAAACAACCATAATATTCTAGGATTTAGAATACATTACCTAAAACCGAGTTATGTTTATCTTGTGGAGATAATCAAAGAATGTTTAATCAAAACCATCAGCTATCAAGAGTTTAAAATAAAATCTACTTGTGAAAGCTTGTGGAATCCCTATGATGAACTTATTATTTTAAATAATTGAAAAATTAAAATATACACCCGGTATTACTTTTACGATTGGTCAATTTATGTCAATGACAGTGAAATTTAATAATGCTATGTTTATAATAACTGAAATAGGTCCTAATTCTAATGGAGATTCAGCAGTTGATTTGGATGAAGATAAATACATGAAATATTATAAAATCGACAGTGAACACTTATCTTATCATAAGTAATGGATTTTGACATATCAAAGAATTTGTATATGATGTCAGGTTAATACAACTGCTAAATTCTATTTTTTTAAAATTAGCATCCAATAGAATTCATGGTTATGTTTATGACAAACGAGAGTATGCTAATTGACAAACGAAATCAAACATTGATACATGTTTGTTTTAAAAACAATATTTGATCTTATTAACTTAAAATGTTAATACAACACGTAATATGCCTTTGCTAAATTTTAGATGTAATCAGAGTAATAAACACTAATTATTTTAGATTGCAAAAATATTTTCATAATATTTTGGGAGTTTTGACAAATTCTTTTACATTAAATTAAATTTAAAAAACTACAGATTTTAATGCACTGAAAAATTACCAAAAACCAAGAAGAATATACATTTAAAAAACAGATTTTGTCCTAATTGAAATTTCTCCCTTATTTAACCTTACGTTATATAAGCATCTCTTTTATTATTCATATTTATTATATGTAAATCACATTTGTCCTCTTCAAAGATCAATTGTTTTGTTATTATTGATAGTTAACAGATTTTTTTCGGTCAAATATCAATCATTTATTCCACCAATCATTTTGAAACTTATATATATATATTCACCAAATTAGATATAGAAAAATTTTAACCAGTTTAAATCAGATTTTCCAAAAATAAAATTTCCGAAATTAACAAATTTTTAATTCCAAACTGAAAATGTCAGAATCGAAAATAATATTTAGAAGAATTCTGAATTTTTGCATTTCGTTGTTGTACATATTGACATTACAAATAACCTCAGTTTTCTTTTCAAACAATGTATGTTGCAAGAACTATTCTACTGACATATGTAACGTAGTCCGGTTTCAGAAAAAAGTGGATTTAATGTCCCACTGACTAATCTTAATACACTGCTAGGTGAGAATATCCACCTAATAACATTTTTGTTTCTAATTGTGTATGGTAGGTCAAGTGGTCTGTCAAGTCACTTCTGCGGCTTATGTTATATCATACGAACAATAAGCATAAAGTTGATAGATATAGGCGGTCCTGTATGGCAAAGTATATGTAAAGTAATTATGCAAACAGTAGTTGAGACATACCAAATACCTTAATGAAATTGAAGAGTGTTTTTAGTACTTTGTTGTATAAGCAGAAAGAGCTGATATATTCTGATCGTCTTATGAATCTATGTATCCAAACATGTATACATATTTGATCATTTGTACAAGTATGTTCTACTGAACTGCTTTACTTTTGAAATATATTTCTCAACTTTAAAATACCTACTAATGGTCTCAATTAGAACTGTAAACTTTAATTGTGATTTCAAAAATGTTGATCTATAGTTAAAATGTTTTATTACAACATTGAGAAAGTAAATAACATTTCGACCATCAGTTCCGAATATTATAGTTTAGAAAATTTCCTATTAATATTAAAGTTACCGTTCAACCACTGTTCTAACTTAATGCATAAATCAATTACTTATCAATATTCAAACAATAAATGTACACTTGATTAATTCTTCAATTCACATCAATTCATTATCATTATCTAGTATTCTGGATTTGTGTACAAATGAATTTGTACACAAAAGTTTATGCAATATTTGAATTTAAAAATCCTTCAGTTTTATATCATCAATGTGGGCAAGTAAAGAAAATGAATGAATCATTTAATCTGAATGTATAATATCAAACTCACTATTTCATTTCTTGTGTAGACTGATATATTTGTTTTTCTTGTTTCTTTTGCATAGTTTCTTTTTTCTTTTAACAATGATATCATCACTATTGTTGTATCCTTTCTAATTCATCAAAAATATATAAGGAGGCATTATATCTTGTAACAAAATGTTTTATCTTTCTTTAATTGTCACCTTTTCGTTTCCTATTTCATCTTTACAATTTTGAGGAATTTTCCATATAATCTACCTAGTTTTTAATTCCGAATAAGAATAGAAGGAACTGTCACATGCATGTATGTCGATAATATTTCGGATGGCTTTTCATGCCAATTTTTTATATAAGGCTATTGTGGCCCTAATATATTTTAGTTATACCACATTGGTGAAAATTAAACATCTTCAATTTCATCAATTTTCAACTTCGTTATTAGTTCTTGTCACGCTTCTCGTACATTTATCAATAACTAACTTTGATTTTCGAGCAATAATTGATTATTATGTTATCCATTGCAAATATGTTCTTAAAATCGACACAGATTCCAGACACCTATTTATGTTTGTGTCTAATGGTTTGTCTCAACCATTATATCTCCAATGCTTTAATAAAATTCTTAAAGTCACCATCTACATAACTCCAGTCTTATAGTCTTGATAAATCACATGTCTTGTAACACAATCTGGTCCTGAATTCCACACAAATGTAAAACAAAAGTTTTTACGCTTTTTCGGTGAAAAATTATAGTGAATCAGACAAGGATTCAAACATATGCATATATTTAGATAAAGCTTAGGATGTAAATATTATATTTTTCCATGCAGATTAATCCTTCTCCTTTTCCAACTATTAAGAATTTATTTTATCTTCTTCATTTCACAGGTGAATTTAAATCCCAAATATCCAATACTAAACTTTAAACAAAATTACGTCTTCAATTTTAGAAGTTCCTTAATCGCAAAACTCTGACACAATCTGACATTTGATTTCCACAATGCCCCAATCCAAATTGCACTTATATGTTATACATTAATTTTTAATTCTAACATTCTATAAAAGTTTTGTGACAACTACCATCTAAAATATTTGAATATTATCAGCATATTGACTTTCTTTTCAGTATTATTAATATTAGTATTTGTTTTGTAGTGTCTTATCATTTTTTTCTCAGAACTTCAACACACAAACAAAATATTTATAGTGAAATTGCATATCCTTGTCTACTTTTTCTTTTTAATCACAAAATGTGACATATGTGAATTTTTTCAATATAAATCAATTATGTCACTTATTCACTTATATAATAGTGTTATCCTCTTAATATTGAATCAACAAAGCTTATGTATTTAAAAGTTTTATTTATATATCTCCATGAAACCGTATAAAATGTCTTCTCAGAATGTATATACAAAATTAGAACAAGGATATCCTGTTTTCTTTTCTAAATAGAATATCATATATAAGGTCAGCTGGTAATTTATATTTATCTATTTTTAAGTCAATTTCACAGCCATACACTAAGAATTCTCGACGGACCGCATAATGCTGAGAGCTGGTGCTTGAGACATAAGAAACTTCAAAACCTGGAGAAAACCACCCACCTTGGTGGGTGGCAATTAACATTTGCATATCTTGAAACCATGAATCCACTACGGGACACCAACAGTACTTAGCAAGTGAACGCAACTTTAAGACACACATAGGGTGCAATGAGTCGACTTACCTGTGTCTAAGTTCGTGTGCTGCACTATGAACCGCTATAAAATAATCAGCTGAATGGACGAGCTGAACTTTGAGACCAATGTTACATACTTGACCTCGGTAGGAAAGACCTGAACGGAAATAAAGGAAAAGGCTATTTATCAGAATTACATTCCTAAAGGTTAACATTAAAATCTTTTCCGTTGTTCTGATGAGGATCCGCGAAATATACCGATTTAAAAACGTACCGGTCGATGCTTAATATTACAAGAATGTATTTAATTCATGTCAATGATATGGCATTCTCCATAAATTTCACTTAATGCACTGCAGAAGAAGAGGAAATAAAGGTGCGAAAAGTAAAGCTAATGCCACCATGATTACCTCGACATAAAGAGGTATATGTAATCAATCTATATGTATCTACGCGCCGTCATATTTCTGTCGACTACAATAAGCCTAAAACAGAAATTATAGCTAATGGCTTCAAAAAACATTACGCTTGCAGCTCGAAAACAATTGCGCTCAAATACTTAGTTCTCTGATAATCTTTCTCTATTGACTACCATCCTCCTGTCAACAAAACTGAGGTTAAAAACCTAGGCTCCTCGATGTGGACGTCAGTATCTTATTCCGTAATGTGTTAACACAATCAATCAGTTTATTAGCCTCCCTCGCACACCTTCGACAGTAGATGCATTGAATACTGCTGTCGTACAACAATTACGAAAATGCCGTGAGTTGTTGTCTTGACATATTGTTGTGGCTCTCGAGGCGCCCGATCGAGAGTGGTGGATCATTTCCTTTCGTCCTAAAGTATCGAAATAGATGCGTTACTTTCAATTGATATGTGTGACAACGTCAACCAACGTCAACTTGTCATATACCAGCTTCCAGTAAATCCAAAAAATGTGTGTATCTTTTGCAACCTAATTGCAGCATAGCAAAGAGGGAAAAAATTATGAGTTTCGCTTGATTCAACATGTTGATTGACAATGTCCTACTATATGTTTTGTGGACACCGACCACATGATGACCATTCTAATCGCCTCACACCTCATAGTGACTTATACAATGCATGAAACGACACTCATAACTTTGCATCACAATATTGATTGGGTTCAATCGGTTATGTGGCTTAAATTTACACTCAATAACAGTTGCTCAACAATTGTTTTGTTTTGTTGGGGTTTTCCTAGGTTAAAATATCTCGGTGAATCATATCAAAGGATGTTTCAAATGCATTAAACCCTTTTCATAATTTCTCCTTTCGTTTGTTTGCCCAGAAAGGAAACTAGCTGCGAAGAAGTTGCTGTTAAATAGTGTCGAGCACTGTTGAATGATTTTTCATGTGAACTCTCTTGTACATTTAACAATCATAGCAATAAATATGTACTAGATTCACATATAGGCTAACTATCAAAGTTGATACTTTACCAACATTGGACACAAATGTTGAACGGATTCAAAGGGTTCAATTGATAATTTCAGTTGGTTTCGAATATCAGAATGCAGACAGCCTTTGAATATATTTTTGTTTCTACCTGTGCCTTGTACAGCTTTTTAGCAAGTTCTGGCACGAATGACTTTAACATGAGAACCTTTAAATGTTGTTAAAGTCTTTCATGTATAGCAAAACAATTCAATTTTTGATATTACTTTCTCCATGATTGGCCTTTAATGCAATAGACGTTAAAGACTACTTTGCAATAATCCCCGCCCCTACAGGATGGGGATGGAGTGTTTTAAATAATACATCCCCTAAGCTGACTTTTGTTTAACCGCACCCCCAAGGGATGGGGGGAGGAGGCCCCAGTTCAACCCAGCAGTCAAGTGATGTCCTGCGCCCGCCAGTCCCCACCGAGAGTAAAACCTGCGCATCTCCACGCCAGCAATAAGAAGGCATTTGCTTGCACTTGTATGTCAGTCTCTAGGGCGGTCCATTCACAGGGCGCGTGGGCTATTTTATTAAATAAATATGGGCAAATGGATATAATAATTCGCACCTACATGGTGTTTTTTGGTAAAAACAAGTGCGCATGGTTGCATTTAAGGAGTAAGAGATGTGTGGGAAAAACTGTGCTGGTTAGTATTGTGGTATGCATATGGTATAATCTGGAAGAGTATATGGGGTATACCCATGCTGTAAGTGGGGGATTGAAACATGGATCAATTGCAGGATATGTGCAAGTTGTAAGAAAAGAAATGAAGAGTAGAAACATAGCAAGAAGACAATGTAGTAAAGTTATCTGTGAACTACAAGCAAACCAAAATACAATTGAGTGAACACATATAAAGTTTAACAGAAGCACATAAAACACTATTTAAAAAATTGCGATAATATGTATAACTATTGACGTAAGTGCAGCATTAAGTCCGCTATTACTCGTTTGACCGCTTTGCTCCAAAGAGGGCATATAATCCAGAGTTAATATGACGCGCTGGTTGAGCTATATGAGACTGGGGCTCTTCAGCCAGCCCTACGACAAGATCCGGCTCCTAGACGCGGGGTTGAGCCTCCTATTTTGACCCCACGGCATAGGGTTGAGCCTTGTATTCCAGTACTAGGCCAGTTCTCTCTCCTGGCCGTAAGATTGATTTCTATGTTCCGACCCTGCAACACACTATTGGCTTATTCCTTGTTACATGCACCGAAGATGAAAGAGAGAATAGTCACTATCTCTAGAAAAAAAGCCTAAGCTGTTTGGTAAACAAGCACAATAGAAACAACAGAAGAAAGCACGTCTGCCCCCGGTGCCTCCACATCTTCAGCGGGGCAGACTTTTTGGAAGCAAACGCGAAAAGACTGCCGCGGCATAAAAGAAAAGCCAAAGAGCGTATCCTTGCCAGAGTCAGCCAAGAACATCCTAGCATTCCAGAATCACCACCGCGAGATGCGTGTCCCATGCATCATGTATGCTGAATTCGAGGCAATGAACGTGCCAGTGGAAGGCCCTGCTGGCAATCCGGACAAAAGTAACACGCCAAAAATTGCTAACCAGGTCCCATCTAGCTTCTGCTATATAGTGACATTCTGCGATGTTATACCGTGGCGAGGACGCTGTTACACTGAAGGCGAGCTGGAGGAGATCTGAGACGTGTTTCGAGATCCGGCCGAGATGATCATGGGCGGAGACGACCACGAGGCCTTTCAGGAAGCAGTAGACTGCCATATCTGTGAAGAGGATTTATGCAAGGACAGGGTGCGCGACCACTACCATATCAGCGACAGGTACCTTGGCGCCGCCCACAAAGCAAATATTCTAAAGTTAAACATCAACCAAGAAATTAAACGAAGGTGCCAGTTGTGAGTCATGTTCTGTGTGTCTACGATAGTCATCATATCATGCAGGTCATAGTAACAGTCTCAACGGAGAACATCAACGCCGGTCCAAGCATCATGGCAAAGTACATGGCGTTTTCTCTGAGGCAGTTTGTTGATATCTTTTAGTTTATGAACTGCAGCCTTGAAAAGTTGGCCAAATTCATGGCAAAGGAGGCTTTTCATATTTCGGCGCAGTATACAGAGCACGATGTTGCCCTTCTAGCCAAAAAGGATGTCTACCTGTACGAATACATGAGCTGTTGGGGGCGGTTCGAAGAAACGCAGCTTCCGCCGATGGAGCCCTCCTCTAGCCAATTCACCAGAGAAGGAATAGAAGGAAAAGTGTTTGAATGCTAGAACCTTCACAACTTCCATGATCCCTATCTAAAAACCGATGTGCTCTTTCTGGCGGACATGTTCGAGGAATTCCGGAGAATGTCGTTGGCATACTACAGCCTCATTCTACCCAGTACTACATTGCCCACGAGATCAGCTCGGACGCAGTTCTGATGAAAGCAGTTGTTGGCAAGTTTAAGGACGATTGCTGCGGGCGATCCATAGCCAAGTTTGTTTGCCTCGGCCCCAAGATGTGCTCTATCCTGGTTGGCAACAACGAAATACGTTGGGCCAAGGGAGTATCCAAACCAGGCGTTAAACACGTCTTGAAGCACAAACTGTACCTAATGGCTCTCGAGGAGCGGAATACGTTATATCACCAGATGTTAGCCCTGAGCAGCAACCACCACGGAATAGGGGAAAGGGATCGTACCGCATCAACAAAACGAGCAGATCGCCGCAAGACACAAATTAGTGGATTGACAGAGACAGTATCATAATACGGGCATATGGTCACTACCCCACAGTACAAGAGCAATACGTCTTGGTAGAGGAGTACCTCAAGGAGCTCTTGGTCCAGTGATATCATCTTGGCTGATATACTCTAGAAGGTCAAGGAGCTTGTAGTTCGCGTCGCGGGGTACACAGCGCAAGAAATTAAACAGTTATTGATGGCGTCTACCAAGAACACCGTTGGCAAATATCCTGAGCAGCTTGTGTTTTATGTCGCCACTCTGCCAGGTACCTGTTAGCAACGTTGCCAACGTTTTGCAGCGGCCCTTTCGCTTCATCGGTGGCGGCGGCACATGCAACGTCATGAAATGCACTCCATACTTCGATATCCGTTTTTGCAATAAATATTGACCTTGTTGATGGTATCGTGCCTTGTCGGAGGATTGGCTCAAGAAGATCAGCCAACTCGGCTGCCTGGGCCAATAATGCCCTTGGGTGGTAGCATGGTACCTTCAGGCACAGTATGTTGCTCCTCGCCAACGAGGCTTCTACCCGAAAGATGGCATATAAATGGCTGGCCTGGGATGTCAAACCTATCAGACAGGGTGAAGACCTTGAGCGACCACACAGGATCTGTGCCACAACGTTGCCCTCCTTCAGCTTCCTCCGGTGCATATACGTACCACACCATGATATTTGAGGTCAGGCTATGCATTTTCAGCCAAACTGGTAGCGTCACAGGCACCGCAGGCGTTGCCCATACAGGCAAAGCGACCGTTTCGCGAATGGCATCAATAGGTGTTTTGCCTGTAGGCCGCGATACCTCACCGTTTAGAGTCAACACAACGTAAGGTCGCCACCGATTCCACAAAGTGCTACGCATTGCACTGTCGCTCGCGCTAGCAAAAAGTAACATCTCCTGGGAGTAATGATGTGCAAACAGCTGTGGTCAACCTGCACCAGGTTATGCAATCTTAGCGACCCAGCTTGCAGATACCTGACAATGCGTCGACAACTTTGGAAGCTTCCTTTATGGTCAAATACTCAGTCTTCTTGTAACGACTGGCGACATCAACCACGGTCAGTGCATACTTGTGCGTGTATTGCCCAAACGTGTTGTACGCCAGAAACGAGAGGTCGGCATGGTGCGTCTCGGCCGGGTAAATATGTCACATGGTCTGCGTTTTGATCTACGGCCTGTTAACATCTTGTACTTTTATGTTATGACCCATACGCTAATGCCGGCATGATGACTGACAGACGCGAGCTTAGTAAGGATCGTTTCCTTATGCCATTGCCAGAAACAAAGACACAATCGTCCAATACAAAGAACTTGGTGGCTTCCTGAATAAGTTAGCGAGTGCGCGAAGCTGGGCATCCAGCTCATGGCCCTTAGAGTTGGCCAGAAAACTCCCGCATCTTATTTTGCCAAGTGCTCACGGCCTATCGTACGCCATGTTGAGTCTATAGTAGGGCAGATAATGACGAAAAAATCAGAGTGACTCTTAAATGCCTATTTGACAAGTACGCAGGCAAATACTCTCTTAACGCAAACGCATCGGCCGACGATCATGTCTCATTGTGCCTGTAAGTTATCACAAAACTTGTGCAGGTTTGTCGAAGGGCGGTGCGGCGCGGAGCTTTCCCAGAATCCAGTAGACAGTCGACTCTTACTGGCCATTTTTATATTGAGCTGCGCCTCTATAATGACGTATAAGTACATGTTCCAAACGTCTCTCGACTGGAGCGCTTTTTTTTTTTTTTTTTTTTTTTTTGGGGGGGGGGGTGAGGGGGGGGGGTGAGGGCAGGACTCCGAGGTGGGTTATTTGAAGCGTTAGGTCTTCGCTCGCATTTTCGATGCGCCTTTCAGACTCGTGAATCGTAAAGTCTTCCGTTGACCTCATTTCGATGAAAAGGATAAACTGGTTTTCTTAGAAGGCACTAACATCTGTCGACGGCAGTTCCGCGTCTTTGATAGACTCCCAGATCATTACCTTTAGACTCTTTTTCTACTGCTCATGCCAAGGTAGAGCTGAAGTTTCAGTAGGGAACAACATATCGCTTTTTGGACGCAGGCTGGGAACTAGCTTCATGCTTTCAGTGAACTTTAATCTCAAATTAGTTCACTAAAAAGCGCTGATAGTCACTCAGCCAACTCTCTGGGATATACAGTGCCTCCAGGTCCAGAGGTATTTGCTGTGTGCATCATGAAGCTCCTCGGGGAATTTAAATTCTTCCTCGAGTATGTAACCCTTGGGCGATTTCCTCGGCGATTGATTCGAGTGCGAGCAGGTTGACCCATTTAAAGCCCCTTACAGGCTGCTATGGTCAAGGTAGGCAATCCAGTTGGTTGGTCTTTTACTGTTATCGTCCGGGTACATTAGGTTGTTCACTTTTGCGTGGCGTGGACTGGTCTTGGAAATGACTCTGCGGATCCCCTTCGCGATATACAGGTACATGCAACTTGAATGTAACATCAGCATTCATAAGAACTGCGTCCGAGCTGATCTCGTGGGCAATGTAGTACTGGGTAGAATGAGGCTGTAGTATGCCAACGACATTCTCCAGAATTCCTCGAACATGTCCGCCAGAAAGAGCACATCGGTTTTTAGATAGGGATCATGGAAGTTGTGAAGGTTCTAGCATTCAAACACTTTTCCTTCCATTCCTTCTCTGGTGAATTGGAAAGAGGAGGGCTCCATCGGCGGAAGCTGCGTTTCTTCGAACCGCCCCCAACAGCTCATGTATTCGTACAGGTAGACATCCTTTTTGGCTAGAAGGGCAACATCGTGCTCTGTATACTGCGCCGAAATATGAAAAGCCTCCTTTGCCATGAATTTGGCCAACTTTTCAAGGCTGCAGTTCATAAACTAAAAGATATCAACAAACTGCCTCAGAGAAAACGCCATGTACTTTGCCATGATGCTTGGACCGGCGTTGATGTTCTCCGTTGAGACTGTTACTATGACCTGCATGATATGATGACTATCGTAGACACACAGAACATGACTCACAACTGGCACCTTCGTTTAATTTCTTGGTTGATGTTTAACTTTAGAATATTTGCTTTGTGGGCGGCGCCAAGGTACCTGTCGCTGATATGGTAGTGGTCGCGCACCCTGTCCTTGCATAAATCCTCTTCACAGATATGGCAGTCTACTGCTTCCTGAAAGGCCTCGTGGTCGTCTCCGCCCATGATCATCTCGGCCGGATCTCGAAACACGTCTCAGATCTCCTCCAGCTCGCCTTCAGTGTAACAGCGTCCTCGCCACGGTATAACATCGCAGAATGTCACTATATAGCAGAAGCTAGATGGGACCTGGTTAGCAATTTTTGGCGTGTTACTTTTGTCCGGATTGCCAGCAGGGCCTTCCACTGGCACGTTCATTGCCTCGAATTCAGCATACATGATGCATGGGACACGCATCTCGCGGTGGTGATTCTGGAATGCTAGGATGTTCTTGGCTGACTCTGGCAAGGATACGCTCTTTGGCTTTTCTTTTATGCCGCGGCAGTCTTTTCGCGTTTGCTTCCAAAAAGTCTGCCCCGCTGAAGATGTGGAGGCACCGGGGGCAGACGTGCTTTCTTCTGTTGTTTCTATTGTGCTTGTTTACCAAACAGCTTAGGCTTTTTATCTAGAGATAGTGACTATTCTCTCTTTCATCTTCGGTGCATGTAACAAGGAATAAGCCAATAGTGCGTTGCAGGGTCGGAACATAGAAATCAATCTTACGGCCAGGAGAGAGAACTGGCCTAGTACTGGAATACAAGGCTCAACCCTATGCCGTGGGGTCAAAATAGGAGGCTCAACCCCGCGTCTAGGAGCCGGATCTTGTCGTAGGGCTGGCTGAAGAGCCCCAGTCTCATATAGCGCAACCAGCGCATCATATTAACTCTGGATTATATGCCCTCTTTGGAGCAAAGCGGTCAAACGAGTAATAGCGGACTTAATGCTGCACTTACGTCAATAGTTATACATATTATCGCAATTTTTTAAATAGTGTTTTATGTGCTTCTGTTAAACTTTATATGTGTTCACTCAATTGTATTTTGGTTTGCTTGTAGTTCACAGATAACTTTACTACATTGTCTTCTTGCTATGTTTCTACTCTTCATTTCTTTTCTTACAACTTGCACATATCCTGCAATTGATCCATGTTTCAATCCCACACTTACAGCATGGGTATACCCCATATACTCTTCCAGATTATACCATATGCATACCACAATACTAACCAGCACAGTTTTTCCCACACATCTCTTACTCCTTAAATGCAACCATGCGCACTTGTTTTTACCAAAAAACACCATGTAGGTGCGAATTATTATATCCATTTGCCCATATTTATTTAATAAAATAGCCCACGCGCCCTGTGAATGGACCGCCCTAGAGACTGACATACAAGTGCAAGCAAATGCCTTCTTATTGCTGGCGTGGAGATGCGCAGGTTTTACTCTCGGTGGGGACTGGCGGGCGCAGGACATCACTTGACTGCTGGGTTGAACTGGGGCCTCCTCCCCCCATCCCTTGGGGGTGCGGTTAAACAAAAGTCAGCTTAAGGGATGTATTATTTAAAACACTCCATCCCCATCCTGTAGGGGCGGGGATTATTGCAAAGTAGTCTTTAACGTCTATTGCATTAAAGGCCAATCATGGAGAAAGTAATATCAAAAATTGAATTGTTTTGCTATACATGAAAGACTTTAACAACATTTAAAGGTTCTCATGTTAAAATCATTCGTGCCAGAACTTGCTAAAAAGCTGTACAAGGCACAGGTAGAAACAAAAATATATTCAAAGGCTGTCTGCATTCTGATATTCGAAACCAACTGAAATTATCAATTGAACCCTTTGAATCCGTTCAACATTTGTGTCCAATGTTGGTAAAGTATCAACTTTGATAGTTAGCCTATATGTGAATCTAGTACATATTTATTGCTATGATTGTTAAATGTACAAGAGAGTTCACATGAAAAATCATTCAACAGCGCTCGACACTATTTAACAGCAACTTCTTCGCAGCTAGTTTCCTTTCTGGGCAAACAAACGAAAGGAGAAATTATGAAAAGGGTTTAATGCATTTGAAACATCCTTTGATATGATTCACCGAGATATTTTAACCTAGGAAAACCCCAACAAAACAAAACAATTGTTGAGCAACTGTTATTGAGTGTAAATTTAAGCCACATAACCGATTGAACCCAATTAATATTGTGATGCAAAGTTATGAGTGTCGTTTCATGCATTGTATAAGTCACTATGAGGTGTGAGGCGATTAGAATGGTCATCATGTGGTCGGTGTCCACAAAACATATAGTAGGACATTGTCAATCAACATGTTGAATCAAGCGAAACTCATAATTTTTTCCCTCTTTGCTATGCTGCAATTAGGTTGCAAAAGATACACACATTTTTTGGATTTACTGGAAGCTGGTATATGACAAGTTGACTTTGGTTGACGTTGTCACACATATCAATTGAAAGTAACGCATCTATTTCGATATTTTAGGACGAAAGGAAATGATCCACCACTCTCGATCGGGCGCCTCGAGAGCCACAACAATATGTCAAGACAACAACTCACGGCATTTTCGTAATTGTTGTACGACAGCAGTATTCAATGCATCTACTGTCGAAGGTGTGCGAGGGAGGCTAATAAACTGATTGATTGTGTTAACACATTACGGAATAAGATACTGACGTCCACATCGAGGAGCCTAGGTTTTTAACCTCAGTTTTGTTGACAGGAGGATGGTAGTCAATAGAGAAAGATTATCAGAGAACTAAGTATTTGAGCGCAATTGTTTTCGAGCTGCAAGCGTAATGTTTTTTGAAGCCATTAGCTATAATTTCTGTTTTAGGCTTATTGTAGTCGACAGAAATATGACGGCGCGTAGATACATATAGATTGATTACATATACCTCTTTATGTCGAGGTAATCATGGTGGCATTAGCTTTACTTTTCGCACCTTTATTTCCTCTTCTTCTGCAGTGCATTAAGTGAAATTTATGGAGAATGCCATATCATTGACATGAATTAAATACATTCTTGTAATATTAAGCATCGACCGGTACGTTTTTAAATCGGTATATTTCGCGGATCCTCATCAGAACAACGGAAAAGATTTTAATGTTAACCTTTAGGAATGTAATTCTGATAAATAGCCTTTTCCTTTATTTCCGTTCAGGTCTTTCCTACCGAGGTCAAGTATGTAACAGTGGTCTCAAAGTTCAGCTCGTCCATTCAGCTGATTATTTTATAGCGGTTCATAGTGCAGCACACGAACTTAGACACAGGTAAGTCGACTCATTGCACCCTATGTGTGTCTTAAAGTTGCGTTCACTTGCTAAGTACTGTTGGTGTCCCGTAGTGGATTCATGGTTTCAAGATATGCAAATGTTAATTGCCACCCACCAAGGTGGGTGGTTTTCTCCAGGTTTTGAAGTTTCTTATGTCTCAAGCACCAGCTCTCAGCATTATGCGGTCCGTCGAGAATTCTTAGTGTATGGCTGTGAAATTGACTTAAAAATAGATAAATATAAATTACCAGCTGACCTTATATATGATATTCTATTTAGAAAAGAAAACAGGATATCCTTGTTCTAATTTTGTATATACATTCTGAGAAGACATTTTATACGGTTTCATGGAGATATATAAATAAAACTTTTAAATACATAAGCTTTGTTGATTCAATATTAAGAGGATAACACTATTATATAAGTGAATAAGTGACATAATTGATTTATATTGAAAAAATTCACATATGTCACATTTTGTGATTAAAAAGAAAAAGTAGACAAGGATATGCAATTTCACTATAAATATTTTGTTTGTGTGTTGAAGTTCTGAGAAAAAATGATAAGACACTACAAAACAAATACTAATATTAATAATACTGAAAAGAAAGTCAATATGCTGATAATATTCAAATATTTTAGATGGTAGTTGTCACAAAACTTTTATAGAATGTTAGAATTAAAAATTAATGTATAACATATAAGTGCAATTTGGATTGGGGCATTGTGGAAATCAAATGTCAGATTGTGTCAGAGTTTTGCGATTAAGGAACTTTTAAAATTGAAGACGTAATTTTTTTTAAAGTCCAGTATTGGATATTTGTGATTTAAATTCACCTGTGAAATGAAGAAGATAAAATAAATTCTTAATAGTTGGAAAAGGAGAAGGATTAATCTGCATGGAAAAATATAATATTTACATCCTAAGCTTTATCTAAATATATGCATATGTTTGAATCCTTGTCTGATTCACTATAATTTTTCACCGAAAAAGCGTAAACACTTGTGTTTTACATTTGTGTGGAATTCAGGACCAGATTGTGTTACAAGACATGTGATTTATCAAGATTATAAGACTGGAGTTATGTAGATGGTGACTTTAAGAATTTTATTAAAGCATTGGAGATATAATGGTTGAGACAAACCATTAGACACAAACATAAATAGGTGTCTTAAATCTGTGTCGATTTTAAGAACATATTTGCAATGGATAACATAATAATCAATTATTGCTCGAAAATCAAAGTTAGTTATTGATAAATGTACGAGAAGCGTGACAAGAACTAATAACGAAGTTGAAAATTGATGAAATTGAAGATGTTTAATTTTCACCAATGTGGTATAACTAAAATATATTAGGGCCACAATAGTCTTATATAAAAAATTGACATGAAAAGCCATCCGAAATATTATCGACATACATGCATGTGACAGTTCCTTCTATTCTTATTCGGAATTAAAAACTAGGTAGATTATAAGGAAAATTCCTCAAAATTGTAAAGATGTAATAGGAAATGAAAAGGTGACAATTAAAGAAAGATAAAACATTTTGTTGCAAGATATAATGCCTCCTTATATATTTTTGATGAATTAGAAAGGATACAACAATAGTGATGATGTCATTGTTAAAAGAAAAAAGAAACTATACAAAAGAAACAAGAAAAACAAATATATCAGTCTACACAAGAAATGAAATAGTGAGTTTGATATTATACATTCAGATTAAATGATTCATTCATTTTCTTTACTTG
This sequence comes from Margaritifera margaritifera, assembly GCA_029931535.1. Classification (NCBI taxonomy): domain Eukaryota; kingdom Metazoa; phylum Mollusca; class Bivalvia; order Unionida; family Margaritiferidae; genus Margaritifera; species Margaritifera margaritifera. The sequence goes on along the minus strand of JAQPZY010001112.1, from coordinate 230,695 downwards.
CCCACATTGATGATATAAAACTGAAGGATTTTTAAATTCAAATATTGCATAAACTTTTGTGTACAAATTCATTTGTACACAAATCCAGAATACTAGATAATGATAATGAATTGATGTGAATTGAAGAATTAATCAAGTGTACATTTATTGTTTGAATATTGATAAGTAATTGATTTATGCATTAAGTTAGAACAGTGGTTGAACGGTAACTTTAATATTAATAGGAATTTTTCTAAACTATAATATTCGGAACTGATGGTCGAATGTTATTTACTTTCTCAATGTTGTAATAAAACATTTTAACTATAGATCAACATTTTTGAAATCACAATTAAAGTTTACAGTTCTAATTGAGACCATTAGTAGGTATTTTAAAGTTGAGAAATATATTTCAAAAGTAAAGCAGTTCAGTAGAACATACTTGTACAAATGATCAAATATGTATACATGTTTGGATACATAGATTCATAAGACGATCAGAATATATCAGCTCTTTCTGCTTATACAACAAGGTACTAAAAACACTCTTGAATTTCATTAAGGTATTTGGTATGTCTCAACTACTGTTTGCATAATTACTTTACATATACTTTGCCATACAGGATCGCCTATATCTATCAACTTTACGCTTATTGTTCGTATGATATAACATAAGCCGCAGAAGTGACTTGACAGACCACTTGACCTACCATACACAATTAGAAACAAAAATGTTATTAGGTTGATATTCCCACCTAGCAGTCTATTAAGATTAGTCAGTGGGACATTAAATCCACTTTTTTCTGAAACCGGACTACGTTACATATGTCAGTAGAATAGTTCTTGCAACATACATTGTTTGAAAAGAAAACTGAGGTTATTTGTAATGTCAATATGTACAACAACGAAATGCAAAAATTCAGAATTCTTCTAAATATTATTTTCGATTCTGACATTTTCAGTTTGGAATAAAAAATTTGTTAATTTCGGAAATTTTATTTTTGAAAATCTGATTTAAACTGGTTAAAATTTTTCTATATCTAATTTGGTGAATATATATATATATATATATATATATATATATATATATATATATATATAAGTTTCAAAATGATTGGTGGAATAAATGATTGATATTTGACCGAAAAAATCTGTTAACTATCAATAATAAGAAAACAATTGATCTTTGAAGAGGACAAATGTGATTTACATATAATAAATATGAATAATAAAAGAGATGCTTATATAACGTAAGGTTAAATAAGGGAGAAATATCAATTAGGACAAAATCTGTTTTTTAAATGTATATTCTTCTTGGTTTTTGGTAATTTTTCAGTGCATTAAAATTTGTAGTTTTTTAAATTTAATTTAATATAAAAGAATTTGTCAAAACTCCCAAAATATTATGAAAATATTTTTGCAATCTAAAATAATTAGTGTTTATTACTCTGATTACATCTAAAATTTAGCAAAGGCATATTACGTGTTGTATTAACATTTTAAGTTAATAAGATCAAATATTGTTTTTAAAACAAACATGTATCAATGTTTGATTTCGTTTGTCAATTAGCATACTCTCGTTTGTCATAAACATAAACATAAATTCTATTGATGCTAATTTAAAAAAAATAGAATTTAACAGTTGTATTAACCTGACATCATATACAAATTCTTTGATATGTCAAAATCCATTACTTATGATAAGATAAGTGTTCACTGTCGATTTTATAATATTTCATGTATTTATCTTCATCCAAATCAACTGCTGAATCTCCATTAGAATTAGGACCTATTTCAGTTATTATAAACATAGCATTATTAAATTTCACTGTCATTGACATAAATTGACCAATCGTAAAAGTAATACCGGGTGTATATTTTAATTTTTCAATTATTTAAAATAATAAGTTCATCATAGGGATTCCACAAGCTTTCACAAGTAGATTTTATTTTAAACTCTTGATAGCTGATGGTTTTGATTACACATTCTTTGATTATCTCCACAAGATAAACATAACTCGGTTTTAGGTAATGTATTCTAAATCCTAGAATATTATGGTTGTTTAATACAACAATGCTAATTAATTCGGTAATTAAAAATTCCGCGGATAAATAATTAATGTTGACTGTTTTTCTGGCCAGATATACTTCACCATAGGGTCCATATACACACAAGTCTAGTTCAGATTTCTTAAGGAAGTTGCAAGAATTGTATACGGATAAGACTATATTTTGTGTTTGATAATACACGTCACATAATTGACAAAGATATTCAACCGTGAAATCAACGTTTATATACCGCCCTTTGCGTAATCTTTTTGCTTTATCAAATGCTGGTCAATTTAAAAAAAAAAAGGTTTATATAGCAACTTTTGTAGGCTCTATCTGGCAGAAGATTCTCATTAATATTGAAATTGGAGCATTTCTGATATGTGCCAGCTTCTATTTTTGATCGAAAAAAATCCAATATCCAATATAACAATTTTGCCGTCATTCATATATTTAACATGTATGACATTTATGGAATCCACGTATTCAACTATGGCTGCTTCACGAAAAAGTCTTTGATTTCTGTATTAGTTACCGAAATACATGTTATTTCGTTAAAACAAACTTTTTAATTCTGATATGATTTTGTATTTTTATGTTTTTGAATGTTTCAAATTTATAAACTGTAACAGTAAATGTTAAATTGTGAGTATACTCATTATGATCATCATTGATATGAAAATCCTTCCTTGTTCTGCCTTTATTTTGACGACTAATTCATCTTCAGATAGTGCTTAAAAAATTAAAATATTAACGGATGCATATTCTTTTAATCGCATATGCTCTCTCTCTATTTCTTTAAGAGCTTTTTAATAGTAATTGCTTGATATCCAGTTGATTGTTGTTTTGCTGAAATCATAGATTAAATAACCTTAGCTGATTCTTCTACTTCTACTTCTAATCTCGTATCTACTTCTTGAACTTTTCTTTGCTATATCTTGAACTCTAAAAGCCTGTTCTATATTTTGATCTAGACTTAATAAGAGTTTTAGCGCTCTTTCTGCAGCACTTCTCGCTCTTGAGGGAAAGTATTTGACTTTCTCCTGACCTCTAATGACCCTTCTTGCTTGCAAATAGTTCCTTTCAGCTCTGTTTTAAGTCTAGCTCACTATGCCTTTCCTTTGCCGTTTGTGTCATCTTAGCAGTCCATGTAAATGTATCTTTATTCAGGTTTAAACTATGCTACTTTTTTTAAGACACACACACACACACACACACACACACACATATATATATATATATATATATATATATATATAAATATATATATATATATATATATATATATATATATATATATATATATATATATATATACATATATATATATAATTCTTAATTATAAATTATGATGGATATATTTTAGATAAACTGTATCTGACAATTAATTGGAATATTGCTTATTCTTTCTATCTTGCTCTATTGTTATTTAAAATTTGAAAATACATTTGCCAATCCTACAATACTTTTTTATTAAATCATTTTTAATACATTTATATAGGTGTTTTCTTTTATCAGTTTAAATTTGTCTGATTAATATTTTATCTCTTAGTGTAGCCATCTAGTCATTAACTTTTCTCCTTAATTCTTTTGTTCATTATTGTAGGATCAATTGAGAATTTAACTAATTGCTTAAGTCCATAACATCTGATTTACATTGTTCTGTTCCTAATTTACTTATTTTTGAATTATGTGAATAGCACAAACTATTTTATTTACCCGTGAGCTAAATTTAGGTCCATCACCTATTTCATTTTACAAGCACCTGTTTTTTTCTTATAATCACGTTTTAATATTTGTTTTTAATTCTAAAGATTTTGTGTTTGTTATTAAAGCTTGTAAAATGTGCCGTCAATTATTACACTATTTCATTATTCTACTTTATAAACTATTCGAGTTGTATATTTAATATCTTTAATTCTAGAAACTTCTGTTCAATTTGTAGTACAAATTTTTGTCTTCGAATTTTTTTTCCTTCATATTTTAACCATATGACTTAATATCGGCTTTGGAGTTGAACCTCTGAAAGTATGATCATTATATAGATTCCTGTAAATTATATGCTCAATTTCTTTTCATTGGAACGAACAACGGATACCGCATTTACCTCTCAATCCGAATCTCACCGAGATGTCAGAAACAGAAAAATCGCAACGGTACGGTCAACTCTTGCAATGTCTTCAACTCTTTCACCAGAACGCTTTAGACGAAGCAGCTAAACCCACTCTGAGAGATTTCAAGGCCCTGATGAAAAGCGAATCTAAAGTCACCACCACCACTAAAACAGACACCGCCACGGGGACGACAGAAGAAGATGAGCCCCGAGAAGTGTTTCAAACTCTGTCTGCTCATATCTCTAGTTAGATTGCAGCTGGCTTGTTGACACCCTCTCCTACACCTCATCGAGAAGAAATGAAATCTTGGATTAAAAAGACGATGTCCACTCCTTCTTCAGCTGAAGAAAAAAAGAAAGAAAGCAAGACTGAAGTGAAAAAGACACCACCAAGAAGAAACCTACCATCATCCCTTCTTCACAACCCACTCCTGTGGCTCGTCGAACGCGTCAAGCCGCTTCGTCCAAACCTCACGACACCAAAAGTAGTATCGAACAGTGGGTGACTTACTGAGGAGTCAAATCATGGAGAAACTTTTAGCTAGCCTATACTAATATCCTGCCCATGATGCTGGTTACGGAGGAGTTTAAAAAATTGTATCGGGCTGCTAAAAGCAAATTAAAAAGTGTACGTTTGCCAGAAGTACGACAATGGTTACAAAAACAATCGACGTACACGTTACACAAACCCATTCGACTAAGATTTTCTAGAAGTCAAACCAAAGTGGATGGCACCGATCATCAATGGCAAGCAGATTTAGACGACGTCTCTCATTTGGCAGCGTACAATCGTGATCACAAATATTTGTTTTGTGTCATCGACGTGTTTTCCAAATTCGCTTGGGTCGTGCCTTTGACTTCTAAAAGCAGTACTGAGTTGGTACGCGCCTTAAAACTGGTGTTGAAACAGAGTGGTCGTCACCCTTTACGATGGCAAACCGACACAGGCACCGAATTTCTAAACCAAATATTTAAAAAAGAATTGAAACAAAGGCACATTCATTTTTTTACCACCGAAAATCCTGAAACCAAAGCCAGTGTCGTGGAACGTTTTCAAAGAACTTTGAAAGAACGCACAGGGAAATATTTTACACATCAACACACTCTCAAGTACATTGAGGTGTTACCACGTTTGGTCAAAGCGTACAATCAATCGTACCATCGTAGTATCGGATGTGCCGCCGAAGAGGTCACCCATGAAAACGAAGTGACAGTGTTTGGTAAATTGAATTACAAAAACAACCTTTGTGGGTGTGGTGCGGAGAACGTGTGCCTAAAAATCAAATTGTCTTTTTCTGCCAAATCTGTGTGGTGTATTGTGTCATCGGAGCAGCCATTGCCAATTTGAGTTTGCAACAAGGGGAAAAACAATTGTGGATCATTTTACTCAGTCCTTCCTTGAAATTTACGACGGACAGTCACAACAACAACAGTCACCGCAACGGTACGGCCAACACCAGTCCTCCCTCTTCCAGTCACCACCACAATAGCAGCCATATTTGGAACATTTTGAACATCATTCTCCTTTGACCACGAGTGACTCCTCGGAGACCAGAACCTTGGAACTATGAATAACCAATTTTATTTAACTTTACCCAGTGAGAGTTCGATGGATGTGTTTCCCAACAACAATTTATGTTGTTTGACGGCCAAATTACCTCAGTCCATCCAATTGGATCACGAAGCTCATTGGGAAGTGGGTTTGGTAGAAATCAATCATCCTACGCAAGCCAAGAATGTGTCTGGAGATCAAACCACTTTTGTCGTCGACATCTTCAACAAGCAAGTGCAACAACACTTTGACGTCAATGATCCTGGCATTTACGAATCCAAAAGACCAGCACCCGCCAATCCTCAACACAGTATCTATGACCTGAGAATTCCTGCAGGCTATTATTATGGTGTTCAACATTTTGTGGACACCATTGCGGCTATTTTCAACGACCAGTTTGGCAAAGCCCTGGACAAAACCAAGAAAAGTATCCTGATCGAGTACCATGCCATTTCTCATCGTCTACAAATCCATTTTTCGGAAGCCAAAATATTGTCCATCACTTTTTCTCCTGAGTTGTTTGCCATGTTGGGTTGAAACACAAAACTCACTTCCACCAAAGGCATCAACAACAACGATCGATTTTAAAAGTTTTGTCGCTACCCCGTCGAATTGAACGAAGGACTGAATTTATTGTTTGTGTACTCCGATGTGGTGGAGTACAACGTGGTGGTAAACACAGCCTCTCCGTTACTGAGAGTCATTCCTTTGAAAGTGGATTCTGCCGTCGCCGCGTACGCAGAAGGTGGAAACACGTATAACATTTACCGTGAATTTGTACACCGTCATTATCTTTCAGTCAGTAAATCGTATTTTGACAGTGTCAACATTAGCATAAAAGGAGATCTGGGACAAAATATTCTATTCACTAAAGGAAAAGTCACGGTGAAACTACATTTTCGAAATAGGTTCTCAAGCAAATTGTAACACCAAAAATGTATCCTGTGTACCGAGGAGTGGCTCGACAACGAGGACATGGTTTAGGAGATATGTTAAAATCTGCTTTTCGGACGGTAGCCCCCATTTTGAATCCCATGGTGACACGAGGATTGCATGCCTTAAAAGATGCCGCTTTGACACAAGGAAAAGAATTTCTTCAAAACGTCCTCATAGACAAACAAAATCTGAAAGAAGCCTTTATGAGAGCAGGAAAAAGTGTGTTGGTGCAAACTGGAAAAGATGTTTTGGGTCGCCGAGAGACCCCTATAAATTCGCTTCACACTTCTGGTCCTGGCATTACTTCTTCCTCCAGTCCACAGCAAGGACAAGGCAGAAAGAGACGTCGTCGACACCCCTTCAGAGCTCATTAACGACACGGTGTTCAGAAAAAAGAATAAGAAAAGAAGAACGGTCAGAGAATTAGACGTGTTTGATTACTAAACCATTGAAAATGATGCACCGAGATTCTTGAGAATGTGCCAAGTCAGAACTAGATCTGTTTACCATGCCCCCCATCATGATGACGATGCAAGAATCCCAATGATTTGAATTTCATCTTGTATCGTCTTTGACGATTTCAGCTCCTATCGAATTTGAAATCAAAGGACAAACCGAAGATTACATCGATCTGAATAGCAGCCAATTGTACTTGAAACTCAAAGTGATCAAAACGGATAACACCATTCCAGATGCCGACGCCAGAGTCGCTCCCGTCAATAATTTCATGCATTCCTTGTTCTTCGAAGTGGATTTGTCTTTGAATAACAAACTGGTCAGCATCAGCACGGATACTTACCCTTACCGTGCTTACTTGGAAATCTCTTGACGTACGGAAAAGAAGCCCAAAACACCCATATGGATGCTTCCATGGTATGGAAACCTGACACCTCGGAAAAGTTCAATGATACAGCAGTGACTGCAGATGACGATCCTCACAATGTGGGATTTGACAACCGTCAAAAGAAAATCAGACAAGGGCGCGCTTTAGAACTGATGGATCATTTGCATTTGGACATGTGGTTCAATACAAGTATTTGCTGAACGGAGTGGATGTTCGCCTGAGACTGAATCGCAGAAGTACCGTCTTCCATTTGATGGCTCATGCCAACGAGTACAAAACCATCATCGAAGAAGCCAGACTATACGTGCGCCGTGTCGAAGTCTTACCTAAAGTAGCCAACGACATCAGTCAAACTTTGAGGAGAACCACTGCCAAGTATCCTGTGCAACGATTGGAAGTGAAAACATTTACCATTGACGCTGGACTCCGATCCAAAGTCGAAGATCACTTTTTCCAAGGACAGCTCCCCAAACGTTTGCTGATTGGCATCGTCAGTAATGCAGCCCTCAACGGAACCATCGATCAAAATCCGTTTGAGTTTCAACACTTTAACGTTTCCAAGATAGAAGTCAGTCGAGATGGCCAGACGTTGTGTACAAGACCTTTTGAGCCTAACTTTGCCCAGAGAAATTACTTGCGATCTTACTTGACTAGGTTTTAAGCCACGGGACAGTTAGGCACCAACAGCAGCCACGGCATTTCGTACGAGGATTATGCGGGAGGATATGCTTTGTGGGGATTTAATTTCACTCCAGACCAAGGCAGCGAGGAAGGACATTTCCAGCCTATAAAATCAGGCCAACTTCGTGTGGAACTTCAGTTTTCCATATCTCCAGCTAACACTGTAAACGTCATCTTGTATGCAGAATTTGATAATACTCTAGAAATCAACAGTTTGAGTGAAGTGATTCTAGACTAATAGAAGAAAAAAAAGATGCAACACGAAGAACCTATGGAGATCCATAGCCAAAAAGAGAAGAAGAAGAGAAAAATAGCGTTCCTAAGTTTACTGGATTTATGGCTTGTCGATGAGCCGAACAAGAACAACATTTAGTGTCCTGTTTTGCTACGGATTTGGCTGAAAGAATTACAGCCCTGACCCGATAACATCGTCATGGATGTCAAATCGATCATCTGAGCCAGAAACAACACAACAAATGTTTGATGATGACTGCAGAAGAAATATTGGAAGAGTATCTGGAGGAGGCATGGTTTCTGATCTCGGAAGAAAAGGTGTTGAGAAAGTGGTATAAAGACTTGCAGGATAGTTCCTCACCTCCACTCACTTCTCTGGAGATCCAACGCATTCAAGCTCGCTTGCAACAGAGTACGGCGATTCCCCGTAGTTCATTGATTTACTTGACAGACAGATTCAAGCATAAAGTCAAGTGTGAATTGATGACTTATTAATTCCTGTGAACCAAGAAAAAAAGAAATCGATAACTGGGATCTTCATTACCGGTTGACTCACAGTTCGTACACTTCTTTTTGGAATCATGTGGTGTGTGCTAAAGATGAACTTCCCCATCGCAAACCTAAAGACGTTCATGCCTATGTCATCAATACCGACAACAGTCATCGACCAGGAACCCATTGGGTCGCCGTGTACTTTCCCAACGATCGCAGTGTGTGGAATATTTTTATTCTATTGGATTACCTCCTTTGGAAGACGACATCATTGCATTTATGAGAAGAAATGATGTCTCCACTCGATTCAATAATGCCAGATTACAAGGATCCGATTCTATGGTGTGTGGACAATATTCTGTACATTTTTTTCATCAACGCAGTCTCGGATATTTCTTAGAACATTTAGTGACTTGTTTTGATAGGGAGTATGCTAGAAACGATACTAAAGTAGAAAGATGGTTTTGTGAACATTATAGTTATCTCTTGTCTTTAGCTCAGAAACGTAGTGTGCATCGAGGACAGAATGATGTAGAACAGTAGAAGTTCAGTTTGCCTTCTAACGTTGTCAACTCTGTAAATACGTTCATTTTCACACCATCGATCTGAGACATGTTTTCCATTGCGTCCGCGCTTCCAGCATATTAAGCGGTGCGGTGGCCAGTTCAGTCACCATTCCATTCGACAGCGAACAGAGCAGTAGATCCCATCAGAAATAGAGCTAGTCATGGAGTCATTAATCCCGGAACACGCCCTGAATGCCTTGAAAGGCCTCGGCCTTTCATTGGCTTCAGGGTGGAGCTTACGAGCGCTAGAGAAGAGAACCACCCTTCTCCTGATATGCAAGGAAAAGAGATATCACAATGAAGAAAGAGATTGGAGAAAAGGGGGACCATGGAGAAGACAGGCGCAGACTCAACAGAGGGAGCGACAACCGCTTACCCAACCGAAGCCGAGTGGCCCTGCCATGGTCCCAAAACAAGCTGCGCCATCTTCGCCAAAACCAGCAGCGCCACCGCCGCCAACTACACCTCCAGCGGCAACATCGGCAGCAATATTTGTAGTTGGGACACAGGGGAAGACGATGGCGGAAAAGAAGAAGGAGGAGTAAAAGACGGGGCCAAGAAAGACAGCGGCGGAATGGAGGAAGGAAGCTTCACCACCACCACCCCCGTCATCACTGTCCACTTCCATACCAAAGCTAGAGGGAAGCAAAATAGTGTTAACCGGTACTCCGAGCCAGCAGGCATCGCAATGTATATATATATATATATATATATATATATATATATATATATATATATATATACAGTATGGCCCTGCATGTTGGAACGGGTGAGGAAGTATGGGAGCAAATGGATGTAGCCTTAAATTGTATTGAGGACCATAGGACAGTTTTAGCGACCACGAGCAGGGAAGGGGGAAAATCCAGGAGAGCTCGCTTTAAAAAAGCAGCAGCACACCTCAAGGACATGGGGACGTATTGTGAAACGCCGATCCCACTAGCAGCACACTTCTGCAAATTTTTGGTCGCATACCACCAGCTAGACGCCCCCCTGTAAAACTCGAGGATAACTGGATGATGAAGCGAGATATACTGCACCTTATTGACCCAGGTAGCCCAGATCGACCATCGAAGGTCCTACGGCTGCCAGAACAACTGCGGGAATCCTTTCCGCGGCCAGGGATAATACCCAGCCCTTTAAAGGGCTAAATAGATCTTTCAAATGCCTCTAGGTTTTCCTTTTTTTTCTCAAAAACTTTTTCGAATATAACTTTATTTCAACTCAAATATGATTAATTATCCACCGAATCATAAAACAACTGGATAATATCTGATTAAGATCATCAAAAGTTTACGGGTTACTTAAACCAAAATTCATATATTGTTTTCGGAAAATATATGTACATCTTGTACACGAAATTTCAAAATTGATAGAAGAATAGAAAAATTGAAAAAACTGAGTAAAAATAACAACGATTGCAATATGTGGCTAACACACAATTGGTAATAGGGACAGCCCGATTTAGTTAACTGAGCAGAATTAGATAATATACATCCATGGAGTTTCAGTTCTCCTTCACGCTTCGCGCCTCTCTTGCCTAGCCCGTGCTGCCTGCCACTCCAGACATCAACACAACATCTAATTAATTAATTAAGTGCGCTTCGCGCACATCTGCATACCTGTAAACATTGTGGTTCTATTCCTATGCACAGGTATAAATTAAAGTAAAATATACACACCCTCTAAAATCGCGCCTTCAATGAACCCCCTTAATTGTGGGGAAACCATGCAACGATGGAGGGGTGTATAAAATAGCGTTCTATACGCATTAACGTGTCAGGTGTGTTGCAAACTGACAACACACCTATCCATAACCTTAGTGTGCTTAGCACACAATTTAACCCTCTAGTGCGTCCTTCGCACGCACTAGGGGTTTATAGACGTACATGATCGAATGATCGCACACGTCTCAAATTCAATTATCATCATCATCAGTTCGGTCACTCTCGTTGACTCGTCAAGATCTCAACATGGCATTTAAAATTAACACGTTGAACGAAGCACTGGTGAACATGCAGCGGTTGAGGTATATTTTCTTCCGAAGAACCCAGAGAAGAAGACGATGATCTTTTTGCATATTGGCTCAAGATCTGGTGGAAGAAGTTTTGCGAGAAGAAATCATCAGGGACAGAGCGGAATGGGAGGAGAGACAAAGTGTGTAGCAGCAACAGCAAAGAGAACAACAACAACAACTCTTGCAGCAGCTGAAACAACCAGACGGAGAAGTCAGTTGCAGAATGGATTGTGATGAGTTTGCCTTCTCTTTCACCAGAAAGAGACCTTGTCCTGCAGCGATGAGACCTGTGACGAAACGTGGCCGTCCTACTGCTGCTGCTAGAAGTTAAAAATAACTTCTCACCAAAACAAAAACCCAACAGCCCTTTTCAGGGCCACCCAGATCTCTAGAAAAGATGACTCTAGGATTGAATACCCAAAATATTTTTTAGTGTCTTTGTATGTGAAGTGTTTGTTTGGTTTGTGTGTCTTTGTCTTCCCACTCAACAAAAATCCCTTTCCCTTCAAAAACATAATGGTTGTGTGGTGCGTGTTTGCATAGAGTGTGTTTGTGTTTTATAAAAAATAAAAAATTAAAAAGGGTTTTCTTTTAGGTCCGCGTACTGGGTGTGTTTTTATAATGGGTGGTGGAGTGCAGAATCAGCGAAGTACAGAATGACGTCATAAGGATGACGTTAGTCGCGGTCGTATGGGTGATGTTTTTTTTAGGTATGTATGAGAGATGTTTTCCTTTACGTCCGTGCTTCCAGCATATAAAGCGGTTCGTTACCCAAATCTGCCATCCACCCTTGCTTGTATATGCAAATGTGTGTCTATTTCATCCCTTCCTTTACATCCTACCACTGTTATGACATAGTAGGCTTGTGTGAATGTAAGTATAATGTGCGTAAATCATACCTACCTTTTTGTCGGTTAGTAAGTGTAGGGGACCTTGATCACTCCCACAGCGTGTTGGATAGTAATCAAAAAGTGGGTGTTGGATAGTAATCAAAAACTGGGTGTTGGATAGTAATAAAAAATGGGTGTTGGATAGTAATAAAAAAGTGGGCGTGGATAGTAATCAAAAGGTGGGTGTTGGATAGTAATCAAAAAGTGGGTGTTGGAGAGTAATAAAAAAGTGGTTGTTGGATAGTATTCAAAAAGTGGGTATTGAATAGTAATGAAAAATTGGGTGTCGGATAGTAATAAAAAATGGGTGTTGGATAGTAATAAAAAAATGGGTGTTAGATAGTAATCAAAAAGTGTGTGTTGGATAGTATTCAAAAAGTGTGTTGGATAGTAATGATAGTAATGAAAAAATGGGTGTTGGATAGTAATACAAAATGGGTGTTGGATAGTAATAAAAAAGTGGGTGGTGGATAGTAATCAAAAAGTGGGTGGTGGATAGTATTGAAAAAGTGGGTGTTGAATAGTAATACAAAAGTGGGTGTTGGATAGTAATCACGAAATGGGCGTTGTATAGTAATCAAAAAATGGGTGTTGGATAGTATTCAAAAAGTGGGTGTTGAATAGTAATGAAAAAATGGGTGTTGGATAGTAATGAAAAAATGGGTGTTGGATAGTAATGAAATAATGGGTGTTGGATAGTAATCAAAAAAGTGTATGTTTGATAGTATTCAAAAAGTGGGTGTTGGATAGTAATCAAAAGATGGGTGTTGGATAGTAATGAAAGCATGAATGTTGGATATTAGCAAAGAGTGTGTGTTGGATAGTAATAAAAACATGGATGTTGGATAGTAATGAAAAAATGGGTGGTGGATAGTAATGACAAAATGGGCGGTGGATAGTAATCAAAAAGTGTGTATTGGATAGTATTCCAAAAATGGGTGTTGCATAATAATAAAAAATGGGTGTTGGATATTATGTTTTTTTGTGATTTCATCCCTTCTTTCAAAAATCATACCCTGTTCATCTGATAGTAAGTGTGTGTTTCTAGACACCACAGAAGGCGTTTTGGATAGTGAATATAGGGTATTGGATAGTAGAAAACTAAGTAATTAGATAGTAGATAGATACGTAATTTGATAGTAGATAACTAAGTATTGGATAGTAGATAACTAAGTAATTGGATAGTATATAACTATTCTCATGTTAAATTCTCGCAGACCCCCATCTGTTCCCATAAGCACTTCCGTACCCATAAACACTTCTTTCTCTAAAAATACTTCTGTCCCATAAACCCTTTTGGGTCTCAAGTGCCCCACCTTGGACCTAGAGTTCCCCCCCGTATTGTGCCTCTCTAGGCCCAGCAATGTTAATTTCCCGTAGGGGCCTAGAGTGCCCCCACCTATGAGGGCCTCTCTAGGCCCAGCAATGTTAATTTCCCTTTTGGGCTCAGACAGCCATCTTTGGGCTCAGACTGCCATCTTTGAGCCCCGACTGCCTCCTCCATGTTAATTTTCCGTACGGGCCTATACTGCCACCCTAACCATGTTAAATTATCGTACGGGCCTCTAGTGCCATTCTTGGGCCTTGATAACCACCATATACTAATTACGAGAACATTAAAAAGCGATAAACCAGGCAGACTTGAGGGTATTATTTCACAAACAAATTAGTCACTAGGCTACTCTTTTTTTTGTATTACCATATCATATAGGATGCAAGAACATTAAAAACCAAATTAATGGAAAAAGGCACTAGACCAGTAAAACTAAAGTACAGCTAAAAAATGGGCTCTTCGACACTAAAGGATTTGCCTCCTAATTTATAAAAAAAATTCTTGAAATAGAACTATTTTAGGGAATGCTATAATCACTGACATTATAAAGCATACTACTATTATCATTATTACCGTTGCTGCTAGTACATATAACGGTTACTGTTGCTACTTCAACTATTACTAATGCTACTATTGCTTCTACTACTACTACTACTACTGCTACTCCACTACTACTACTATTATCATTATTACCGTTGCTGCAAGTACATATAACGGTTACTGTTGCTACTTCAACTATTACTAATGGTACTATTGCTTCTACTACTGCTCCACTACTACTACTATTATTGCTACTACTACTACTTCTGCTGTTACGAAGTCACTAGATGCATGCAATTGAAAGTTTGCATGCTTGTTATATTAAAATTTGTCGTGTTTTACAGCATGGTCAGTATACCTTAGTAACTTGTATGTATTACTGTATTTTAGATCAGTAAACATCAGTATGTAGTAATATTACTGTATTTTAGATCAGTAAACCTCAGTAAATTGTATGTAGGAATATTACTGCATTTTAGATCAATATACCTCAGTAAATTGTATGTAGGAATATTACTGCATTTTAGATCAATATACCTCAGTAAATTGTATGTAGGAATATTACTGTATTTTAGATCAATATTTCATTTTTCATTTTTTCTTTTCTCCCGTAATCTTGCTGATCGTAGGGGCGCCACTGATGACTTTGCGACAATATCTCTCCATTTCGCCCCGTTTTCCACTGCTCTTTGGGACTTTGCAAAGTCCATGCCTGTCCACTCTTTGATATTGTCTTCCCATCTCTTCTTTTGTCTGACTAGTTTTCTCTTTCCTCTCATTGTGCCCTGTAGGATTGTCTTTGACAGGACAGTTGAGCGTGAGACGTGACTATACCATCTTAGTTTGCGTTTCTTTACAGTGGTGAGCAGATCTTCATAAGCTCCAATTGCACCTTGGATTTTAGTGCGCACCTCCGCATTGGAGATGTGGTCTAAGTATGAGATTTTCAGGATCCTTCGATAACATCTCATCTCTAAGGCTTGGATCCTTCTCTCTAATTCTGCTGTTAGGGTCCATGTCTCACGTGCATATAGGAATATGGACAGGACGAGGGAGCCCATAAGCTTGATCTTGGACCCAAGAGTGATGTTGCTGTCTTTACAAATATGCTTCAGCCTAGCCAGAGCAGCTGTTGACTGCGCAATCCTGGAAAGAACCTCAGGTTTAGAACCTTCATCAGAGGCGATAGCACCTAGGTACTTGAAGCTTGTTACTGTGCCCAGCTTCTGTCCATTCATTCTTATTTCCTTTTGGATGACACTCGGGTTGTTTGTCATTAGGTTTGTCTTTTCAGCGTTGATCTCCATCCCATATCTTAGTGATGCTTGATTGAGACGATTCACTAAGGTTTCCATTTATTCTTCATCTCCTGCTAAGCCATCGATATCATCAGCGAAGCCTAGGTTGGTGATTGTTCTGCCTCCAACACTGACACTGCCCTCATGGTCTTCCAAGGTGTCGGACATGATCCTTTCCAGGTAGATGTTGAAGAGAGTGGGTTAGAGAAGGCATCCCTGTCTGTGGTTCTGAACCAGTCTCCTATGTTGCCATTGACGAGAACTGTACTAGTCGCCTTGTTATACAGGGTTTCTATAGTGCGGATTAGTTTAGCGTTTACGTTGTATATCCGAATGGTGGCCCACAAAGCTGCATGCCATACCTTGTCGAAAGCCTTCTTAAAGTCAATGAAGACATGATAGAGGTTCTGTTGATGCTGGAGATCTTTTTCACAGAGGATTCTGAGATTGAAGATCTGTTCTGTAGTGCTACGTCTTGTTCCGAAACCTGCCTGTTCTTCCGCAATGATGTGCTCTGCTTGGGGTGTCAGTCTATTGAGGATGATCTTGAGCATAACCTTGCTTGGGTGACTGATGAGACTGATTGTTCGGCAGTTCTGGCACAGTTATAGAATCCCTTTTTTAGGAAGAGTCACGATTAGAGACTGGGTCCATGGGGTGGGCCATTCTCCTGTTTGCCAGATTTGGTTGCAGATTGTTGTGAGGATATCTATCGTGGAAGTTCCTCCTGCTTTAACAAGTTCTGCTGGTATATTGTCTACCCCAGCTGACTTCCCTTTCTTTAGCGCCTTTAATGCAGCCTCTACTTCGTCCCTGAGGATCGGGTGGTCAACCTTTGTTGTGGTCAGTGGTACGTTTAGTACAGCTTGGTCTCCAGAAGTCTCCTGGTTGTATATCTCCGAACAGTATTCCGTCCATCTGTTAAGAATTTCTTGGTTTTCTGTTAGACTCTTACCAGCCTTGGCCAACTGGTATGCCCTTTAACTGTCATTCTGGTTCAGGCTTTTCTCGACTTCCTTGCATTGGTCCTCTAACCAGCTTTCTTTTGCTTTATTTTTGCTCTTCTTAATCCTGTTGTAAATCTCAATGTATATTATTTTTGCTCCTTCATTGTCTCCTCGCTTACTCTTCAGTTTTCTCCTCACATAGCAGAGGTCGAGGATATCTGCTATGACCCAAGGCTTCTTTATTCCACGATGCTTGCCAAGGATCTCTCCAGCTGTGTCTATTACTGCCTTGTTAAAGGTGATCATCAAGGAGTCTAGGTTTATTTCTTCATGTCTCAGAATTGTGAGTGGTGCAAATTTGCCGCCTATTGATGCTTCAAATGCTTGTGCCACGCTTGGATCTTTAAGTTTGTCAAGGTCGAACCTGATCCTAACTTGTCTTGGCTTATTGGTCTTCCTCAGACGAAGTTTGATAGACATCATCAGCAAGTCATGGTCGCTTCCTATATCAGCTCCTGGGAAGCTACGTGTTCTGGCAATGTTTACGCTAGACCGGAAGCACTTTCTCACCAATATGTAATCAATCTGGTTGTGATGTTTTCGGTCTGGGCTGTGCCAAATCCATCTTCTGGATAGTTTGTGGGGGCCAAGGGTGTTCGTTAGTACTAGGTTGTTGTATGTGGCGAAGTCAAGGAGCTTGAGTCCTCTATCATTGGTCTGCTTATTACAGTATGGACCACATACTTCTCGCCAGTCTGCTTGTGCGTCTTCTTCTACCGTAGCATTCTAGTCTCCTTGAATAACTAGAATATCCTTCTTGGATGTCTGGTCTATGAGAGTTGAAGCTGGTCGTAGAACTCATCCGGTTCCTCGTCATCATGGTCAGATGTTGGGGCATAGACCTGTATGATAGTGATGTTAAAGGGAGATGCCCACACGCGGATTGTAATCATCCTGTTAGAAACTGGTCGACAATATACCTCAGTAAATTGTATGTAGGAATATTACTATATTTTAGATCAATATACCTCAGTAAATTGTATGTAGGAATATTACTATATTTTAGATCAATATACCTCAGTAAATTGTATGTAGGAATATTACTATATTTTAGATCAGTATACCTAAGTAAATTGTATGTAGGAATATTACTGTATTTTAGATCAATATACCTCAGTAAATTGTATGTAGGAATATTACTGTATTTTAGATCAATATACCTGAATAAATTATATGTAGGAATACTACTGCAATTTAGATCAGTATACCACAGTACACCACACTAAATTGTATGCAGGAATACTGAGAAAAAATCTCAAACTTGCAATGTATACCTTGTAACTATTTGAGAGGTTTGTTTTGTTTTTATTCACAAAAGACAACAAAATCTTGAAAGAAGCGTTTTAGTTGCATGCTGCTTAATTCATCAATAAATGATAGTTTGAGCAAACTGTTGTATTAATATTTATTTTGTCATATCTTGTGTGAAATAGCTGATTTTTGTGCATGGACTCAGGGTGTTAAATAAAGTTTTTACTTCTATTATATTATTATTATTATCATATTATTATTATTATTATTATTATTATTATTATTATTATTATTATTATTATTATTATTATTATATTATTATTATTATTATTATTATTATTATTATTACTGTTATTATAATAGGGGTTTAAACGAAAATACATACGAACAATGTGAGTAAACTCGGGAAATAATTTCCTTTTGTTTGTAGGAGTCACCTCCCTTCTATAGAGGTGATTTTGTTTTTTAAAACACCATTCGGCGAAATTTTAGCCAAGCAATTAAAAGACTTTAGAACATACCTAAGGGCGGAATTTAGGATAAAATGAAATAGAAGCCATTCATAGCATTCACAGTTTCAGCTGAGAAAAGTTCTTTGAATTTGTTCAACCACGGGTCAATAATTTTCAAAATTAAAGATAATTTTCAGGAAATATTTGACATTTTGTTAAACAGCGTAATTGTATTCAGCAATGCTCTGTCTAAAGCAGTTGTTCCCAACCTTTTTTTTGCTGCGACCCTAAATTGGCCTCCAAGAGGACCTCCCGCCCCTCAGACTTATGGACTTATGATATGATTTAAATATGTATAAACAATTTTCTCCCGATGACAGTTCGCGACCCAACTGTGCCCTCCCACCCACCCACTCCGCGACCTTGATTTGGGTCGCGACCTGAGGATGGGAACCTCTGGTCTAAAGTGGTCTCGTTTGGGGGCAGTACTTGTTGAATATTACCTGTGTACAAATGTTTGTACATTCAATATCACATCGATGATGAAATATATGATGGTTATGCTTACAGATCGATATACTGTTAGAGTAAAGGTGTTCCGATTGTTTGTGAAGGCATATTCATCGCGCCTTTTATAGCTCATACAGTGGCTATTTTTAGAGTTTAACGATATCCTCAGGGCCGTCGTAAGGGGCGAGCGATACGGGCAACCGCCCGTGGGGGGCCATTTCACGGACTTTGTGGTATTTTTTTCCGAGTTCGGGGTGGGGGTGGGAAGCCGAAGGCAACGCTTGCCCGGGTCGCTGTTTCGTCCAGCGCAAATTTGCGACGGCCCTGCATATACACACACATACTATCTTCCCTTAATGGAACAAAAGAAAACAACCAACCAAGGGCACTTAGCTGAGCGTTAATTACCTAGAGAGTTGGCTCCTTTTCAGGTCGAGCTCTTTCATTTAAAGTTGCAAAGTTGTTGCAACCTTTTTCGCTGAGGGGTCGGGGTGGGGTCGTTTTTTGGGGGGTTGGGGGCAGCGCATGGCCGAATGGATTTGAGCTCTGGTGCATGAGAACTAGACGACGATTGCCGTTACTTGCGGCGCGTGTTTGATTCAAGGTTGGAAAGAATTATAACTCTTAAAACTATTTGATTATATTTATGTCACCCCCCACCCCACCCCCACCCCCACACGTAGTATAGTTGTGAGAGGATGGACACACCTTGTACTACGTTTAGAAATTATTATTACCATCTTGTGGTGTGTGTACGAGATTATCCAAGCACAACTGATAATTTTCCAAAATTAATATTACGATCTCGTGTAGGAGTTCGAGTATGTTTCAAAGGAACACCACTTGTTTCAAAGAAATAACGAGAACAAAACGATCACACTGATACATTTCTAAAACACAAGCAACACACTCGAGTGCCTAGTCCACATACAAAATTGTCAAAGGGAGATACATCTTAGTGTGCTGGTTATATTATTATTAAAATTATTATTATTATTATTATTATTATTATTATTATTATTATTATTATTATTATTATCACATGACTACAGAGTTATTTACATTAATATACCATTATCATAATTGTCATATATGCAATATGTGTAATAAAAATATCACATGACGTACAAAATAACGTCATAACGTCACTAAAACTAAAATATAACGACCGAGGCATTGGAATGTATGTTACAGTCATTTCGCTACACTATTCGCCGGTTTGGTAAAATAAAATCTTGCCGTATAATAGCCTAAGTATTCACAAGTATATTTCTGCAGATAATAAAAGAGCGATTTATGATCGAATTGTCCTACTTCTATCCAGTTTTGAGCGAAATCTGAGCTCCTCTGATATGTAGTAGCTTATTCTATAGAACTGATATGTAATAGCTTAATCTACAGAACTAATATGTAATAGCTTATTCTACAGAATTGATATGTTATAGCTTATTCTACAGAACTAATATGTTATAGCTTATTCTACAGAACTGATATGTAATAGCTTATTCTACAGAACTGATATGTAATTGCCTATTCTACAGAACTGATATGTGATAGCTTATTCTACAGAACTGATATGTTATAGCATATTCTACAGAACTGATATGTTATAGCTTATTCTACAGAACTGATATGTAGTAGCTTATTCAACAGAACTGATATGTAGTAGTTTATTTTACAGAACTGATATGTAGTAGCTTGTTCTACAGAACTGATATGTAATAGCTTATTCTACAGAACTGATATGTAATAGCTTATTCTACAGAACTGATATAGCTTATTCTACGGATGTCAGGGTTAGAGTTATTGCTAGCCAATACGTTTGAGCATAAAATTGTTAGAAAATTTGCTAGCTTCGAGTGAATGATGGATATATTTCATCTCGTGGATGAAAATACTCAGTTTTTCACCCACTATATAAAATAAATCCGTTATTCATCGTTTCAAGCAAATATCCTCTCCTTACATTATGCTAGGAAGTGAATTACTGGATTTTCCAAGAGAAATAATTTTTTTAAATCACTGGAGTGAAATACGAGATATTATTTTTCACTGCCGCGTCGATAACATTATCAGCAAGAAATGTTGAGCCATTTTTAGACGCTTGCATGTTCTAATGGTAAATACGGGCGCCCCACATGCAGACGAACCAAATTCAAGCACAACGATTTGCATATAATTTTTGTTCAATTGTTTTGTAAATTTTTTTATGTCTTGTTTTACCTTGAATTGGGAAGGAAAATTATGTTACTACTGATATTTTCTGTGCGAATACACAAAACACAAGAGAACATACACGGTTAACCGCTGACATTATCGCGCGGGATACAGTAAGAAATCTGCTACTTCAATGTGTTATACATATTGCAAGCTAAAACGTTTGAGCATAAAACAACAATGAAATTTTTTTGCTCCGAGTGAATAACGGATACCTTCATCTTGTGAAATGAGAAATAGTGCTTCACGATATTGTTGTGTTGTTAAATATATTACAGAAGTAATTAAAGATTTTGTTATTCCTGCTAGTACCTGTTGCATAGTTTGTTACTCCTGCTAGTACCTGTTGCATAGTTTGTTACTTCTGCTAGTACAAGTTGCGGAGTGCTACTACTGCTAGTACAAGTTGCATAATTAGATACTACTGCTAGTACCAGTTGATTAGTTTGTTACTCTTGCAAGTGCCAATTGCGTAGTTTGTTACTCTTGCTTGTAACAGCTGCATAGTTTGTTATGCATGCTAGTACAAGTTGCATAATTTGCTACTATTGCTAGTATCAGTTGCATAGTTTGTTACTCCTGCTAGTACAAGTTGCATAGTTTGTTATGCATGCTAGTACAAGTTGCATAATTTGCTACTATTGCTAGTACCAGTTGCATAGTTTCTTACTCCTGATAGTACCATTTGCATAGTTTGCTACTGATGTTAGGACCATTTGCATAGTTTCTTACTCATACTAGTACTAGTTGCATCGTTTTTTACACCTGATAGTACCAGTTGCATAGTTTGCTACTCATACTAGTACCAGTTGCATAGTTTCTTACTCATGCTAGTACTAGTTACATAGTTGCTTACTTCTGCTAGTACCAGTTGCATAGTTTGCTACTCATGCCAGTACCAGTTGCATAGTTTCTTACTCCTGCTAGTACCAGTTGCGTAGTTTCTTACACCTGCTAGTACCAGTTGCATAGTTTCTTAACGAAAAGTCTGTTAAGTCTAATAAGGTTTACATATTGGAATCTTTCAGACTTTCTTGCATCATGTCAGTTAATTTAGTCCAATATTAATCTACCTCATTGTTTTTGTAAGTAGTCTACGTTCAAATATAAAAATGAACAAAAATGTTAATAAAATCTAATATTGGTAATACTGCAGGCATGAGTTGGTTTCAAGACGCTCCTGAAGTTAAGATACAGACCTTTGTTGTTTCAATACTAGGTTGGACTAGTACGGAAATCGGACACAGTTAAAAGGGAAGTACCATGTAAGAAATAGATTACTCTGTGTATTAATTGGAAATCGGACACATTAAAAGAACGAAGTACCATGCAAGAAATAGATAATCTGTAAATCCATGGACATTAAGCGACTTAATGCTATTTCTATTGGATTCTTTGCCTTTACTGTTTTATCGTAATTACATTTATTGCATAACAAATTGATATACTGTCTCAAATTAGACATCATACAAATAATTTTGTGATTTAATAATGCACAATATGTACTGCACGATTTTGGGTTCCTCTCCGGGTGTTAAATAGGATCAAAAATGTACGGTGAATAAGGGGAATTTAACATAGTCGCCATGTTGAAATGTATGTTTTGTGTCAGTGTAACGTGGGCTTGGGAGAGAAATGAGAGTTTGGTTTGCCTTCTAAATGAAATGCTGCAGAGAAGTCATGTGTTAAATAGGGTCGAAAGTTTATAGGGACAAAAGTTAACTTAACAGGGGAAAATTAGTAGTCGAAAGTTTATAGGGTCAAAGCGTCGATCGTTTATGGGGACAAATGGGAAATTAACATGAGGCTGACATGTTGAAAGGTATGTTGTTTTTTTAAACAGTATAGCATGAAACGACGAGATGCTCTCGAACTGAAATGCCGTTTGACGACATACGTTTTACATAAGGAGTCTGTTTTAGAACATGTTGGTTCTATACAGGAGAGGAAATTAAATGACGTATTTTATTTTGCTTCATAACAAAAACTAGCTTCTTTATTTTCAGGTACAACCCTATGATTTCACTTATAAAGTTAAAATCTCTACCCCATTCTATAATATCACTATTGTCGTCTACCCTCCTTAATCGAAAAACAAAACTACCATCCTCATATCCTAACATATCAATACTTAATAATCTACTATCCACCACCTAGTTGTCTAACATCTAGCACCCCATTATATACTATCCACTTACCAATTATCTACTATCAACACTCAGTGATCTACAATCCACCAACAAGTTATCTACTATCTACCAACCAAATATCTACTATAAACACAAGGTTATCTACCATCCAGCACCCAATTACCTACTATCCACAAACCCATTATCTACTACCCAGAGCCTAGTTATCTAATATCAACAAACAGCACCCAGTTGCCTACTATTCACAGATGAATTATCTACTATCCAACACCCAGTTACCTACTATCCACGATCCATTCAATTCTATCTAACAACCAAATATCTACTAAAATCTCGCTACCCTCACCTACTCTACTATTTTTAATCAAAACTACCATCGCGTGCAAACACGGTAGGATTTGAAAGTAGGGGTGTACATACAATAACTAACCTCCACTCCCACCCCTACTTCCTACAAGCCCTCTTATAAATAAAATAAAGATCTCTATTCCCATTTATAATATTCCTAATAACATCAACTCTAATGCGACCTCCCTTATAAAGTTAAAATCTCTCCCTCGTTCTATATTATCCCCACCCAACATATCAATTCCTTCTTAAAAAACAACACCATCATCCTCATAATCCTTACATATCAACACCAACTCATCTACAGACCCCACGCCTTTAGATGTAAAAAAACAGTATAAAATACAATAAAAATTCATTATCAACAAAACTAACTTCATTATCTCTCTTACTACGTTATGATCCCTATTATAAAGTAAAAATCTCAACTTCCATCTTTAATGTCCCAACTATCACCAACTCCCCTATTTTAAACAAAACTACCATCCCATTCGCGTCAGTCTATTGTCAATTTTTTAGTTGCAAAAGTCTCAGTGTCTCGGCACTCTAATTATATGTTACAACAGCTGGGAAAACTTGTGCTCAATCTTAAATATGTTATTTAGCTTGCTTACTATGAGGTCATAGCGTTATTCATCAAATTGGAAACACATTTTTAGAAACAACCATCTTAGAGTAATAAATACACGGACCGACTTTGTTTTACCCTCACGGTTATTATACTTATGATAGTTGGAAATATATTGTTTTAATCTAGACAGAGTGTTTTAGCAAACATTGTAATGTGCTGTAGTTAATTTTTTTGGTTTACTGTTGTTTTTAACCACCAAACTAAAGCATTTGTGTGTGTGTCTGTGTGTGCATGTGTGTGTGAAACACACACACACACACACACACACACACACACAGACAGAGAGAATGGACATGTAATGATGTACTAAGATGCAAGTGCGATTAAACATTAGAAAGCGATATTTTGTCTAGTAAAGATGGAATGTGGATTTGTGTGTTTAACGCCAATTTTCAGTACATGATAAGTATAGTTGGTGGAGGAAGAACCCGGAAAACCACAAACTTTCTCACATACCCTCGCGGACAGAGGTGAAATGTCAGTGATTTGTAAAGATGATCGCCTTAGACCACTCGGCCACCATGTGCCCCTTATGCCCCTTAGTAAAGATGAACATTGATACTAGTTCACAAAGCTCGAGAACAACGTATATATTACCTATACTTTACATATATGCCGAAGGAGTGTGAATCTATATATCAAAGAGAGAGAGAGAGAGAGAGAGAGAGAGAGAGAGAGAGAGAGAGAGGAAGAGAGAGAGAGAGAGAGAGAGAGAGAGAGAGAGAGAGAGAGAGAGAGGAGTTTGCCACATTCTGTAAACTATTTTTAAAAAACCATCTACGAAATACATGCATTTGTTTGATAAAGCTTTTTTCATCTATGGTTGGTGTTGTTGTTACTTGTTCTGTCTTAAGTCTTTTTCTGCTTTTGTTTTCTAAATTATTGTGAACGTTGTCCAGGTTGAATATCAATATCAAATCTACGTGGATATTTATTTTTTATTGGCGTTACGGTTACCTTTTCAATCCTTGATTCAGACATGTTTTCATCTGAATGTTTACTTTGTTCGTGGTCCGTTTACTTTACAACAAAATTAGAATGTAATGCAAACTTGTGTCGGTTGGTTTTAAATTAATTTTACTTTTAATGGTTTTGAACTATAACACTAGCAACAAATGATTAAAAAAAGTAGTAAAACAAATAATGGAAGCTACAATTTATTCTAAAGGTACATTTTAAATAAAGTGTTCGTCTGTTTAACCAAAATAGTTGTTATTGCAAATATTTTAATAGTGAATACAATAAATATTAGAGGGATAAAAGTGACTTCCACGGAAAGTGTGTGTGTGTGTGTGTTGGGGGTGGAGGCATGAAACTAATGACTATTTAACAAATTCTACTCTTAAAGAATATGATAATGCAGAGTTTACATGTGTATCCTGCAAAAGCGAGAAACAAAGGGTTCTGTTTATTTTTGCCGTAGGTCGTTACCTGTTACTAAACCTGAAGGTGTCAATGATGATGGTTTAGATATAGATCATTGTATTTTTTGACTTACCTGATCCAGAAAAAAACAAACAAATATTCCTTCAAGAGTTCGATTATGAGTTAGCTCTATTCATATTAATGAGGATCCAATTTGTTAAGATAGAAAGCTCTAGCGTACAATGCTGGTTGTATAAATAAATTGTCGTGTTTTAACCCCAGAAAGAAGATAAATGCCATCAACATGAATAGACAGTGTAGCATCTATGTGCTCCAAGCGTTTCTTTTTTCCCTTTGCAGTTTCAATACGTGTATGAATTTGCGTTCACATGGTGACATATGTCAGCTACACAGGTGAGCGGTATCACGTCCTCTTGGGATTCTTGTCCCTTTTATATCCAGTATCTAAAATGTATATAAACAAACCATACTATTTTCTGATTTGGCTTATGGTGTATTTCTAGCTTGATATACTTCTCTCTCTCTCTCTTTCTCAAGTAGAACTTACAACACCATCGTTGCATCTTACATAACTTCATAATTTATTACAAACGGATGCTAACACACCATATTGTTTTCTCATTTGTCTTATGGTGTATTGTTAGTTTGATATATTATATATCAATAAGTGAAAATGTATCTGAACACACCATACTATTTTCCCATTTGTCTTATGGTGTATTGTTAGTTTGATATACTATATATCCAGAATTGAAAATGTATCTGAACACACCATACTATTTTCTAATTTGTCTAATGGTATATTGTTAGTTTGATATACTATATAATTTATTAATAATGTATCTGAACACACGATACTATTTTCTCATTTGTCTGTTGTTAGATTCATATATTCTATATAATGTACCAGAATTTGTCATAATCATATAGATCATATGTTATGGAGTACTTGCAATATATCATATTTAGCAAAATGAAAATGTTTAATTTTATAAATGTTCTTAAATCGCATGCACTTTGCTCTGTTTTATTATATATTTCATAATGAGATATTGACCCTCTAGTATGCGTTTATGTCATCAATGAAAAGGAGCCGTGAATGAATAAATTTGAACCCCAAACAAAACAAAAAAACAGGCTTCAGATATTAATTTGTTATAATTAGTTTTCCACATGAATCATGCAAATTGTCAGTGTCTGAACTTACATGACCTGTTGTTATTCAATATTCTGTGTCACCCACATAGTATCGTATACCTGTTACACTCAACAACAAATGGTACACAAATGTTTAAGTTATCACAATCATAATCATGTCTGGAAACGATGAAGAAATCAGGCATGATTAGTGTCGATGGAAAACCGAAATTAAATGAAAATCGAAATGTGGATGCAGCATCTGTTACCGAAATAGATGGAAGCCTTCTAACACGCAAAATGCACTTCTAAAAATCATTAAAATATGTTGTTTAATGATGCTACTCTCTGAAGTCTCTTGGATGGAGCGTTCTGTCATGTTGCTATAGTATCCCATCCCCAGTAAGAAATGTGTTAAGAAAAATAAAAATCTCAAACTTTTCGCATTAAAACATTCATTATTAGGACAAAATACACAATTTGAAACATCTTGTTACACTCTAAATTTGATGCAAATCCCTGCTCTAAAATTATTGTAAAATTTCGGAGCTTCTTTTTATCAGTGTAGCATTGCAGATGTGAATCGCATTGACACAAAATGGACAAAGAAATCCCTGTAAATAGAAGGGTTTTGCCTTTTAAAATATATAATGAAAAGAAAATCTTAGTTTTTTGAGTAGATATAAGGAAGTATTTCACACGTGAGGTTGAAACATTTTTTTTATATTGTCACTCGTGGCTTGGCCATTCATGAGAATACAATGTTTCTACTTTACTCGTGAAATATTTCCTTATATCTACTAGAAAACACGTATATATTCCTCTATGCATGTAATCGATACATACAATAAAATAACTGCTGCTGATATGAATATCATTTTCATGGTTCTTTTGTTGCCAGGCATTTTAGTATTTTAGCAGAGTTTGTTGTTGACATAGTAAATGAGTTGTTGTTTCTTTCACCCTTCATATTTTTAGTTCTGTTTTATTTGTTATTTACAAAACTAAACGTGTTTATGTTCATAATATTGGTGTCATGTTTTGTATTCGTACAGTCAAACTTGTCTGAACGGTCACCTTAATATAGCGGTCACCTGATCTCACCGACCATTCTAATCTCCTCCTCCCCAGCATATTTCCTATAAAAAGGTCATGTATATAGCGGTCCTTAAGCTGTCACTGGAGCGAATCGGTAGCGACCGCACTCTGCATGCCAATTACTTTTTTTTGTCACGATGAAGACATTGTTTAGATATAAGTGTATAAAGCGAATCACTGTGAAAACATTTCTTATGTCCCTTGTACTCACCATTCTCCCGTCACACTATCAAAGGAAGTTAAATATGCCAGTATATCAAATTTGAAAACGAGGAAGTTTTATCATTAGAAGAGAGGGTCGAATCAATTCGTGTGCTTGATGATGGAAACATAGCCATGCTGTCTCAGCATAAATGGGAGTCGCCTTTTGTGCAGTGTTGCCGGTACAGTTCGATATCTTCATCGTTTTTTTTTGGATGTGAATTGAAGCGATCTCTGACGAAGCAAGTTAATTGTTAATATTTGAGGAGAAATAGGAATTATATACAGGTCATTAGCCTCAGGGTCTATTTAATATTTACAAAACTTGTCTTTAAAGGAAGTCGAAGTTTCAAGTGTTGCTAACAATAACCACATTAAGCTTAATTTTATTCCCTATTTATCACAAGACTCTCGCATAGGCCGAATGTCCTTTGATCTTTGTTAGCTGTGAAACCCGCTAATCCAGATATTGTTTGAGGTGTAAACAGCTGTTTCAAAGCCTAATTATATAACTTGATTATATAAGAAAGGGTCAGTATTCTGTTTCACAGTCCCATGTAAGCTATCAATTAGAAGTAAAAAAAAAAATTATTTCGTCCTGACGCAGAAAACAAACACAAGTAAGTTGTTTTAAAGGCCAGTGATAATTTAATTTATAGGACGAATTAAACTGTGCCGGATACAATAAACCTGCGTGGAACATAATTTTGGCAGAGAACAACATATACATGTGTTTTGTTATTTTGTTAAAGAGTGCAACTAAACTAAATATGTTAGAATAATAATAATAATAATAATAATAATAATAATAATAATAATGATGCTGCTGCTGCTGATGATGATGATAATAATAATAATAGTGATAACAATACAGCTAATAGTACTTACACATCTAGTGTTGTTGTTGACAATAATAATAATAATAATGACGATAACGATAATGGAATTAGATTCATGGTACTTGTTCTTACACCAAGTTTGAAAGGTGAATCTGCATACACATGTCACCTATGTACAAATGTTTGTTTTCCACCATTCCCCATATTGGGATGCTATTGATAGGTGTGACTGTTAAGCGAGTCTTGCTCTTGGCATACTATTTTCATACAGCCTGTTCTTGCACTGCTCAGAATCTTCTTATGTGGAAGTTGATCAAAGTCAACTATGTTCCAAGCCTTGGCCACTTTCTGTTTCAAAGTTTAAAATATATCAATTCAAAGTTGAAAATTTCTGCATCAATCCATGGACAAATGTGTTATTGTGATGCATTTTCCATGCATGAAAAAAAAAATCCCCAAAAAATCTCAAAACCCTGCTAGTACCAGTTGCATAGTTTGTTACTCCTGCTAGTACAAGTTGCATAGTTTCTTACTCCTGCTAGTACAAGTTGCGGTGTGCTACTACTGCTAGTACCAGTTGCATAATTTGGTACTACTGCTAGTACCAATTGCATAGTTTGTTACTCTTGCTAGAACCAATTGCATAGTTTGTTACTCCTGAATTATGACTGAATTGAGCATGAAAATGATAATGAGGATTCATGAATTTGTCCTCGACGCTGTGCGAATCTAAGGTTGCAATCTAGGTTTAGACTTTGCATAGCGGCGCCGGCATTACCATGTCTGAGAGGAAAGCCATCAGGTTGCGGGTCCACAAAAGCAGACCGTGTAAATTGATGCCGGAAATACTGTCGATGATCTGGATTTTCGTTTGCGTCTTTATGAAACATCATAGACGGGTCAGCGTAACCGTTCATGTATCTGGCGAGTCCGATAATTGTCGTAGCAATGTCAACGTCGCTCAAACATGCTTCGATTTCCTTTCCATCAATGAGATAGCGTACGCTGCTAAACAACGCTATGATGCCATTGTTGGTAAATCCAACCTTCTCACCGCGGTCGTAATTGGTATCGGCGACGTCGTTTTGTACAAGTTTTCCGTCGGTTTCTAAAAAGCTTCACATGGAAAAAATACCGAGACGTGTCATGCACTTGTAGCTCTACTCGATCATATTGAGTAGAATACTTAGCCAGGTACGAATAATAATGAAAATCGTTTTTACTTTGATCTATCTTCAAAAGCGCGTCCATATCAAACGCTGGATCGGATTCTTCTTCAAATTTTGCCACTGTTTATACATTATTACTTTCGTCTAATACCTGTTTGGTGGCTTGACCACTCGCGTCCACGCATAGTCCACAACCTTAATTTGCAAGGATCGAGTTAGCAAGACGATGTTGAGCAGCTTCATTGATGATTTCACTGACCTGGGGTGGCATTGTTGCTGTCGATGTAAGTGTAACTGCTTTTGGTTCAACCGCCGTTGATGGTACCCGAGTCACTAATCGTCGTAGTTGATCTCGAATCGTTTAAACCGCTCGCAATCCCAGATTTATCAACAACTCGCATTGCAACTTGTTTAGCGATTGGTGCAGCGCGCGACGTCAAGGCCACGAGCACCTTTGGTGCGCCTGTGAACAATATCACCAAGACCATTTCCGTAAT
Source organism: Margaritifera margaritifera (assembly GCA_029931535.1). NCBI lineage: Eukaryota > Metazoa > Mollusca > Bivalvia > Unionida > Margaritiferidae > Margaritifera > Margaritifera margaritifera. Next base: position 200,281 of record JAQPZY010001112.1, on the reverse strand, counting down.
ATGTCGTATAAACGGGTTTTCTTGCGTTGACAACATGCACAGGCATCGCATGTCCAGGTTCGATTGTCATTGTAGTAAATATCAGGTCGATCTCTAATGTAAAGTTGTATCGTTAAGGTCTCCACAACACGGAGATCAAACACGTGTCCGTCCTGTTCCACAAGAGTAAAACGAAGGTGTGTCAAAATGGGATTGGGGCATGGAAGATACACGGGCGTTGTCGGAGCAATCGACAGTAGATCACCCGGTTCCACAGTTGGGGAGAACCCGAACAATATGTAACCTTGTGAGGCTATGCTTTCGTAACTACCACTAATGACGTCACAGGTTAAATTGATCAGAATCGTTGAGGTAATCCTGACAATGTCTGACGTGATATGGTACCAAGAACCTCCAGGTTATGCGCGTAAGATTTATTTTGTTCATAGGAATGTCATTACTATTTTCAACCGATCATGATAATCGAAGCAACGCTCGGGGTTGTATTTGCAACATTATGCTGCATCGGGACATAGATTTCACGTAAAACACGAAGTTTTTCAATGTAAAGCTCTTCAAAACTCATCGCCAATGTCGTAATATACATCATCGGTGTCTTCGACGAGTTCGTGCATCAACGAGCAAAACGTTGCCGGGTCCACGATGTCGTTGGTGAGCAAGCGCTGGCAAATCGATGAGGCCTTATTAGTGACTTCTGTTGCGTTGTTGCGTTTCCAACCGATCCATACTTATCCACCAAGGCCTTCTGCTACAGGTGGACTGCGAGTTTCAGGTTCCATTCTCCCAACATAGTAACTTCTTCCTTTTCCAACATGGGGGTGGGGGTGGACGTTTGCGTGAACGTTTGGCTTTTGCTTGCGCCTTCTGCTCTTTTGATATTTTTCTTCGCTCGAGAACAAGTTTTAGAGCTGGTGAAAGCTCTGCTTGTGGATGTTTCCGTTTTCTCGTGGTTTTATATTTAGGTTTGAGTTCGTATGATGGTACGGGTTCAGATGAACGTGTTTGTCTCCTTGAAATTTAACCATTTCCTCGTTTTCTCCCATCCTCTGCTTTTACCACAAATTATTCATACGATTTTATGCCTTCATCAAAGTCTCTATTGCTAAATGCATTAATCGTGCGTTGATAGGGTGGTCATGCGGGACCGGAGAATTGTTGTCTTCCAGTAATCTCTCTGAATATCAACTTTGCCATATTTTGGTCATATTATAATGACTTGGGTTTGCTAGTACATGAAACACGATCTTGTGCTAGGTGGGTAGTCTGTTAAAAATATCATGTATCAGATATTTACAAATCCACTGTCGACCTTCATTGGTAAATAAATTGCTGTGGTGACTTCATCATTGAGTATTACAGAAGTGGTAGTGTTGATGGAATATTCTCAAGTGCCTTTCTAACGTCTTTGTCAAGTATCTGGGTGCCGTTTGTAATCACACCAATGTCCTCAATATCGCCTCTGGTTATATCTAAGTCTTCTTGAAATCTGTCTATCTGCTCTGGCAAGCAAGTTGCTTTGACTGTCCTGACAATATGACCCAGTTTATCTTCTATTCCCATCACCACGTCGGTGGTTTCCGCGACTTTCTTCACTTGTTCCGCAGTTTCGTGCGCGGGCTTGATCAGGGGTGCTATCGTTTGTTCGAATCCCGCTATGAGATCTTTCCGTGACGTCTGTCGGGACTGTAACATATTTTTTACACGTTTGTGTGCATCAATATAAACGCGGAGAAGTTCTAGTTGTTCGCCTGCAGCTTTACGGCGTCGGTGAGCAGCCTCTGCTATGGCATCGGTGGCGAATTTCGTCATTGCATATGTTTTTAAATTGCTTTATCCAAACCTGCACGATATTTTCCGGAAGATCCGGTCAAGTCAATAATGAGGAAACTATACGGGTCCTGGGTGACCTCCGCAAACATATTCCGAAACTCATCCCACGAGTTGTTGGTGGCACAGCAAGTGTAATGAATGTTTGCAAAGCCATGTGCGTGAACGCCACGAAATATCATCAACTTGTTGCAGTTGTCACGGATCACTTTAGGCACGTGTGCGTATCGATGGATCACTTAGATAACATTTGTGTTTTTGTGTCAACCGTGGAAAACTATTCTCGCGGGGTTGTCTTGGTGTTCAAGCATCACATCATCGTGCACGACAAGATTATTTGCGCTGGGGTCAAGGTCGTCAACGGCAGGGGATTCATTGATTGTGGAAAAGAAATCAATGATAGAAGCTTTGATTCTCGAAGACGACGCAAGCAATTCCTTGAAATCGTTGAGTACATCATAACACGGCTGGTCGTCAGCCGACGTTGTAGTCACATACCACGTTAATCATCTTATGATCAGATTCAAGAACAGTTGGGTTTTCCCGGATCCACCGGGCCAATAATCAATGCGTGAGTTTGGAAACATGTCACCGTGCTTGGGTGGTCTGGGCTTTGCCTGCGCAGAGAAGTCAATGACGGTGAAATCTTTTCTTTTTCGTGATGCCATGTTGAATATCATTTTTTGTATAACTGAATCATGCCTTCATATTGTGTGCGGTACCGCATGAAAATTCGTACTGCAAATCCATCACGGGTTCAAACACGTAATGGTCGAGCCGTGATCGCTGTAACTTGCGTCCGGTGTGGAGCGAAGAAGTTTACATTTATGCAAAAAAGTCACCGGCGATAATATCGCTGCTGCGTTAACGAAGCTACCGGGACACCGTGGAGCAAATACCCTGGTGAAAATCATATCCCCAGATACAATTATTGCGGATCTGGGACACGGTTAGATATACGTCTAGACTCTAACAATCGGCCAAAGACTGGAGAAGAACCTATACACCGCGTCGATGCTGCATATTACTGACATGATCTTGCGTATAAAGCGTCAAGTGATATCCGTGCGCGTGAACGTGCTGATATAGATCTCATCTATGACTTGAATGCGATCAGTACTACACTCAGAGAAAGAATCGCCAGATGGATCATCAAAGGAGGAATGAAAGCTAAGATTACTCCTTGATGTCGCGTTCGCGCCACTTGGAGGCGGACAAAGTCCCCTCATTGGAGGTAAAACTGTAACAAAAATGAATAAGGTAAATGTGTTACCTCATTGGAGGTAAAACTGAAACAAACATGAACTGTAACAAACACGAGTAAGAAACTGGATCCGATATACTACAGTCCCCGAGGTTATTGGAAGAGTTAAGCTGCTGTTGAAAAGTTAGCGAGCGCAGCAAAAGTTACCCACGAGGTCGCTCGAATGTGGCTGGCCAAACAAGCATTGTGGCAAATTTACCTATCCGTGCCAAGAAAGATTTCCCGTGGATGGTTTGATGTGAGGATCCCGATCAAAGTTCACCAGGCTGATCTTTTGTTTCTCCCGTATGATTGGGTACGCGAACGCACATACAAGTACGCGTTTACCATTGTAGATGTTGCTAGCAGATACAAAGAGGCCAAGCCGGTTACGTCTAAAGATTCAGCGAGTGTCGCAGACGCGTTGAAACGTATCTATACACCTTCACCGCTAACATTGCCACGGCTGTTGGAAGTGGACCCGGGTAAAGAATTTCTCTTGGCCATTGCTGTCTTGGTCGCGAAACATAAGGTGCTGGTTCGTGTTGGACATGTTAATATACATCGCTACCAGGTCATTGTCGACCGATTTAACCACACATTTCCGGAACGGAATTACCATTGCGAGACAACAACGAATGGAAGGAATCAATCGGTGGTAACTGAGTTTCAGAAAACGTGTCCCAGTCGCTCATATACTCGTAGGGATAGATTCCTTTGCGTGTGAGTAACTTGAAAGTTTCAGGTTCAAGTTATCGACGAGTGATTGTAAATCGGTTGTTGCCGTTCTGGGCAAGACTGCTTACGATTTTGTCCAGGCTGGAATTCAAGAACTGCAGCGAGTCAAACAACTGCAGCAGGCCCAGCCGATACGCTATGTATTTTTACATATTCTTGGGAATGACGCTTATTACCGCATTCGATGCTGCTGCGAACCCTTGCATTATTAAGTGACGGTCAGACTCACGCAGGTTATGGAGCACCACTGGGATTTTTATTTTACCTGGGTAAATTCGCATCTGTAGATTGCATGCGCTGTGTGCAGCTCCTCTGTCTGTGCTAGTGTTGTTGTAGTGATCGCGAACTTTGGCATTAACCCCAAAGGAACCATCACGGATCCAGCAATGAGTGACTGCGGAAAACTCGCGCATGTCATCATTGGTCCTAATCGTGTTTGCGAGCTGTTGTCGGATTCATTTCGCTGTAACCTCGAGTGATTTAATAAACACCTTAAAATAATCCTGGCTACGATACAACATTGGTAGCTCAGTCGCTCCGTCGCATCTGACAACAGTGAAACAAAACTCGCATGGGACTTGTTCAGCAACTTGCGTTGTATTCGACTGAACCGCGGTGACGACCTCTGGTCATCAGGAAGCGGAATTATCAAGCATTCGAAATCCGCCTAGATGATATACGGGACTTTCGTTTTGTGTTTCACCGCTGTAAATTTCAGAATGTTTTTAGCAGGTTCTGGCATGATCGTACGCTGCGACTTTTTACTAATTCCACTATGCAGTAAAATTTATAGTCGTCAACTGTTGGATGCTAAATAAATGCAAGTAACGTCGACACAGACATTTTTTACCATGGTGCTTGCTGAGTCGGTTAAACAACCGGGAAAGATTTTATATCCATACGTAATGATACCGCGACTCTAAACCATCCATATCACTCAGCAACAGCAGATCAACGTGGGTCCGCCCTTACGAATTTTTGCTTTGTACATGTTGGGATTATGCAAGCCCATTATACCATTGTTCCAAGCGTACATGTTAACGGCGATATCAGGGTTGAGGTTTTGCAAACTTTTTGAGTAAGGCCTCAGTAACTTGTACAGGCAATTCTATGTTACCAAAACTGAGTTCACCTAGGTATTATTGGTGTTGTCGAGGATGATCTGTATTGGTACTCGCGGGATATAATGCGCACTCCATTCAAAACATCGATTGTTTTTGTTTTTCACGTTTATCACTGACCGCGGCGAAACATAAATTTGGTGTTTCAATATAATTAGACCCGCGGAATGGTATGTTTCGGGAAGTATGCAGTTGAACTGAGTGCATTTGAGATCTCACTCAACTACAACACGATTCAAGTTACCGACTTTAATCTTTTGGATATAACTGGTGGTGGTCTTTAGATGTACATAACTCTTTTAGAACTTTCATACAGGTCCTTGAGGTGGGCCTGGTTTTGCATATATTTGAAATAAGTCCCAAATTACTGTACCACATTTTCTAAGATATGTTGCATGATCACTGACTAAAGTGTCAACAAATGTAGGATGGGAAGTTTGAATGAAATCCCCGTGTCGTGCTACGGGTGTCTAGAGTTTAGGCCAATGTGTCATAACTTAGAAACTAGTATGTATGTATGTATGTATGTATGTATGTATGTATGTATGTATGTATGTATGTATGTATGTATGTATGTATGTAGACCCTGATGCTATAACCATGTATATGCTAACTGAGCATGAAAAGCCGAATTGTTGGATGCAGCTGAAGTTGGTAACGGGGTAAATTCCTGTCTAAAAGGTTTTAGCTCTTGGGTTATAGCCTGAAAGCTATTCAGATGCACAACCTTTCACCTTATATACACCTAATATGCATAAAAAGACGAATTGACAGATGCAACTAAAATTGACCCTTGCATCAATTCTTAACGTCTGAGCCTTTTTAAATTGAGAACCATGAGCATTCTGTTTTTTTTTTGTTAAGCCAGGCCCTGTGTGACTAATTTAGTTTGGTAATACCTTTAGTTCAAAATATTTGGTCGCTCAGCACAGAAATAATATGCACATTGTGTTTGCCTAGCATTTTAAATATGTAGGTTAGAGGAAATAATTTAACGATGTAAAGAAGAAACATAATATTATAGGTCAGAGTTATCTTTTTCATGACGTAACTGAGTAATAATATTGTTAGGTCAGAGTAATCTTTTTCATGACGTAAATAAGTAATAATATTGTTGGGTCAGATTAATCTTTTCATTACGGAAATAAGTAATAATATTACAGGTCAGAGTAATCTTTTTCATGACGTAAATAAGTAAAAATATTGTTAGGTCATAGTAATCTTTTTCATGAAGTAAATAAGTAATAATATTGTTAGGTCAGAGTAGTCTTTTTCATGACGTAACTGAGTAAAAATATAGTTAGGTCATAATAATCTTTTTCATGACGTAAATAAGTGATAATATTGTTAGGTCAGAGTAATCTTTTTCATGACGTAAATAAGTAATACTATTGTTAAGTCAGAGTAATCTTCTTCATGATGTAAATAAGTACAAATATTGTTAGGTCAGAGTAATCTGTTTCATGAGGTAAATGAGTAATAATATTGTTAGCAGAGCAATTATGTTGAATAATTCACATAATACGATGTAACTATAACACATATTAGGTATGCAACCATGCATCATTTTATCTTAACTTTGTTGTCGAGCTTACCATTATCAATAAAGATAGGAACTCAGATACATCTATATTTTCAAATGCGAGATGTTTGTCTTAGCCTTGTGCAAAGAATCCAATGATCAGCGTATGTATGTATGTATGTATGTATGTATGTATGTATGTATGTATGTATGTATGTATGTATGTATCTATGCATCTATGTATGTATGTATGTATGTATGTATGTATGTATGTATGTATGTATGTATGTATGTATGTATGTATGCATGCATGCATGCATGTATGTATGTATGTATGTATGTATGTATGTATGTATGTATGTATGTATGTATGTATGTTTGTATGTATGTATGTATGTATGTATGCATGTATGCATGCATGTATGTATGTATGTATGTATGTATGTATGTATGTATGTATGTATGTATGTATGAATGGATGGATGGACGTATAGGAGAATGCATGTTGAGTACAGTAAAATCAATCATACACCGTGTGTGTGTGTGTGTGTGTGTATTATGCTTCTAATGCGAGAACATTATACACTTTGTTTTTGATTATTTCTTGTATATTTAAACTGTAATTGTAGTCTCTCCTGAGTAAAGATAGTGAGTTATAATAGTCATATTTAAGTCCGGTGATGCTTGTAATACGGAAAATTATAGCGGTATTACTTTACTCAGTTGCTTTTCAAAATTATTTACCAGTATTTTAAATGAAAGACTGTTGAGATTGGCGGAGGAAAATTACAAACTATCGGATGTGCAATTTGGTTTCAAGAAAGGAGTCTGAACTGCTGACGCTATTTTTGTTTTACATTCTTTGATTAATAAATATTTAGGTCAAGGTGAACGGTTTTACGCACCTTTCATTGCCTTTAAAAAGGCATTTGATAACTTTTACATAAATGGTTTGTGCTTGAAGGTTTTTAGACAAGATGAAAATGGCAAAATGTTAATTGTTCTAAATTCTATATACAGTGTAGTTAAATCATGTGCTTCACATTGGGATATTCGTAGTGCTTTTTTGTTGTAAATAAAAAGTATTAAACGTGTTACTAGATATTGATGGTTTTTACGACTGTACATAAGTCATTCATAATTATTTCTACGGTTCGCATAACCAAGTGTAGAGCATGTGCTGTCACTGCTACAGAGTCACTATCCGAAGAGTTTTTCCAGACCTAAAATCTTTTCTACCTTCAAATAAAATATACTGGATCCAATTGAAAACAAAAACAATCCTCTATACACAATGCATGTTTTCAACCTCTAAAAGAGAGCCTTGAATTGAAAATACAAACCCCACTGAATGTATTCAATACTATCCCATACACAAGAATTTCCAAAACACTAAAGAAACTCAACTGGACGATCTGGGTGGATTTCCAAAAGTTATACAAGCTGAACTGGACGATCTGGGTTGATATTCAAAAGGAACACAAGCTGAACTGGACGATCTGGGTGGATTCCCAAAAGCTACACAAGCTCAACTGAGCTATTAACATGGATTTTCCCAAAAACTACACAAGCTGAACTGGACAATCTGGGTGGATTTTGATGGTAAGACATAGTTATGAGCTACAAAATACTCGCCCGTAATATTAGTTTAAAACTGTTTTTGGAAGGGATCTTAGCTAATAATCTTTGTATTATCTATTTGCAGTTGATTGAATAACACGATCTAACTAGTTATACAACGGTCTATTGACTGTATAAATGTTTGTATTAGGTACTCTTCGAGGTGGAGAAAACTAATTAATCCGATCAACAACCACTACCCCCCAAAAAAAACAACAAAAAAAAAACACCTTGGATAAGCGACTACGTACCTTTGCAAATAGATATTTTATTTGTCTGTGCAGTCGTATGTCTGAAAAAATGTTCCTTTAGTTTAAATCATCAACTTCTTTCAGTCAGTGTCACCTACATACTGCTTTTTGCAGTTCAACAATACACTACGTGGACTAACGTTTGTGTATCTCATGGACGATGCTGTTTAATTCTAAAATTTCTATTTGTATGAATGAATGAAATAATCACACAACTTACAACCACAAGGTTCACACTTAACACAACTCGGTTTGTCGATACATGGTAATTTGGATATCTCTAATATGTCCCTCATGTTCTTACTGTCTTTATAAGAATTAACGAAATGTGGATCTTCCAAAAGCTTCAGGAAATTTTGTTGCCAATCACTAAACTTTTGCCTAGCATTTTTTTGATGCAGACCCTGAATGTCTATTTAAATGTACAATGAACGAAATTAATTCATTTTTTTGCTGTGAATATTTATCTTTCGTAATGTTTGATATTTCATATTCCTATATTCTCTGATTTTGTAAACTATTGCTCGAAGTCTTGCGAAAAGGCAATAAACAAGCGTTGTGAAAATATTGTTCCATGTTGCATCTCCGGTGGAATCTAAGTATTTGGAATGCAAGAACGTATACCATGGACGAAAACGTTTTGAAAGTACCAATTGATAAGTGTCAGTTTGCTTGAAATATAACTTAGTATCCAGATTATCTTCCTATCAAAGTTATTTGCGTTGTAGATTATGTCATTCAAGAAGTATACACTTTACTTACTAATTTTAATTGATGAGTGTTGGTTATTCATCCCAATCAGGTAGCAAACGCCTTTAGTTGATGAGTGGTGGTTATTCATCCCAATCAGGTAGGAAACTCCTTTAGTTGATGAGTGGTGGTTATTCATCCCAATCAGGTAGAAAACTCCTTTAGTTATTTTTCCGAATGGGTTCAAATGAAGAGAATATCATCAATAAACCTTACATACAAATGGTGGCTTTTAGGTCTTTGCAAAAATATGTATTTATCCCATACATCAATAATGTTTACATTAGCTGTAGCAAACATGTTCCCCATATCTGTAAATTTCTTTTGTTTATTTCATTAAAAATTAAATCGTTCTTTTCCGACAAGCAAACAGATATAAATAGATAGATAGATGAATATGCATACATATAGAGAGATAGATGGGTATGTGTGGGATGAGTAGGTGGGGTGATATTTCATTGGATGGAAGATGTAAGGACAGACAGAATTAATAGTCGCTTTGAAATAAACTGTTTATACTTATCTCAGTTGATATTCCACCAAGTCAGGTTCGTGAGCATACATACATATTTTGATGAGATACCATTTAACACAATGCAATAACAGCTAAGACCATGTATTGGAAAAAGCCTAAAGCAATTTGTGCTCACTACAGTTATTGTACCATAGCGTTATTCAATATGATTTTAACAGATTTGTCCAATTGTCTGGGTGAGAAAATTGAAACGTGGCCGGAACAAACACGGCCTCATTTATATATTCTAAGCCCAACAAATCTTATATATTAACTACATTCAACGCCTAAGTTAAACAGTACTTCCATAGACGTCAGCCGGTCTATGAGTTGACAATGAAGAAAAGTATACTTCTCGTTGTTGTCGGTCTCTGGGCATATTTTCGAACAGGTACGTTTGTCTGTCTCAGTAACGAGTGTGTGTTTTTAATATATATTCTGTGTTGGACCTTAGAACTAACATATTTTCTAACGCTGAAGAGCATTTTAAAGAATTCAACTATTTGAAACTTGTAAATAGCATTGAAATTGATAGAAGTTAAAACAAAAGGACAAAGCTATCCCGAGGAATGAGTTAGACAAGATTTCTAAAAGGGCGGTTGATAATTTATATGCTAGGTGTAAGTTAATTCAGAGTTAATGATCAAAGTGAATTAGAAGATAGAAGAACTGACAGGCTCGCAAGCAGCCCCGCAAAACATTTAACAACAACAATAAAAACTAGATATAAAAAAACAAAAAAACAATTAACAACAAACAACTGAATTAAGAAAGCTAAAACGAACAGCTTAGAGGAAATATTCAATTACAATTATTGACATTTTACAGATTTTTTGACTTGTGACAATAACAAGACTAGAAAGTTAAACAATGTCTACAATTTCAAACGTTTATGTCACAATTCCTAATGCGGTATAAATCTTCTTATCGATTAGTAATTTCAAAATATATTTAATTTGCCATTTTCTCATAGATAGTATTTCAAAACATGAAAGTAAGACACGTGATTTCTTTATCGACATCACTATATAAACACACGTGATTTCTTTATCGACATCACTATATACTAGACACGTGATTTAATTATGGACATCACTATATACTAGACACGTGATTTCTTTATCGACATCACTATATATTAGACACATGATTTCTTTATCGACATCACTATATACACGACACGTGATTTATTTATCGACGTCACGATATACTAGACACGTGACTTTTTTTATCGGCATCCCTATATACTTGACACGTGATTTCTTTATCGACATCACTATATACTTACCACGTGATTTCTTTATTGAGATCACTATATACTTACCACGTGATTTCATTATCGAAATCACTATATACTTGACACTTGATTTCTTTATTGACATCACTATATACTTGACACGTGATTTCTTTATCGACATCACTATATACATACCACGTGATTTCTTTACCGACATCACTATATACTTACCACGTGATTTTATTATCGAAATCACTATATACTTGACACGTGATTCCTTTATTGACATCAGTATACACTTGACACGTGATTTCTTTATTGACATCACTATATACACACACGCGATTTCTTTATTGACATCACTATATACCAAACACCAGAGTTCTTTATTGACATCACTATATACTTGAAACGTGATTTCTTTGTTGACATCACTATACACACACACGTGATTTCATTATCGAAATCACTATATACTAGATACGTGATTTCTTTATCGACATCACTATATACTTACCACGTGATTTCATTATCGAAATCACTATATACTAAACACATGATTTCTTTATCGACATCGCTATATACACACACGTGATTTCTTTATCGACATCACTAAATCTTTGACATTTGTAAATATGTACTTGGACACGTATGCTCATATTAAATAGGAATTCAATTTTTTCAGTAAACACTTTAAAATGCAACTTTTTGTGCATAATAACATAATAACAGCAGCAGTACTAGAATTAGGATTAGCAACAGTGGTAGTAGTAGTAGTAGTAGTCGCAGTATTCATCATCATCTTGATCATTATCTTCATCGTTATCATCCAGACGTTTTGAACCAAAGTATATACAAATATTTAGAAAAAAAGCATTAATTGTTCTTGTATATCACGTACCTAATGTTGAATTCATGTCTAATATGTGGTGTGTAATTGCAGGTTTATTTATTTTATTAAGGTAAAAGTATACTCTTGAATATATGAGAAATTTATGTCAGAATTTACAATAAAACGGACACAAATGGTTTGCTATCTTAGACTTGTTGACAGAAAACTATTCACAGAAGCAAATAAAGAAGTTGAATAGTCATCTATGTTATATGTGTTTTAAAAAGTAATAATGTTAATTTACGTTATGCCATAAAATGGTCTAAGGTTACTTTACGATATACCATATAATGGTCTAAGGTTACTTTACTATATACCATAAAATGGTCTAATGTTACTTTACGATATACCATACAATTGTCTAAAGTTAGTGCCACTCTGCATTCTACGTAAACCACTTCTGCTATCATGTCATCCAATATACAGTTTTTCTTGTTATCCATACTCATTGGAGCAATTCCGTTTTCAAACTCTTCAATTTGTGAGGTACGTTGGTTTTTCAAGTAGTCCACAATCCCATAATACCTCATTTGATGTGATTAGAGATCAGAACTTATGAAATTTGAGGTTAGCGCGGTTTTCAGACTAACACGTCGTTCCACCACAGAAATCAGTCGTTACACAATCAGATAGAGGCAGTTTGTACATTTGGCTACTAAACATTTTCGTTTTGAAAATGAAATTACTCGACTAGACATATATGCTTACTGAAATTTGTAAAATATTCTCATGTGTACCTTCTTGATAGAGTTCAGTATATTCACTTTGATATTTTCTGTAACAATTACCGAAGGTTTATGTGACCAATGGTTTTTTATTTCGGTTTTTCAAACCTCATATCGTTCATTATATTATATGGAGAAGTATTTTTAAAATATGGCTGTAAGAAATATATAAAATAATGTAGAAAGTTGCATCCAGAGCAAAACACCAATGAATATATTGTAGGGTCAAAAAATTGTATTGCATTATTACGAATATGAGCGATATGTGTTCTTGATTGTCCAAAATGCGATTAATTTAAAATGTGCTCTTTTATTTAATGTTTTTTAAAAAAAATAATTTAATTTGATTTATTTAATTTTGTATAGCTCTTTATTTATGTATTTATTTATTTATTTTTTTATTTATCAACTCTTGTTTTATCTCAATCTTGCCAGCAACAACCTACGCGGAAATGGTATGGCTGAATGATGTGACCACAAGATTTCAGACAGACAAACGGACACTCAGTGACCTTGACCTCCCTGATCAGTTGTTCTTTCATCTCAAGGGCAAGACCGATGATCTGACCTTAAACTTGAAGAGGAATCATCAGATTGATCCAAACGCTGACATCTATATTGTGCGAAAATTGAAAGCCGGTCGATCACATCTTACAAAGACATTACATTTGGAAAAGGAGGTAAGCTTTCAACGGATTAGAAACAAACGTGCAGATATATTAGTCACTAAAGGTACATGCACAGATCGTAGCATATATATGGGTCTTCTAACATGCTTGTAAAATTTATTAAAACAGTGCGATGGTACGGTGTTTAAGAAAGTGCTTTTTTAAACACACGGGATAGGGATTTATGAACAACTTTTAATATTAGTTAAACACACTTCATTAAGATCTCTTAAACACTCTAAAAATGTACGCAGGGCCCATATTATCGTGCTACTGATTAATTTTGTTCATACAAATTGTCAAAGGAAGATAAATTTATATTATGATTTAATTCCTTTGTAACTGTATATAAATTTATATTATGATTTAATTTATTTGTAACTGTACATACATTTATATTATGATTTAATTTATTTGTAACTGTACATAAATTTATATTATGATTTAACTTATTTGTAACTGTATACAACTTTATATTATGATTTAATTTATTTGTAACTGTATATAAATTTATATTATGATTTAATTTATTTGTAACTGTATATAAATTTATATTATAATTTGATTTATTTGTAACTGGACATACATTTATTTTTGAACAGATTGTTTAATAAATTTACAATTAATGAGAAAATTGCAAAAGTAAAGAAACTAAAATATTGTATGTATCTGTCTAATTTGTTTAAAGACAAAATATCAGAAAAGACATGGATATTTTCAAAGCTATATGAAAACAAAGTATATAGTTTAATGAATTATACTTTTTTCTCAAGATGACGGTTACAAAACAAGCAAATGAGGACATTATCATACATAATATTGAAGTCCACCTCGGGATATAAAGTAAGCCAGGACAAGATATGGCAATACATAAAGAAATACAATAAAATAAATTATACGGGGTCTCATAAATAAAGCTGTCTATATAAATAAAGAAATACAATAAAATAAATTATACGGGGTCTCATAAATAAAGCTGTCTATATAAATAAGTGTTGATGGTACCAATAAGTATGTTGCTGACTAGCACTCAATACTCGTGAGAAAAAATCTAGCTTAAGGGATACCATAAATACACATGTATATAAAAAGGTGACGATTGTATAAATAAGTTGGTGACTACAAAATACAAATAAGTGTATGGAATGTTATTAAAAAAAGGAAAAAAAGGTATGTAAACAATAACTGTGTGCTAAAATCACGGACTGTAGAAAAGGTTCGGAATAGAAAAAACATGGCATGATCCTATGATAGTGCAGTTTTTAGTATATCAATATATCACCTCCAGGGTCAAAAGAATTAGATATTGAGGTAGACATTTTGCAAGTAAGGATAAAATAAAATAAAAACGAAAATACAAGTTATTGCAAAATGAATTTTTTTAACAAGTAAAAAATTTTAAAATATGTTTTTTTAATATTTGCAAAAATATTTAATATAAGGTTTATTCATTCAGAAGAAATGTAAATGAATACACATTTCACAGTAGTAATTATTAAAATGTGTATGAATTTATCAATGACATGGAGATTCTACGTGGTAACAATCATGATTTGAATGAATTTGTCAGTAACACTGAGCCATACTTGAAGAAAATAATCGATTGGAAAATTAGAGAAATTGGTTCTGTGAAAGTATAGCTAGCCTTAATGGTTCATTAGGAAACGTATAAAACTAAACAAGTAGCAAATAATGAGCAAAGAACATTTTACCATACAACAAAACCTATGAACATAATGAAAAGAAGACATTTAACAAACCAAACTTTGATAGGACAAAGGCAAGATCACAAAATAGGTGAATGACAGGAATGAATATTTAACTCTTGACATAGATATGTATTAACCGTTCAATTGAAACACATATATAGATTTGCCTGATTATGCGAAGAGCAAAAAGGCTTGCAATCATGTATAAATCACAAACATAAGGTGCGTTCTTTAATCTGCAAAATACATTATAAATACTCCACAAGAAAATCTACATTAAAAATCAAAATACAATTTGAATAAGTACCCAAGCTGGTTTAATATTTATACCCGATACAAATTGGAGACACAAGCAAATTTGAAACAAGAATTTGGTCTTGTTGGAATAAAAGATTTATCAAGTCAAGTATGGATTCAAAGTTAATAAAGCACAAACAAACAAATCTTATGTAAACAAGTATATGCTTGAATTTTTCCAAACAAGCAGAAAAGTTATTGAACACAAGAAAATATGTTACGGTGTAGAGAATTCAATATATATATATATATATATATATATATATATATATATATATATATATATATATATATATATATATAAGCAGGGCTAGTTTTGGAATTTAAACATTATTGCAATCAGTTTAAAACTACCTTTGTTTTTTTACGCTGACTTTCAAACTCTCAGCCTAACACACTCAGTCTCAATGTTGTGCATCATTAAAATGCAATAATGATACTTATCCAACATATATATCTTGATCTGAAACAAAGAAAAAAAAACATATAAGCACATTTCTTCAGTATCAATGTGAATAAAATTCACAAATCTTACAAACCATGAGCTGATCTTTTTCAATGTTAACCTGACCATCTGAAACAAAGTAAATATTCAGATTGTGAGCATCGTCATTTTCTTTTATACCTATTTGCATGTGGATAACTTGTTGCACATTGGTTGATTTAAGAACGCTGTAATTCTCGGATCAACCAGATACAATATCAGTGAAATGTTTGTTAACACTGACGTTACTAATTGCTGTATGCTTTTGTTCTTCATTAGAGAAACACTTAGCAAATAAGAAAACCTTGTGAACAAACCATGTTTGGCTGCACGTTTACAGTCACATAGTATATGTTTCCATTGCCAAGTTTAAAACTTTGTCTGGTTCACTTTCTTGACTCGTTTTGCACAGTGTCAAGAAAAAAAGGAATGAAAGAAAGCCTTTAAGTTTATTCTGGGGGAATCAAGGTTATTACCGGTTTCTATGTCGATGATACTCTCTCTAGTTATGCAATTGTAGAAGAAAGCAATTTCATTTCCATTCTTATGGTTAAACGATTGTGCAATTTGATTCAGAGCTTATTGTATCGTACTGGATGTAACCGTTTTCCTGTTCATAGTCTTTATTTCCGACTTCAGTCACTTCAGTTTCTTTCGTAAGTGTTGTACAGCATCTGAAATCTTGCACATGGATACAATGGAAAATGATAACTTAGTATTGGGAGTCAAGTGACATGCTAAATCTATTTCCATACTCAAGAAAATGCATAGCTGTTGTATCAGCCTTTTGCGCAATTGCAGCTCCTGACCATAGCTTTGTCAATGTTTAATTCATCGTATCATGTTCAATCCTGTTTGTTTTAAATAAAATATGTAGCCACAAGTCTTTGTATTCCTTGAAAATGTGGTAGTCATTTAACTTGAAAAGATCTTTGCTTCCGTAGGATATCGTGATGTCTTTCACAAGCATTTTGTCAAAATTATTTAAAACGACTCTGTTAGTATCCCCATTCACCTTCGTATCAAATGACATGAATATACTCCCAGGTACAATCAATATATTTGGACTAAGGTTTGGTATTGCTATCTGTAAAGTTTGCTCTGGTTTACGGCTGCTACGCGTATATGTGGTACAATGATGCGTTTGATTTGGTTTTATAACTCATTGAAGCGTATTTCCCTGTTTATTATTAGTGATATATTTGGCATACGTCGACATCTTCGCTATTGATATGTTAGAAAAAACTTATAAGCAACATATACACAAAACCCCATAACAAGTGCAGTGAAAATGTATTAGTTTTTGTCTTGACAATCAGAAGGTTGGTAAATATCATTCACTTTAGATTAGCTTTGTTTTTAACTTTTGCCGGATGGTTTTAATTATTTTTGTCATCACCACTAGGAGCACATGCACATATAGAAAAAAAACGTCGTCCGGGTTGTTTAATTTCTGAGTTACCAAACCTTGATTTGTCAATCTTTCTTTCAAGAAGTCCAGTGTCTTTGATCTGTGTTCACTTAATTTAATTCTGAAGTTTGTATCTGGTAATATTCTATTATTTATCATGTATAATTCATTACTATCAGCTCCATCAAATAACTTGAACGGATAGTTGTTTCTTGTATTTTACTAGATCTTACCTTTTAAGCCTCCACTCATAACTGCTGACTTTTGTTTCACTTGTAAGTAACACATTTTAATACTGCTTCTAGCTTTTGTTTCACATGATACTATATTTTCATCCAAACGTGTTTCTTTTTAATCCAATTATTGTGACATTTTTCCTGATAGTTTGTATGTGTTTCTTTTACACTCTAGAGTTCATCCTTAAATTCTTTCTGAATGTCTAATGAGTAAGCAAAACTTTGTTTGTATTTTTCTAACGCGACGAAAAACGTAAACATATTTTTTCTGGAGAAAATATTTGGATATTATTATATACCCAGATCGTGACTTTCAATGTGAAAGCAATGCGTGGGATGCTACAGTAAATGCGAAAGCAATGCGTGGGATGATACAGTAAATGTTTAAATTATTGGACGTCGTCAAGCACTTATTTAGCGCTGCCAATCAGCTGTAGGACCTAATACGTTTGTTGCTACGTAAGCTAATTCGTTGGACGTAGTTAAGTAACTACTTTTGAAGGTGTTTTAAAATGGCTGTATCGTCAAATGCAGATGCAAAGAAATTGGTCGTTGACAATGCAGATGATTTGATGGCATGGCTGTCAAATTTAGCATCTGAAGATATTGAAATGGTATTTGATCAATCTTTTTTTTGACATTACCCCCCCCCCCAAGCCCCCCAACTTTTTTTAAAAAATCACGATTTCCTCCTTCATCATGGGTACACGATTCGGGTCAGCTCTGTCAATGTTACATTTTAGAGCTCAAACTGGGATGTTCCTGAAGGAGAAATTACTGCTACGGAGTTTATTGATAGACAGAAACAGAAAAATACTAAAGTAGCAACGGCAAGAGATTTGAAAAATGTCAAAAAGTGACTTGAGGAAATTAAACAAGGACCCAGATCCAAAGAAAACATCGTCCCCGAGCAATTAGATGAATTTCTTGACGGCAATGTTCGTCTCTATTATAAAAACTGGCAATTTTGAGTACTAACCAACACCTGTCGATTCCACAGGTCGCAAGATGGAACATTTTATCAAGGACATGGGCTATGATTCATCTCCTAGAGATAGAAAATTCCATTCAATGAACCAGTCTGTTAAATGACGGACCTAAAATAAGAAGGGTAAAGTAAGCAAAAATGGCGCTGCCCCCACCCCCCACCCCCCCGCCCGCCATGCTGTTTATACTTTATTACTTCTTCAACAAGATCTAAAGATCTGCGAGTTTAGAGGCAGAGGTGATGCCAAAACATTGAAATTTGGTGACATATCACTGCGTCAGATCACTACAGGCAAAACATACATTTAATGTAAAAAACGTGATTCTAAGACCCTGGAAGGCTCACGTAGAGATGATATAAGAGAAACTAAGCTAATATTATGTGCGCCAAAATGGTATACCGGACTACAGAAACCCAAGTCTCGTTTATTTAGTATATTGTAAACATCGCTAATGAAAACGAAAACCACGAATCTGCCTTATTTGTAACTCCATTTCATAATAAGAGGTACATGCAGTACGGATATATTTAACACTGGTATATTTAACACCTTATCGAGGAAATATATAAGTTTTGGTTTCCAACTCAAAACTTTATCAAAGTATCAAATTTAGTAGATGTCTATTTAGTTCTCTGGCCATTGAATTATAGCAATTTTGAATTGTGACAGGTTGTGTACACGGTGATGTTCTTACTCGGAGTTTGTTTTTGCTTTTGTACTTAGAGCTGAATTTCAATCATTCGGCATTGATATTTTATTTATTATCACTATTTGCAGTTATTCTCTGTTTGACGTTTTTTATATACCTTTCAAAGATGTAATAACCATCATGAATTGTCCTGTTTCGTTGTGGTCATTGACGTAGTAAATATACTGTTTTAAGTTCATCAGAGATATTGTAGTAACAACCATTAAAATATATTCTCTGTAATTAAATATACATTTTGTTATCAATTGGAATGGCTAAATATATTTCGGTTTCAGGGATACCGTTGCTAGTAATATAGAACTCTTGCTTTAAAATATAATCGTTTTGTTATATTAATGTTTCTGTATTCAACTGTTCCTGATTTCATTTTTTATGCCTTTGTTGCACTCGCTGATTATTAAAAAAAAATGTTCAAGGCAGATTCCGCTTTTGGCGTAGGCTACAAATTGTACTGTATGTGCTTCGTTGTTACTTATTGTCGTGCTTATCATATCATTGATACTGTTCAAATTGGTAGATGTTACTATTTCATGTTATGAAAGATTGTATTCGAAATATCTTATCATTCAATGATTTCAAAACAATTTCTATAACTCATGTGCTAAATTTCGTAAAGGTTGGTGAAACAACTATACTAGTAGCTCTTCACGATGAACACAAAGAAGTTTCTGAAACACCTACACCGGCTGAAACTGTTTCCATACATGTCTCAGCCCAATTCGAAACACTGTATATAACTTTGCCGTTCTTTATCGTACCTTGATCCAACAAATTCTAACCTAGTTATATAATTTCCAGAAGTTCTAGTGTTGTTGTCTCAGATGGATTTTGACTCACTTTCTAGGTTGCTTAATTTATTGAATTACAATTATATCAGGCGAAGTATATTTGCTATAAGGTAGTCGATTGTGAACTGTCTGAAAGAATCTGATAAGATTAGGTTGGAAACTTCCTCAATATTCATTGTTTTCTTTGGACCAATTGTAAACCTCAATATCGTTTTCATAAGGATGTTGTAGGCAACACTAAAAGCAGAGCTAAATGTTGCACAGTAAATTGCGTTGATATACTTGTATCCATCTTTATAGTTTTCATATGCTTGCATATTAGCGGTATATGCTTGTCTCAAGTAGTCAAAGTGACTTACATAGACCTTTCTGTATGGAAATCCTTTTCTACCTTGCTTGTCACCTACTCACCAATAAGTTCTGCAATGGAATTGCTTTCTTCTACACTTACATAACTAGAGAGAGAATTGTCGACATATAAACCGTTATAACTTTAATGAACCTTACTCTTGATTCTCCCAGAATAGGCTAAGGATCAAATCTGCCTATGTATCTAAGTACCTACCTACTCTTCCAAATACCTAATATCTAATCATCCATATACCTAATCAACCTCAAGCTGTACTACCTACCCAGTTACCTACTTACCCACCCAAACAGCTACTTAAGGACCATACTAACTGCAGTCAACTGCAGTCAACTTACAGACTTGTCTACAGACCCACTTGCACAAATATCTATAGGCTGAAATGCCAGCCTACCTCCCTACTTACCTTCGAATATAAATTTACGCCTATTTGTTTCAAAAGGACGTGGCTTACTACCAAGACAGGCAGAATGGGGCATTCATGACCGCCAGATGTGTCAGAGGATTAAGTGGACGGTGTGACATACTCATCGTAAGTATATTATTATATCATTAAGTATTTTCAGCACATGCGGTTCAGATTAGAGATCATAACCTATTTCATGTACAGTGTAGGATTCAGTGGGCTAGTGATTTAGAGCTGTTCCACATTCATATGTTTATTATACCTAACAACCTGTATTGTTCTCAGGTTTTCATTTGCACGAGTAAAGTCCAGAAATACAAATTAGGACCTATTGTTTGAACTTGGCACCTTTTGTATTATTTTGTGTTGTAATCATTGCTAAGTCGTAGGTTGGAAGGCTTTAGAAGCAACACACACACACACACACACACACTGTGTCAAGCTCTTTATGGCATTAACCACATCCCGTGTTTTTTGAGGGCCTACGTTTTGGCCAGGTACAGCCCTAGTGGCAATATAGTCCCGTGACAGATCTGAGGATTAGTGAAACATTGTGCATACGTATATTATATTTGACCAAATTGCTATTTTCTACTTAAGTAATCCCGGACTCATGCTTGTATGTTGAAGTCTTGGTAAGATGCTGATCGTGCAGACACAATTAATATCATGGAATCGAAGAGATATAGTTGAGCTTTGCGAAACAGCAAACGGGCTCGAGGTGTGCTCCTTGATTTAAGATGGTCAGGATTTAATCAGGATACCTCGAATAGAAACCCTCAATTGAGCTCACCAGTGTTAGTATCTGAAATCTCCTATGCGAAATATATTTTAAAAATAATTAAAAAAGACCCGTAAAACTTCTGAGGATGAATCTGGAACGCGCAAATATTACCAAAGTATTGTAACAATCAGAGTGTCAGACCTATTTATATTTCCGTCTTCATTTGTAAATTTTAAAGACAGTTGTGATTATTTACTTGAATCTAAAAGGTCCGGTACTGAGAAATTATTTGTTCAATAATCAGTCAATCAGTAAGTATCTGTCGTCATACTTAATCATTGTTCGTCATACAAGCCCAACCAAACCAAACTGCAATGCGTCATACAAGCCCAATCAAACCAAACGGCATATTTTTGATTCATTTATGCATCACGTCTTTACTATCGAGATTGGGGGATTCATATGTCACACGGTTCAGCTCGTGAGAACTCAAGCCTCAGGCACTTGTTGCTTCTCGGTTCATAAGCATATAGGGTTCGATATGAGAGTATGAAGATATAATCTTGAGAAGCGAATAGTGGTAATTTCATCAGAAAATGATTACCATCTTCATAGAACAGTGTACTTGGTGTTAGATTATATTTAGGTAGAATAAAACCCTCTAGTGACAGCGAAGGTTCTCTTGGAAAAGTGCATTTATAAACAGCGACACGAAGCCAACTAACACACGATTCACACCATTTATTTGCTTGGGTTTCGTGTGAATCATGCTTTCACTCCGACTTATTGGCCGTCATCAGATTCTGTTAAGATCCTTGGATTGTAACAAGAAAAATAGCTAGGTTGGTTTGCTGATATGTTTTGTGGTATTCCTGGGATTTCTGGAATGGGACTCCCAGGGATTGATTACTTTTGTAGAGGTGTTTGTTCTCTAGTCGGTACGGTACCGCGAGATAGTCAAATAATCCATACTGCAACTGGAGAACATACACAACATACACACAAGATGATGCTTTATGGGCCCGTACTAACGACTCATTATTGCCACCTTTGATTCGTTGAAATCAACGAACATGATTGATATGGAACTGACGCACACAGATCATTCTGACGTATGCGCCAAACACAAATAAAATTCGTGACGAGGATAGTATTATGTTGTATAACCTCCGTGACGGAATCATATGGTTTAATAAACTTACGTGATGCTTGCAAATCTGATGGCCGTGACCATCACACAACACAAGCTTTTGGTTTGACGGTGTGTGCACTTGACGATAGTTTTACGGAGAACGAAGACGTACTTCTCGCCGAGAGATTATCTTTGTAATTCTATCTATCAAGCGTTGAAAGCAAGTCTGGCCGCAAACTACTCCACACAAATAAACAAATCAGATTCTCTTAAGGTGATATCGGCTCATGAAGCGAGAAACACAAGCAAAGAGCCACCAGTTGTAAGTAAAGGTCACTAACGCCGACGCTTGCGACGATACACAAGGGCTTCGTGCTTTTGTTGCTGAATTTAAACCTTTTGTAATAATCGATGGTTTAACTGAAGGAGTGGAAGTAAGATATGTCTGGCTGAACTATAATGATTTCAGAATAATCATTTGCGGTAGTACTTTTTCGTATACTTTTGAAAGTAGTCAATTGTTTGCAGCTTTGTCCCATAGGAGTAGCAGTGGTGTACATTATCAAGAAATAGAAGCAGGATCTTTGAAACCGTTCGCTACTTGGCTCTTTGGCATACAACTTCCTATTTCGTTGCTGAATGGTCAAATATCTTGGTGCGAGCATGCGAGATTCTTTTTTAGATTCATTTTTAACAGTCACATGTAATATCATTAATTTTGATCGTTTAGATGCTGGTAAACATTTGGCCTTACTGAAGCATCTGCGAAGCTCTCATGATTGTGAGATATTGTACATATCGGTATGCCTTATATGCTGACATTTTCTGAGCCGAAGAAGTGCTTTAGGCGCTGTTTAGTACAAAAGCACCGGGTTTCTTCGTCGCAATGTTGGGGAGACTTGTATTTGTGGTAGAGAAATGCGATGTCTGAGGCTGACAGTTGTTGGGAGCACACAAAACAAACAATGTTATCTTGAAAACTGGTAGGCAGTCAATTAATCGATATCCTTTAACTGGAATGTCTTCTCGTCATGGTAGCAGGAGGTGTCTGACTGTTTGACCAACGGTTTGCTACATCCGTTGTAAGGGGAAAATTCGAAGTATAAGTGGTGTCAGATGGAAGGGCTGTCAGTTTGCTACAGTTTATTTAGGAACACTTTCGAGCAACCAGAAGGGTATTGTGTGTTGCTCTACCATGAGCCTGTTTGTGAAGTTTAAAGTACAGTTATCTATGAAATGAATCCACACGATGACCTGTTGTTAGAATAATAATATGCCGTTTTTGATCCATTGTAATATGTTGTTATTGTTTTGTGCAATGAGTGATTATGCTTTAGCTTTAGTTCGATCTAGAGTGTCCATTTTGAGGAGTTGTGTGGAGCCTTGTGCCTAAGAAGTTTATGTCAAAATCTTCACTCAGAAATGTTAGTCACTTTGCAATTAGGTGGTCTTCGCTACAGCAGTTACTTCTATAAATCACTGTTAGAATTAAGCCAGCCGTTTGTCAAGCGTCCTGCCCCCAGATTAGTGTCCAGGGTTTGGGCGTTTAAACTTAGACAAGCTTAGCAGACCTACCTAGAGCCAATCAATTTGTTTATGTGCCATATCTCGGTGGCTTGTCATATTACAGTTGCTACCATGTAGGCTAGAGTGATATAGTTGCTACTGTAAAGAGTGTAGAGTTACTTCCACGGCGAGTTAATGGTCTACCCTGGAGTGTAGCATTTTTTATTTTTGCAGTCTCCACTTCAGCGTCCCACTACTTTGGACTCTGCAAAGGTCGTCGCTTATTTAGGAAGGACATTCGCATTCTCTACGAAACATTATTACATGGAGAGAGAGAGAGAGAGAGAGAGAGAGAGAGAGAGAGAGAGAGAGAGAGAGAGAGAGAGAGAGATTAGTAGTATTTTTCCCAAAAATTCAGTGAGAAGAAGTTTATTGTCGTGATATAGACTGTAGGAGTCATAAATGCGCTGTTGCCGTTTTAGTAGATCATATTTGGCTTTGAAAGGAGATATATAATTTTGTGATTTGGAGCTCTTATAATTGTTTAAATATTTAAATAATGTTTTTGCGTGGACTTTGACTAAACAAAATGAGTACAAAATAATTTTTAGAACCTACGCTCCTAATTACTGAACTAATCTAACATTTCTGGACCACCCACATATATTATAAAGCCCCTGGATTAAACATTCTTTTTTAAAAGGAAAATATCTTTGAGTCCCTGAACCACATAGAATTTCTTGATGGTGCATTGGAAACGCTTACTCAGCGTAAGTAATGGCATGGAGCTATGTTCTGATAAATTCAACATTTTTCAGAGACGTGATAGAAATGTATTTCAAAGGTTTAGCATAAAAGCAACAATCTCGGTAAAAAGAGATAATGTGTATTTGTTTTCAGGTTTTGATGGGAAGAAGTGTGACCAAAGTAAGTTTTGTTACAAAATAACATATATACGATAATACAAATATTGATTTGTCAATTTCATTCATAAGAAATAAAAAATACAGAGCTTTAGAAAATATACAGACTTACTGTTTACATTCAGCGATGATAACATCGACATAAGCATCATCAATCACGATATAAAGATGGCTAAATTTGTAGTAAAATGGAACAAGGCTAATCTATAACAATTCGATAAAAACAGAATTCATGTAGAACAAAGATCGATTTAAAACAGTAAAAGTTGACTCAGTACATAACGTAACTATTCTCGATTCAACCATAGGAATTGAAAAAGTTGTAATCTTGCATCACATTACAAAACCAAGGGATACAAATAGCCTATATAAGTCATGTGGATGACCAGTGTTGACCTGCAATCATACGAAAATACAAAGATGAATAAAAATATATTTTGATGGAGACCCTAACCCATTAAATACGTAGAGGACAATAAACAAAGATAAAGTATGTCAAAAATTATGATTAAGATGATGCTTTTTCTACTGTTAGATCTGCAAATGTTATTGTGCCTCCAGAACACGTTGTGTCTGAAATTTTCAGTCGTCCAATGTATACACGGGAATATGGAATCACACACACACACACACACACACATTAAACCACAAAGTCACAGAGAAAGTCGGTAAACGAGATAAATAAACAATCATTTATAATAATGAAAAAGATTGTAGGAGCTGCCGTAATATTTTTTAGTAGGTTACGTTCTCCCCCCCCCCCCCTCAAAAAAAAGAAGACCTCAGCTGCATTGTTCTCCTTTAAGGAGACCTAGCCTTCATTGACGACAAACCTCTAACTTTGATTGAAAAGTGCAAATAAACAATCACGTAATGCCAAAACAAGTACAACAGCATGTTCAGCATGAAACAAACAATTTCTTCAACATTTCTAGGCAGCCAACTTGCCATACTACCAATAATTCCAGGCAATGCAGCCGCTGTTTTTTCGGCTAAATGAAACAATGAATTATCAATATTTATTAAGCCCTTTTTAATTCTGTCAACACATGATTCTCTGAGAGGTTGAGGTGGAGCTTAATCACTAATGATATCTTCTAATCAATTTGCAATGAACAGATGATATACTCATTGCTATCATTGCTATCGCTGTATCTACTGTAGCTATTATAAATACCTTTTTCTTTCAATAAGCATTTTATTCTTTCCGCGCGCGGTAGTCTACTTTTTATTATTTATTTAGTTTGTATCGAGTATAACTTGTCAATGTTTTAAATTTTGTCAATATGTTTAATAGATCTGACATCATAATTTCAATTTTTGCTATTTCAGTATGAAATATAGCTTTTTCACGATAATTTCTTTTTTCATACTTTCTTTATCAAGTCATTTTATCTGTTCATTATGATGTTCGTGTTATATTTTAAATGCTTCATTTTCGTGGCTGAAATTATATATCTCTATATATACCTTTTGCATATTGGATTACAATGTCTGAGTCTACATTTAAACCAGAATTTCTGAATAATGTCTCCAATTTAAATTTGTGTAGATCATATTTCGTTACATCATGAAAAGCACTAGCTAGGTGTATAGTATCATCAACCTGAATTTGATATTGTATTGTTTTTGCACCATCATCGTAAATATGATTTTCAAATATTCTTATATTTCAAAATTTCCAACACCGATACCCGTTATTCCGTCAATGAAAATAGCGAAACAAATAGAGAAGTCACAACTTGAAAAATAACTGAGATTGTTAAATGTCTCAAATAAATTACAATATACAGGTACTACAGAGTAAAAACAAGAATTGAATCTAGGTTTTGCAAATGAAACAAACGACTTGATAACTGGTAAAAGCTCGACTAAAAAAGGGGAAGAAAAACAATTGATGAGAAACAATCAAGAATACGCATGTAATCTTTGTAACTGATCAAGCTGCTGAATTTTCAAAATCATTGTCAGATGTTGCAATGTACACTATGACATTAATTAGTAAATTTCTCTCGGTCGAGAACTTGGATAGTTCACAAAATAAACTGGAAAATTACTACATGACATGAAACGGGTTTAAAACTGCACTGAAATTGTGTTATTTATAGTGGGATTTCCTCTATCTCCATTGAGTGCAAATATTGACACATGTTAATTAAAAAAAGGCAACGGAAAGGAAGACATATGAAAATACTAAATACAATGCTTGATAACGGTTGTTTTGCCTTTAGACAAATGTGTGCCTTTATCCACACTTATTACAATAGTTGTTATTACAGGAGTCTGTCTATTATGCAATAAAGTTTCACGTGAATAATAAATTGGAAAATACTGTTCAAGATTTCCTGAATGATGAAATAAACCATCCAGAATGATTAAACACTTTCTTCTATCTCTTTCCTTGAGTTTGTGGATTTTTAGGCCTGTTTTTTACTGGTCATCATGTATGTAGCATTTGTGCAGTGGAAATATTTTCTTTGCAGCTCTGGATCAGACAAATTAAAAGAGGCAAACAGAATAACTTAATCATTATAAAGGTCATTATTACTAACATTTTCAGGTTTTGTCCATTGTGGCAATCTATGATAAAAATCAATTGATGGATCATCCACAACCATTTATATCATGTCTGATTTGATGTGTTTACCCAATGCTTTTAAAATTCTACTTCTGGTGTAGCTAATTATCCTGGAATAGTTTGCATTTTGGTATCTTTGCTAGGTGTATTCTCTATTGTATTTATTGCAATATTTTCTAAATTCGTATCTCCCTTTTTTGTGGGACTCTTTCCTATTCTGTTTTCATTTTGACATCTTTTTACGTTTTCTTTATTTTTTTTTTGTTAACTTCATACATGTTCTTGTCATATGCTTTTTGGAAAGGATTGCAGTAATCGCTTCTTTTGTAAAAGTCATATATGTACTTATCTTTGTCAAAAATAAGATTGTCTTGAAATCCTTCCTTTTTTCCCAATAAGGTTTAAAACCATTATTTACTATTCAAATTAAACTTATATATCATGTTACAGCTAACCTTTGTTAACATCTTGATATAATGTATAGTTAAAATTTCAATTTGCTTGTAAACGGACTTTTGAAGATAGCGAGACAAAAACAAGTTACATTTAAGGTTACAAAAGACCACGAAAAGGTAATTTTTGCAAAAAAGAAAAGATTCTCATAGCGTTGAACTTGTTAGGCAACTTGGTAAACGTTCATAGGAATTTAAAAAGGAAACGCATACCAGCAGAAATAAAGATCCAAACATGTCAGTATATTGGAACCGAATCCCATATATGCTTTAGAAGACCGTTAAGTCTGCACACCCGTTGGTTAATTTATTAGGTAGTAAATAATAAAATGTTCATTGAGACAAAACCATATATTATTAACTCTGCACACTTTTAAGCAAGTTGTGTAATAATTCAATACTTCCACCTTCAAACATTGACATTGAATATCTTGCAGATCTAATTCTTCCAGTTTCACTTTCTTTACAATCGACTACATGAAAGCGCATGGATTTATACTTGACATATTTGCTAATAACGTACAAACGTAAAATAAAATATACATTGCTAAATACTTTAGGAGAACTTTAAATCTGCGCGCCCATTGGCTAACTTCCTTAGTTAATAAATGTCAGACAAATGTTGACTGAAGCAAAAATTTGTATCGACACAATTTGCTGTACGACATAAAGGTTTGTTCTAACTGTTGCCCTAAGCATGGCTTTTAAATGCTATGGATTTTTATAATTGGTTCACCATTAACCATGGGTTATGGAAATGGTTTGTAAAGCTAATAATTCCAGTTTCTTTGAACCAGTTCACAATTAACTACCTGCTAGCAAATGGATATTTACCTGACAAAGTTGTTACCCTATAAATCTTTTACAAACTGAGCTTACACTAAGTACCTTATCTTTAGACAGCCTTTACCGCTAAATAAATAGAGTAGCTTTTATTGTTAGATAAATGTTTGAAAAATAATCTAAAACGAAACAGCTA
This sequence comes from Margaritifera margaritifera, assembly GCA_029931535.1. Lineage (NCBI taxonomy): Eukaryota > Metazoa > Mollusca > Bivalvia > Unionida > Margaritiferidae > Margaritifera > Margaritifera margaritifera. The sequence goes on along the minus strand of JAQPZY010001112.1, from coordinate 171,483 downwards.
GATTCTACACTCTCTGCTCCGCAACAACGTCTGCAAAAGAATTACAGAGATTAAACTGTTTTGGTCATGCAAATCGAATACTATCAAGGTGTGTTGAAGAAATACAAATATCATATAAAGTTTTCAATTGTTCTCGAGGCACGTATCGAAATAGTCTCGTTGATAAAGGTATTTCTGCAGCTAGATTGTTTTCAGCAGACAACAATTTCAGGCATAATTGTTCCTTTAGGTTTCAGTGGTGTTAGTACAATACTGAAGGGTGTTGCTACAAAATCTATTAAGGACAAATTGATTTACAACATAGTTTTGGTATACGATATAGTAACGTAGTAACGTTTGGCGTTACCAAGCTGAACAGCGTATATGACATAATAAGCAAATCGATCAGTGGCAATTAAATGTGGAGTTTATTTTGATAATAAAAAAATGCAACAAATACAAAGAGATAAAAATAACAAAGAGGCCATTATCAGGAACAAATGAATGCAGGAACACAACACACTGAGGAATGGAAGAAACTGAATAAAAGAACCTTCTGGAGAAACGTTCAGGAAAACACAATACAAAGTGAAAACATACTTACACAAATACACACACAGACATCTTTAGCCCTTTGCTGTTTAGGTCTTGCCTACGTTAATTTCTCCTATAATAATGGAAAGCTACTTTACATTTGACGGACTCCCTGAAAAAAGAAATCTAATTTGCAAATCCAGACAACAAAAATGGCAGATTTTCCATTTCATTGCAAAGACTAGATTTTGTAGTTTTGTATTATACTAATTCCCATTAACTCAAAACAATCTATTTTACTACACCAATGACACGATTGGAGCAATAAATGTTTAGTAAATAATGGTGGTACAACCTTGAAAAGTGCATGAAAAAAATCAAAGAGTGAATGGCTGCACGTATTCAAGAGAACGAAAGTATTGATACTGAATATATGAAACACAACTAAAAGTTTAAATAATTCCTAGTAACAATTACACAGTGTACATATTCAACTACTGCTCAACATTGTCAGGATTCAATAACTCTACACAGTGTATATATCCAGCTACAGTTCAACATTGCCAGGATTCAATAACTCTACACAGGCATCTACCTATATTTTCATCGACTAGTTCAATAACACCAAATATACTACAATGGCTATAATTCGTTTTTACTATAGTCTACTAAGAAAATGTTCACATAGATCTTGTTTCGTACAATGGTAATAGCCATTACAAGCAATTACAGAGAGGTAGAATTATTGTATTGAATATTAGCGTCAGAGATGAAGATCGAAAAGGGGAAAATTTTCATGGTATGTTTGTAACAAATGTTTTCCATAGCTGCGATGACGTGCACTGGATGTTGTTTCCCTCCATGAGAAATCACCTCATGTGATTTAGGCATTATCTATATATAAATGAGAGACATATCTCGTAGAGGCCTTGTGTGATGTATTTTACCTATTAAGGTCAAAACAGAGCCAGATAAAAACAGATGCATTAAAAACGAAATGTTTTAAAGACTCGCATATTAAGTGGTAGCATTGATACATAACCGAAATAAGGAATCATATGTACATGGAAATTGGTTTAAATTATGTTGATTTGATTGACAGAATGATAACACGGATAAAGAAAATCAATATTAACATCTGGGTCAGTTAACTAAAATTTCTCCAGGATGTATATTGCTTGACGATTTTTGTATTGTTCTGAGTTGGTGGTATTGATTTGGTGATATTATTAATAACATTTTAATTATTAACCTAGATGAAGAAATTAAAGAAAACAAAACAGATTTGTTACATATTTTGAAACCTCAAATTACACCAGACATTGGCTAACAGTTATATATTTAATTAAGTTCCATCCCGTGTTCTGAATACAAGTCACACACAATAAGTTCTTTAAAGCAATATCGCTTTCAAATATGAACATCGGGCTTGTTCGCAATTTCTGTTAGCTTTAATATATATTATCTAACATCTTCTATTGAAGTCTTCATTGGAATAGAGCTAAACACCTAACGTGTTGCTTACTCATTAGAGCTAGAAACTAAATTTAAAAAGGAGAAGAATGTTTGAATTATCGGAATGAAATTGATTAAAGGACCCATTAAGTATTATTAATTATTATATTAATGATCGAATGACCTATTCATTCTAGTTCGGCATGTAAAATAAAATCAGGCAGCAGTATTAAAATGAGTAACTTATAAATACAACAATACACGTATGGCCACAACACAATGCAATACAGTGTTACGGAATCATACCTCTTTTCCTTTTTTAATAATTTAATTTATTAGTTTATGATCTCTGCTCTTAGTCTAAATCGCGGTTATCATATGAGTATACATACGGTAACTCGATCAATAAATTGTAGCTTTTTGTCACACGCTGGTAGTGTCACATGATCATCTCGCGCTTATAACCTAGATTATCTGTACTTTTACTTCATTGAAAATAACAACATGTTAACTGTTAAGTTTAGTCTAAAATAGCATTCTTGAGAAAAAAACTGTATTTGCTGGAAGTAAATACCTTCTATAGGCTTCCAAAGGCTTCGAATGCTGACAGGAACTACGTAGTGGGTTTATTTGATTCTGCGCACTTAGTGAAGTATAAATAGGAAATAATCCTATATTAAATCATTCTTTACAGCATCTAATAAGAGAGAGGTCGTAATTGAGATTTATTGTCAGTGTGGGAATTACTTTGAAGATTCATTAATAATACAATACATTTAGAAGTCAGTATTGTTCTTCATCTGAATTAATACATAGTTCCGTGCAATTAACTGTAACATTTCTAATACTTGTGAGATTCCAGACTTACAAGGATTATTTGGATTTACTTTAAACTTATCAACACATTAGCACATCAGAGGCTATTTCATTCGGAATACTACATCCGGATTACTTGGATTAACTTCAGGAAGTGAACTTTAAAACAATTTAGGACTTTTTAGGATATTCTATACTGTAAGTTATTTTTAATTCTTTCACTTTGATTGTTTGTAGAACTATTTTAATTCTTTTAATACTTTAGGAAATTAAAGATTTGCATTTTATTCTTGAAAGCTCGTTTGTGTCTTTTATCTTGTTACATTAACCCTAGAGTCGTAACAGGATAAATTGGGGAGCTCGTCTCTTATTAGAAATTAGAATAATTTCGGGATCCGAATTTGAATATTTTGAAATTTAGATTTGATTAAATATTTTTGAGATGTTAATATTTCAGAGATTTTGATACCTCGGAAGGTTTTACTGTCTAGCATTTACAGAACACAATATTTCCGACAATATCCAGCCATACCCAAAAATTGCATCAGTTGCTTTTCACAAATTTATACCGGAGAGATAGCCTTGACCTTAGCTTCTATAAGTTTAACTTGACCTTGTCCCACAATATATCCAAAAAATGTGCCACAAGCATAGCAAAACTCACTTTTGCTCAAATCAATCGTCCTATTTCCATCAGTGAGTCGAGCGAAGAATTTCTGAATAGTTTCCAAGTGATCTTCTCAGGTGTAGTTGTAGATAATGTCGTCATCGATTTACGCGTCACAATTATCAAGACCAGATGTTATCATGTTCATCAGACGTTGAAACGTTGCCGGAGAATTTTTCATTCCAAATGGCAGGACTTTATATTTTTAAAGCCTATCTGGAGTTACTCATGCTGAAATTTCTTTTGCCCTTTCCGTGAGTGCAATTTGCCAGAATCTTTTTAAATGGTCAAACTTGATGGCATATTTCGCATTTGCAATTTTATCAATGCAATCGTCCATTCTTGGTATTGGGAATAAATCTGTTTTGGAGACACTGTTGACTTTTCTATAGTCAGTACACATGCAGAATTCATTATAAGGCTGAGGCACAAGAATAAATTGTTAACTCCAGTTATTTTACTTGGTTCGAAAAAAATCATTCTCAAGTAAATACTGAATTTCTTTCTTAAAATATTCGTATTTTACAGGATTCATTATATAAGGATGCTGTTTCACAGGTGTAGAATATACAATGTTAACGTCATGATAGATTTTATTTGTTCGTGTAGGAACATCAGGAAACAAGTGCTCATACTTATGTAATAGCTGCTTTAGTTTATTTCTTTCCTGTTGTTGTAGATGTGAACGTTTCTGGTCCAAATTGTTCAATATTTATGAATTCCGAAGGTTGGTCACTCGAGAGTCACCATGGTCTGATTGTATTCCATCGTTGATATCTTCACTGTGTGGGACAGTTACAACTAAATTAATTGAATAATTAGCCGGGCTATCTCTGTCAAAATATTCCTTTATCATATTTATGTTACAAAGTTGTTTCTGTTTCCGCCTCCCAGGAGTGTTAATGACATAATTTAAGTCATTTACTTTCTTTTTAACGGTATAAGGACCATACACTTTAGCCCGGAGAGGATTTTGAGGTATGGACAAGAGAGCCCGAACTTCCTCACCAGGTTTAAAACTCTTTTCCTGTTATATATGTCATACCTTAATTTAATTTGTGTCTGAGTAGAGCGAAAATTAGTTCTTGCTACTTCACATGCCTTTGATAACTTGTATTTGAAATCAGAGACGTTGTCAAGAAGATTAATCTTTGAATCTTCATACGAAAGAAGTTTCTCTTTAAAAAATGTCAATGGTCCACTGACAGTATGTCCATAAACCAGTTCAAAGAGATTAAAACCCAATAACTCATGTACTGATTCCTTAATAGCAAACAACAACAAACGAACACCATCATCCCAATCCTTTCCTGTACCAAAGCAATATGTCGGAAACATATTCTTCAAAGTTTGATGAACTCTTTCCAAAGCACCTTGACTTTCAGGGTGATAGGCAGACGATTTAAACTGTTGGATGCCCAATCCATGCTTAATTTGTTGGAAAACTGAAGGCTTAATATTTGACCCTTCATCCGACAGGACAGATTTGGGAAGGCCAACAAGTGTAAAAACTTCACCAAAGCTTTCACAATAGTTTTTGTTTTTATATTTCTCAGAGGAATTGCCTCCGGAAATCTTGTAGACGCACAAATGATGGGCAACAATTATTGCTTGCCTGACTTGATCTTAGGTAAGGGACCGACAGAGTCTACCATTATTCTACTAAATAGTGCAGGAATAGGTTGCAGATGAGCCATAGGTATCTTCTGATTGGGTTTTCCTACAATTTGACAAGTGTTACAAGATCTGCAGTATTTAGAAACATCACTTTTGAGTTGTAGCCAATAAGAATTATTCAAGATCTTCTGGTAATTCTTATTGATTCCAAAATGACCAGTCAAGCGAGTTTCATGGGATAGACGAAGTATTTCCTGTCGATATGACTTAGGAACGACAATTTGATAGCTCACTGACCACCTCACGTGGTCTCCATTTTCTCATAAGGACCCCATTTTTCACATAGTAACACACTGGGACTTATGTGGCTTCAGTTTCACTAATAGCCCTCGAAAACACATATATTTCGGGATCTTGTTCTTGTTCAACGACAAGTGATTGTCGTTTGTCACCCTGATTAGAATAGAGAGAATGAGTTGTCAAAAGACGATCACTGTGTTCGATACCTTTTGATTGATCAATACCTGAGAAAAATATGACCTCATCAAAAGAATGACCAATACATGTGTCAGCTAAAGGAATAATTTCCTGATCAACATCACTCTCAAGAGCTCTTTTTGCTATAGCTCTAATAACTGCACAAGCTTGGTACAAAGTCAGGGATTTCAATTTCGACAGGATCAACTTTCTGATCCAAACAAAGTTTGTCAGTTACAAGTGGATTGACCACAACCTTATCTCCAGCTTGGTCATTGCATAGTAATAAGTGAATACCTTCCACAGGTAGAGAAGTCACGGTCCCAACAGTGACATGTCCAGAAGCTAAGACTGATGCCAAATTGTCACAATGAAGAGGAACATTTACAAAGCCGCACTCTACTCCCTGAATAAGAATACTTTCACTAGAAGAAGACTTCACAGACAAAGGCAAAGTACCTGATAATAAAAGACTTTGAGAAGCTCCTGTGTCCTTTAATATTATAATAGGGATAGGTTTGGCAGAATCACCAATAAGTGATATAGATCCTTCTGACATGAATAGTTCATAAATCTCCAAAAAGGAATCAGACTGGGTTTTGTTTGACCCAACAAATGTATTGCTTTCAATACAATACCGTGACCTTGACCTCTTTGATATAAGAGCATTTGGAATAGCTCTGTCTTTATTTTGTTGCCTATTTTCAACATAAAGCAATCAGTAATGACGTGGCCTTTCTTTTTACAGTAGGTGCACGTAGGAAGAGATAAGGATTTCTGATCAGTCTTATCAGATGTTTAATTCCTAACAGTTGTGCTGTTTTGAAATTTACATGTACTCGTTCGTGATTGAAATGGTTTTTTACCAGACAACTGCTGAGAGGAAGACTTGAAATTGTGAGTCAATGAATAATCATGAGCCATACAAGCAGCATTTTCCAAAGTTTCCACGTTCTACTCGTCAAGATATGTCTTAACTTCACTATGGATGCACCTCTTGAACTCTTCAATTAATATGAGCTGTCTCAGGTTATCGTAATCCTGATCAATCGTCTTGGCTGAGAACCACCTATCAAATAGTTATTATTTTTCCCTTGCAAATTCGACATGACTTGTTCCAGTTTCTATTCTACATATTCCTAAACTTTTGTCGATATGCCTCGGGTACCAACCTTTCAAGATGTACTCTTTAGCCATATCATAATCAGTTCTTTGTTGTGCTGGTAGTAAAGTGTAGACTTCACGAGCTTTACCAATAAGTAGACATTGTAAAAACAAAGTCCAATGCTCTCTTTGCCATTTTAAGTTTTCAGCAATTTTCTCAAAGTGAAGAAAGTATTTATGTACTTCATTTTTCTGAAAAGGGGGTACTAACCTAATATATCTGGTAAAATCAAAACCTGTACTTGTGTGTAAAGGGGATGGGTGGGGTTGGTGGGTGTGCTCTGATTGCCAGATCTAATACTCTTAACTTAAATTGCATTTCCCTTTCTTCTCTCTTCATCTGTCTGTCTCTATCCTCTCTCTGCATCAGAATCTGTCTATTCAACATTTTTTTCTCTTTCTGTATATGTCTCTCCTCTTTCGCTCTCTGCATCTGCATCTGCTTCTCCATCATTTCTTTCTCTGTTTGTTACTTTCTCTATTCTCTCTCTCTCTCTCTCTCTCTCTCTCTCTTCTATCTCTCTCTCTCTCTCTCTCTCTCTCTCTCTCTCTGAATCTGAAGCTTTGCTAATTCTAAATCCATCTGGTTCTTTAACTCTAATTCCATTAATTTCCTGTCAGAGCCAGATACAGGCTTTCCAATCAAACTTAAAGCACTTCTATCCAAAATTGCCTTTCTTACTATGTATTGAATTAAAATAATTTGTATTTCCTGTTTTGTTAATGATGCTTTCGACTCAAACAGACTATATTTTCTGGCAAGTTTGAGCAACTCATCATTTCTCATATAATATAACCCCTCCTGAGTAGGATTTGAAATTAAATTCTGAACATTAGATGCCATTGTGAATGCTTATTGGTTCCACTAAAAAAAAATTCCACAGATTAAAATCTTTGCCAAAGACAACATAAATTCCAAGACAAAATCAATATGAATTTCAAAGATAACTTTAATATCTCTAATATGCTTTAAAGAAATTCACATCTATCCTGGACGATCCCTCAATTTCTGTTACGACTCTGTGGTCTGAGAAAAATGCAACAGAAAGAAAGTGAAACCAGCAAATCAAGTAAAAATCAACAAGCAATTTATTTCTAGATAATTAAATTAAAAATCAAAAGACACTTACAGTAACGTGAATTAAAATCCAAATAATCCAATAATTCTAAGTGTTCTAATTACAAGTCCTGAATATAGAATGTTCCGAATGAATTACTTTATCATTGAATGTGCTGAATTGCCAATCGTCTTTAATGTCCTGAGGTGCCAGTAGTCTTAATGTGCTGATGTGCCAAACTGACGTACTCCACAATATCTTTGAATAAGTTCACATAAATCCCAAAATCATCCATTCAAAATCCAAAATCCAAAGTCTATGAGCACTTTTATAATCAAATGAATATTTTAAATAATTTCTCTCTGAATTTGGAATGATGTTTCACAACAGTAATTACTCTTTAAAGACTGATGTTAAGGTCGAAACTGAAAACTGCCTACTAAAAAGGTATATATAAAGATAGGTCACATGACAGAATGTTCTAGAAAATGATATGGTGTATGTGACTTTTAGCACATAATTCTAAAGGAAATTCTAGTTTAATCTATAAACAAAATCAACCCTGACCTCAAATTGAATCAACAACTTGTTTACCAAAACCGTCCTTTAACTTAAATACTAAGTAAACAAGATAATTCAAGGACAATAGCTAAACAATGAAACCTGATATATAATATTAAAGTCAAGAATCCTTTATAATTTCTTGAAATATTTATAATATTATATTAACATCATACATAACAATATTCAGTGGACTTGTGATGGGTGTTAGTGTATATGATGCTTACAGTTTACTTGAAAGAATCTACTGTTTTACAGGCAATACATAATAAAGATGATGTTGTTCGGGAGAATGCATAATATCTAACAAGCAGGAAAATATACCATAAAACCACAAGCAGTTATATATTTCAGTTCATCACATCCGTTTATCACATATACCCTGAGCAGCAATAAACCTGAACAAACTTTACAGATGATACTATCAAAGCTAACTCGTAATATATTTTTTTTGTCTCGTTTGATATAAATTGTTTTTTTGTTTTTTACGGGACAACAACACAAGTCGTTTATTTAGTGCAAAGACCATTGGAGTACAGTCTTTTCCCCAAGCAAGACGTCAAACAGTTCAAAACACAGCTGCTCGTATCATCCTTAGAGTACCAAGAACCGAGCACTCCTCTCCCCTGCTATGTACTCTCCACTTGTTACCTGTTCGCTCCAGAATCAAACATAAAATCTGTTCTATATGCTACATTTCGTTGACTGCCTCCAGTCCAAAATATGTATCTGACCTCACCCACGTGTACACCTCTTCTAGATACTTACGCTCCTCTTCCGATACTCGTATTCGCATTGTTATCACTATCAAAACGAAGTCCTACGGACAGCGTTTTTATATATACCAGGGTCCAGCTACATGGAACGAATTGCCTGTTGAAATTAGACACAATGACACTGTTGTCTCATTCAAGAGTGCTATTACAACTCACCTATTTCGATTGCAAGAGCAGACTAAAGACTTAGCAATGTTTCCTAAGCTTAATTATTTTCAGCATGTTTTTTGCTTGTAATTTCATGGTGTTTGTTTTTTTTGTAATCGTGTCCATATATATGTCCTTAAATGTTAAGTAATATTGTAAGCGATTAGAACTTCTTAAGATTAAGCACTGTACGAAGTCCTCATTATTATTATTATTATTAGTATTATTATTATTATTATTTTATTATTATTATTAGTATTATATTTTAAACCTCCTGGTATCTTTAAGTCATTTGTGGTAAACCAAACACGTTGTCCTTTGGATAGTCACTAGTATCGTAAAAATTGTATGTTCTCTTTCAAATCCATGTAAAAATGTTCTGCTTTAAGATCAATCCATAATGAATCTATATCAATCATGAGTGGTGTCATTATATCAACATGTTTGGTTTTAGACTTGTGGTAATATAATTCGTACATTAACCAGTTAGATGGCTCCAAGACTGAAAACTCGTCATAAATTGGTTTGGTTAATTGATTTTCTTATTTTTGAGACTGACTAGAACTAAGTCATCGTCAAAAACTGTTCTCCTAAAAAAAGACGGATACTTTTTGGGATCTGAACATTTAATTGTTATGTGTACATATTTTAACAGTTGTCCTCTTTTTGAGGTTTTTCCATCTGTTTATCAGTGTTATTCAATTTAAATAACTCCTGCTCGAAATCAGTATTAGCTATTTGTCTCAAACTTGTGATGAGCTCTATGTAAGATTTAAGCCGAGGCTGTTGCTCAAACAAGACAACGTTATGTAGTTCTTTTCTCCGTTTGAAACCTTTTATAACATAAGCTGTAAGTTCCTTATGTTAATGATGCACCTGCGTTTGCTTTTCAACGTGCAGTGCAATTTTGGTACTTTTGTTGAAACCTTTTGTTCTGCAATGTAGTTAGTTAATTTCATCTGGTATAATTTGCTTCCGGCACTAACTGTTAGTCTTTGAAATCATCATGGAAATAAAATGGAATGTCCAAATCTACTTCGAACGTGTAACAAGTATTACTATCATCAGCTATTTGAAGCAGGGCTTATTCACTCAGCAAATTTGTTTATCAGTCTCCGCTTTAAAGTTATTTAATCACATGCATTTACTCATTGCCTACCCACAAACGTTCATGGCACATGATTTGCTTTTGACTCATCAGACTCTGTCATTTGGTAACTTTCTTCATCACCAGTGTAATATTCGTTATTTGTATTTAAGCATCTGTGTGGTATCATAATAAGTCCCTTCAGGAATTCCACTTTCTATCATCAGAAACATGTTGTAGTCTATAAAACGTTAACGTACTAAGTTTTATATTTTTAAAGTCGCATCATGAGCTAGCGTATAATAATAGCGCGCAGAGTCTGACGTATATTTTGTCTTGCATACATTAAGAAACTCTTCATTCGTAATTAGCAGCTAATATATACATTCAAGTCACGTAGTCTCTATAGACACCATAGGCTTTAGATATGTTAGTCTTAATTCTTCATAAACCAGTTTTGAGATCTTAAACCAGTTGCAAAAAACACCACGAATGTAATAATTACATATGTACACAATTGGTCTGTAACATTTATAACTTGACTTGAGGTGCTGTAAAATCCTGATTGAATGTGCTGAGATGTTTGCATTGTCCAGCATATATATTTGTTTCACTATTATAATTTTGTGTCTGTGTTACGCAGCACGAAGACTTTGTGTTATGGTACGACAATACTTTCAAAATAACAGTAGACAAAATAGGTAACTTTTAAATGATGCCAACAATTTAAAAAGTTTACAACAGAGCTTTTCAGGCATCATATCTATCGAATTGTTTAAACTCTAATATAGTGCTGTATGTTCAAAAACTGTCTTGTGCATTGAGGTCATTCAAACATTTATGCATATATATTTATGTCCTAATTAGGTGTCTTCATAAGTCTGATAGATTAATGTACTTGATCGTTCACAGAACCAAGTTGCCGAATTCTTCTAATATTGGTTATCTTCAGATACGATCAATGCAGTTGAAAAGTGCACACAAATCTTCATTGTACTGCTGTAAAATATGTACTCGTTAAAATGAATACATAACTCTTTTAGTGATAATGCCGATTAAAATTAGACTATTCAAATGTCTCCAATTCTTTTCGAGATGGGGTGCATTAAATATACTTGTACTATTTGCTGACTTGCTTTTGAATCGATTCATTTATTATAGATGTTTTGGTACTCTTTTATTTACCAAGCAATATTTCAACACATATTTCAGTACATATGTCTGCAGCTTCTGCCTCTTTGGGGGTATTTATATCGGAACTTCAAAATTTACCGCCCCAAGGTGGCAGGTGGAGGCCGCATTTTCTACAGATTAAACATGTATAGTTCCGTTTTTTGCGTAATAATAATAATAATAATAATAATAATAATAATAATAATACGACTACTACTACTACTAACAATGTTATACTGATAGAAGGTAACTCTATTTGTAAAAATAATAATTTTCCTTTAGGCATGCTGTACAATTTATTAATGAACATTATTTAACAATAGTTGAAGTAAAATATTTATTTCTTATTTAACATGCAATCGAAGCGTTTATTTTTTAAAAACACTGAGGGATTTTGATTGCTTTACATTAAAATGTAAGCAATTATTGTTAAGAGTCCCCAAAATTTTAAATTTTTTTTTAAACAGTTGCGTGAAAGCTTTTGGTAGCAAGAGATTTCAAGGTTCTACAGAGCGTATCATCATCTGGTGTGTCTTGGGACACAGGTCTTGTAGTTATTGTGGTTCAGTTCCGTTTTGAACTTTAATACCAAAATAGCTTTAAGGTAATATGTTTATTTTTGTCAATTTGCACCCAACTGAATTTTTTAACAGGGGTTCTGGATGTAAATCAAAAAGTTTATAGAGAACAAAGCTTTGTCCTCTCTTTTGTAAGTTTAAAATTCTGCCAAGGTCTTTTCTGGAAGCCGTGTCTGTCTATATTAAAACAAAAGTCTTGCAGTGGTCTCATATATGTATTAAAATATAGGAGTCTCGCATTAGGAGAGATGTTTTTATTAAGTTTGGCAAGCAGTTCTATAGTATAAGAATAAAAAGATTTACACACATTATTGATTGTTCACTGAAGGAAACTGTCAACAGGATTAGAAAGATTTTAAATCGTTTCATACTTAAGATTTCATTCCAGGTCTTTCCTGCCCATGTGAGCCAGTTTCTGGCCACAGTTATAGACATGGACTTAGCCTTATTCAGATTTAGAAGCAATTAGTTATCTTTGCAACGTATATTAATATTCTTGATACCTTCCTTCACCATGGTTTCGATGGCATATAATTATGGAACAGAAGCATGTTATGTTGTATCATCTGCAAACAGGTCATATACATCTATATCTGATATAAACCTAAGTGATATATAAGGTTTGCCATATATCTTGAAAGGCAAGGGTTCCTTCAGATTGTCAGGATTGAAACTCTCATTTTCATCCCAAAGTTTAGCAGAAAGTTAACTAAAGCATTTGTAACATTATTCAATCTTAATAATCACCTATCGACGCAACCCCATCCATGATCACACACAAGGGACTTTGGCTAATTCTTTTTATTTCCGGGTCCAGAGTTTTTCTACAAACGTGTTAGAAAGTATGAAAATTATTACAGAAAAACTGGGACTTTTCGTGATGTTTGAAATGACAAGATAAATATATACAGTGGAAACACACTATAACTAATATCCTGTGATTATAAATATTTTTTTCCATCCTAAATTAGAACGGAAACATTCAAATAGGAGACAGAAGTTACGATCTTCGACCGTCGGATACTGACATCGCATCAAGAAACTTCTTGGAAATTACAGGTCTTCTTGGTAGACGATATGTTCTACAGGACCAAGGAGATATCCAAAGAGCAATGTCAGCCGATAATAAAGGTTTCCTAAAGTCTATTATGTTTGTGCATACTATATGTAAAAATAAATTATTTTTTATCTTTTATTTTCAAAGTCACGAAACTAAAACTAACTAACACAATTATAGTTATACAGACTATGGAGAATGGCATATGCATAGAATTAATAATTTCCTTTTTTGAGGTATCGTTTATCTCTTATAATTCCGATTCAATAATGATTACAATCTATCGTTCTATCAACTAGGGTTTAATGACATTTTCTTCTCTCTTCGTGTAAAAAGAAAACAAAGTCTGAAGAAAGTAAGGAAACATCACTATGATTAAAGACCTTGATTCTCACACAATAGACCTTCATTTAAGACTATATTCGATTTTGTTTTATTTCAAGATTGATGAAAATTACGATTTATAGGAAAATAAAACTCAGTTAACCTCACTGTCCTTCTATGTGATAAAGAATATCTAATTTTCCAGCTAAAACAAACGTCAATAAGAAAAATATCGAAGAGAAACTTACCAATCTTCTCAGACGTATCCCGCATGGACAAGACAAACAAAGACATTTTCTTCGCCCAGCTGTTATGTTATCAACCCGAAACGTTACATATTTACATAATAATGGGACAACAGGAGAGAACAGTTATAGTGGAGCAAGCGACAAGGATGGTACGATTTTATCACATACCAGGATAGTACGATAATCCCGTCTGTGAATGGTAAAGCTGTAACAATTCAATTCAGATCTATTACATCGTATGCCTTTAATTTTCTAAAGCATTATATTCCTATTGAAAATATATCTTTGTATGGAAGGTGACATTTTACATGGAAACTACCGTGAACACAGTTACATTAATCTATTCAAGATTAACAAAAATTATACAGATTTATATAAATCATTATTTTTAAAATATGGGATTTTGCAAAATGAATATATTTTATCATTTGAAATTCCATCCACAGATAAAATTCGCAATCTAAAGAAAGAGTACTATGTAGAGGTTGCCGTGCTGATAGATTCAGGAGTATTTGATTTGTAAGTGATCTCTTCGCATAACAAACACACATATCTATCGATCTATCGATCTATCTATTTATCTATCTATCTATCTATCTATCTATCTATCTATCTATCTATCTATCTATCTATCTATCTATCTATCTATCTATCTATCTATCTATCTATCTATCTATCTATGAGTAAACTCTTAAACAGATACATACGGATAGTATCTATTTATCCATTATATTGACCCACATACCTACATCCATATGTCAAACTATATATATATTTAGAGACCTACATACATACATCCCTATGTTAAACTTTCTATCCATAGAGATACATACATACATCCCGTTGCCAAACTATCCATCTTATACACCTACATACCTACATCCCCATGGCAAACTATCAATATATAGACTAACCTACCTACATCTCTATGTAAAACTATGGATCTATAGACCTACATACGTACATTTCTATGACAAACTATCTATCTATAGACCAACATACGTACATTTCTATGTCAAACTATCTATCTATAGACATACATGCCTACATCTCTATGTCAAACTATCTATCTATAGACCAACATACGTACATTTCTATGTCAAACTATCTATCTATAGACCTACATACCTACATTTCTATGTCAAACTATCTATCTATAGACCAACATACCTACATATCTATGTCAAACTATCTATCTATAGACCTACATACCTACATTTCTATGTCAAACTATCTATCTATAGACCAACATACGTACATTTCTATGTCCAACTATCTATCTATAGACCTACATACCTACATTTCTATGTCAAACTATCTATCTATAGACCTACATACGTACATTTCTATGTTAAACTTTCTATCTATAGACCAACATACCTACATCCCTATGTTAAACTATCTATCTATAGACCAACATACGTACATTTCTATGTCAAACTATCTATCTATAGACCTACATACGTACATTTCTATGTCAAACTATCTATCTAGAGACCTTCATACATACATCCCTATGTTAAATTTTCTATCCATAGAGATACATACATACATCCCTTTGCCAAACTATCCATCTTATACACCTACATACCTACATCCCCATGACAAACTATCTATATATAGACTAACCTACCTACATCTCTATGTAAAACTATTGATCTATATACCAACATACCTACATTTCTATGTCAAACTATCGATCTATAGACCAACATACGTACATTTCTATGTCAAACTATCTATCTATAGACATACATGCCTACATTTCTATGTCAAACTCTCTATCTATAGAGATTCATACATACATCACTTTGCCAAGCTATCCATCTTATACACCTACATACCTACATCCCCATGGCAAACTATCTATATATAGACTAACCTACCTACATCTCTATGTAAAACTATTGATCTATAGACCTACATACGTACATTTCTATGTCAAACTCTCTATCTATAGACCAACATACGTACATTTCTATGTCAAACTATCTATATATAGACATACATACGTACATTTCTATGTCAAACTATCTATCTATAGACCTACATACGTACATTTCTATGTCAAACTCTCTATCTATAGACCAACATACGTACATTTCTATGTCAAACTATCTATATATAGACATACATACGTACATTTCTATGTCAAACTATCTATCTATAGACCAACATACCTACATTTCTATGTCAAACTATCGATCTATAGACCAACATACGTACATTTCTATGTCAAACTATCGATCTATATACATACATGCCTACATTTCTATGTCAAACTCTCTATCTATAGACCTACATACCTACATCTCTATTTATCTATCTATCTATCTATCTATCTATCTATCTATCTATCTATCTATCTCTCTATCTATCTATCTATCTATCTATCTATCTATCTATCTATCTATCTATCTATCTATCTATCTATCTATCTATCTATCTATCTACCTACTACACTATTTAACTCCAACTTGTAGCTAATTATTTATCTATCTGACTTTATCTATCTTACGATCTATTAACCAATCTATCTATAGACCTTCATACCTACATCCCCATGGCAATCTATCTATCAACAGATCTACATACCGACATCTCTATGTCAAACTATCTATCTATCTACCGACTAGACTATTTAACTCCAACTTGTAGCTAATTATTTATCTATCTGTCTATCTATCTTACGATCTATTAACCTACCTACTTGCCTATTTACCTCTCTACATCTATCTATCTGTCTATCAGTATATGAGTAATCTCTTCGCATAAACAAATACATCCTGATATATATATATATATATATATATATATATATATATATATATATATATCGACCTATATACTACATCCCTATGTCTATCTACCCATATATCTACCTACCAGCCTCTTTGCCTTAACATGTACTTAATTATATATCGTACCGTACGTCTATTTAGCATAATATCACCAATCTATCTGTCTATATACCTACCTGACTATTTACCGCCCCACTTGTATTTAATTATATATATATTTACCTATCCATTTATCTCCCTATCTTTTAATATATCTATCTATTATCTCTCTGCCTAGATACCTCCCTACTTGCAACATATATTTCTGCTTGCAGCCAGCTATCTTTCTATATATCTATCCATCGATCTATCTATAAGTAATCTCTCTGCAGATGCAAAGGCATACCGATATAAATACAAACAAGTCTATTTAAATTCCAACCTGCCTTTTTACCCCAAACTTGTAGTTTATTTTCTATATATCCATCTTTTTCTCTATTCCATACTGCTATATAATTATTTATCTAATTATTTATCTATCTTTTCTACATAGCTTCCCATACATCTCTCTACCTATATATCTATCTAACTTGTTCATTGTTTTTTTGCTGGAGTACGACAAAGAGGTTAAAACTTACGAAAATGAAAAGTGGTGCATTAAGAAGAATATTCACAACATAACACGAGAAATCACAACGCTATTTTCTTCATTTCTATAGACAATCAGCTTCTGCGCTGTAACATACTAGACATAATATTTAGTGATTTTCAACAACTATTTCCCGAAACGTTTGGAACATGCACCTTGGTTATAGGTTATGAACTAAATAAGAACATGAGACATGTTATTGAGATCCAAATTGGTTGTGTACAGTGGAAACTTAATGGTTGTAAGTAGTGGAACTTTCTAATTAATTTAGACATAGTATTAATCTTAAATACAGGTAGATAGTTTTAAATTAAACAAGATACTTTATGAGACACAAAATGTGATCTAGGTACTGTATTGTCTGAACTGTAAAAGCAGTATGTAGGGGAAATCAAACGAAATTTATGTGTCAAGATGGAGGGGTATTTCCAACATACAACTGCAAAGAAAAACGAAACATCTATTTAAACAGTTTAGTAGAAACCGTGGCAAAGGTCATTTGAGAGTTGTTGCCATTAGGCACAACGTCTGTGCTCAAAAGTAGTTAGAAGTAAAAGAGAACGATTCTGAGTTAATGTTTTAGGAACTGAAATAAATTTTGAAATTCAACCGATGATGAAACCTCAACTGAAGTCCTGTGCAGTTTTAGATTTTTTAATTTTTCAAATTTTTTTGTTGGTACTAAGCCTTTGAGAAAAATAAATTGAGTGGCATCTATCTAACTGCCTATTAACATTTTTACTTGAACGAAGTATCTATATATCTATACATATATCTACCTATTCCTGCCAGTGTCCGGTGTTTGAGTTTCTCTTAGTACGCACGTAAAGTAGGAGATAATATTTCCATCCTATGAGATTGAAAGTTATAGTGAATGATGAATCCATTGTGCTAATTAAAATCCTATATGTTCACAAGTTTAAATTCCCGCCAATCCAAAAGGTGCAGCAAAAGTAATGTAAGTCGCAAAGGGATCCATGTAACGGGTATCACACTCATTTATTATGAAGTAAATTACTGAAGAAGACCAATGCGTACACACACAGATATATATATATATATATATATATATATATATATATATATATATATATATATATATATATATATATTATCTCTACTTGCAGATTTTTCACGATGGTAAAATCCAAGACTCTCGGAGAAAAAACTACAGAAGCAAAAAGGAAGATTAGAGAATTTTACTCACACATTATGAACGGTGTAAGTATTGAATAGGTAAAAATTAAACACATTAACATTCAGTTAATTTACATGCTGGATATTGTTGTTTAAAACAAAGAAATGGTTTGGAATGGAATAATGCCTGATGAAGCCGGACCTAAACGAACAATTTTTGAGTTACTTGGATGCAACTCGTCTAATTTAATTTCTTCATAAATAGTTCGGAAATTAAAATTAGTTCAGTTTTAGTAGATGTAACTTACGTGAAACTGTCCAAAACAGGCCCTTTGCGACCCGATCTCCTCTGTAAACAGGTACCTATTTTAGACTAGAAAAATAACTCTTTTCCGACCAAATTGTTGGTATTAACAGTATCCGGTTTCTAGAAGTTTAACCGTATTATCTTTACAAAATAATTGACACTCCCTTTGAGGGAAACGGAGAAAATTCCAGTTCCTTCCTTATCATTTCGGATTGTAAAAGGGGTCATATATCTGTTGTATGTTTTTCATATATAATATTATTTTCGTACATACTCTGAGATGGATTTGAAACGAAAAGCATTTTTGTGTACTCTTTAATGCCAGAATCGTAAATAATAATCACTCTGAAAAAATATTTGTATTTTATTTATAGGTAGACCTTCTTTACAAAGGAATAGAAGATACTGATATAGCAATCAGTGTGACCATTCGATCATTTTTTATTTTTCAGGTAAGAACTTTTCTTCCCCTCTTTTTAAAACAATTAATCAGCTCTTTTTTGCTTTGGTCATCTGAGATCTTGCGACTTGCTTTGCTTATATAGCGATTATATTCGTTGACGATGAGATTAAATGTTTCATAATTTATAGCATCATCACTTATTGCCTTGCTAACTATATCATCAATATTACTTAATTTACCTATGGAAGAGGAATCTATTTCATCTAATACATTGTGATAAACCATTTTATCTCTGAAAGACTTGTCAACAAAGCCTAATGTAGTTGCCCCAAACACACTAAATGCTAAAGAACTAATAATTCCGGTTGATATTCCTGCTATTCGTAAACTATCAGCTGTTATAATCATTCCAGCAGATATGGTGGACATGTATACATGCAACCGTATACTTTTTCCTCACATATCTATAATGCTCGATCTCTTTAATCAAATAATTAATCTCATTGATCTTTTGCAATCTCAAGATTATATCTGATTTATCATCTAATATTGGATATATGGGTGGTGCAAGCAGCTGGTATTGTCCCTTCCATTTAAAGATATGAAATCGATAGATTAGATTTATTTGAGTTTGATGGTGGTTTTTCTAACGGCTTTTCTGTTGCTTTGGTGTGATAAATCTAACAGTTTAATTTCTTTTCTTGAGTTTACTTTTCAAAATAGAAATATAATCATTTGTTCACTAGCACTTATTTAATCATATGATTATCTTGTTCGGTAATATATCAAATATCATGAGAGAGTCAACATAAACTCGTTCAAAGATACAGGTATAACTAACTTAATAACTGCTTCTTTAGAAGAACACATTAACTTTTCGTACCTTATTCAGGAGTATAGTGTAACCAATCACAATTGCAGGCAAACACTAGCATGATATACTGTGTTAATTGTGTTATTAGTCTCGCTTATTTATGTAAATACGTTCTTAAACCTTTTGATTTACCTCCCGAGGTATATAGATGCAGCCAAAAAATATTTCCAAATATTTAGAATCTGATAGTTTGATTCCAACATCCCTGGTAAGAGATTAGATTACATAGATTCTACAGGTGATGTAGATAGCATGAGGGTGTAGGTTGTAGAACTGATTAACCAACAGTTCTCATTGTAATGTATGCTACTACGAAAAACCAGATTGTGGGACATATTTGAGTAAGTTGTCATCTCTTCGTAATTCTTATTTTGCTTGATCTTTTCAACATTTTACGTCGTCAGTTTTTCTCTTCTATTATTCTGACCTTTTACCAAGTTTTCCACCAAGTTCAACTCTACGTGGACCATTTTTCCTCGGTGACTTTACCTTGTTAACCGTCATATTATCTTTAATATCTTATCTTTTCCACCTTATATTTAAATTAATAAAATAATGACAAGAGTATGAAAAGTAATAAAACCTAATAATTTGAATTATTTAAAAATTCATCAGGCTGAAAATGGATGCGTATACATGTTTAATTTAATTATCAAATTGAACAAGGTATGAATGAGTTTAATACGACTAGTATCTGCTGTCAACCTTGCTGAAGAGAGTTTCAAAACAGTGGGAAAACAGAAACAAAGATTACCATAACAAAATAATTATATATAGAAATTCTCGTGAGAAAAATAACGAACATTATAATTAATACTTTAAAAAGAAACGTGAAAATGATAAAATTACATAATACTTCGGAACCCAAAAGTTAGAAATGCCAGTGCATTAAAAAGCAATCTCAGATATGACACAACATTAAAATTCCATCCATGTACTTATTCTCGAAGGTGATTGAACTTTGCACATCCAGAAGGTGTTAGAGGTGTGAGATGTATAAAGGGGAGTAAAAACAAATAAAAATGACAAGATGCCATCCAACAAGAAAACAGAGAGAATGAAAAAGGGCAAATTTTATCATAGATGAGGTCCTGAGTCAGGTTCTCATATGTTTTTCTGAGGAAGTAGGGTTTTCAAAGATTTAGAAAAGCGGTAAACTGATATGCAGACACCAATGCCAGTTAAAGCCATTGATGTCAGTGGTACATATGTGTCAACAACATAAGAATTAGTGCATTTTTATTAGTCTGGATAATGTCAACGGACGTTCGTCTTGAGTAGCGAAATAACCAACAAGTATTTTGTTTTAATTCTCCATTTATTCTATCATATCTACGACCTTTGCCTCTACTCAATTCTACCTTTCCTATGTGTTTGAGAGTTATCAAACTAGCACTTAAAACTGGCAAAGGTATGCGTAGAGTGGAATTTGCCGGACAACTTGTGAATTGTTCATAATAATACAAAAGAGTTGAAGCAGAGAAATTCAAGACGGAGAGGATGGAAAGATCAAACAAGATAAGCTTTGTGAAGAGACGACAACTAACTCAAATATGTACTACTGTCACACAAATACAACAGATAACCGTACCAAAGGAAAAATAGATGCCATAAACAGACACAAATGACAAATTAAACCAATAGGTGAGATAAACAGAAACAGTAAAAGATGAATGTTATGAAAGACCTGAAAGCGGACAAATACCCGATAGACTGTGTACATTTGAGGCAGAACGAGAATCAAAGAATTTGTTAAAGATCTTGTCTGATCTTGTCTTGATCATGAAAGATTTATTGAAATAATTAGAAACAGGCATATATATGTATCACAAACAAATAAATGATATAACGAAATACATTAGCAAATAAGCAGACTACGGTAAATAAAATAAATTAAAGTCTGCTGCTGAGTATTGAAAACTGATAAGGCAACAGATTCCATGCCCCGTATTATTGGTAGTACTTAGCTATAGCGAGCTGCATCAAAGATTGTCTCATTCATGGATGATCATGTCATACCACTAAGTTTTAGCATTAGCTGAGTTAACATTTGCCATAGGTGTTTATGTTGTGGAGATTGCTACTAAATGAGTTCCAACTTGTATACTTCCCGAGGTATACCTCCTTACTTTCCGTTGTATATAGAAGTCTCCTTATTTTACCCTTCAAAGCAATCGAGCTCATATTACATTCATAACCAATATAATATAGCACTAAATTATCTCATAATGTTTATTCTGATTTGAACCTGGTATATTTGATTTAACATGCGGTGCTGCTATTACAATCACTATTCTTGTCTTGCTTGTCGACATAATTCTTACTCATGTTCTGTTCTTTTCGTTCGTTATCAACCTTTCGACGAATTGTTACACTTTGTTTATTACCTGCTGGAATACATTGTCTTGCTACATCGGTATTTATTTTATTTAGTCCTACAGAGAAATTATTTGATGAATTTTTGTCAGACTGTTTTTGTACGCAACAATGCTACCAATTTTCTAGTTAAAAGAAAGAAACCATCAGCACCCACAGCATACTCTAATTTGACCTTTAAATCCGAGATATATTGCTGACATTTGTTCATTATGTTTCATCTTGATCATAACCTTGCTGACACATTATTAAAGCTTTTATTAACGTTTCAAATGAGTCTTGTTTAGTAGCCTCAGATTGTATTATACTTCTCATGTAAGAAATTTACGCACCCATCATAGACCTCCTAATCACCAGCATAGTCTTCCGCGTGCCAAACCGCAACAACAGGTGTTGGATGTCTGAGTCACAAAGGTCATGAGTCTAGCAGAATGCTAGACTGACCACATGCTCATAGTCTCCAAGCTCAATATCCAGATTCAGTCTAGCAGACGACAACAAGGCAAAATAGTGCCCAGAAAGCTCATTGTCTCCAAACTGAAACAGGAGAATGTGAAATAAGCATTTGTCAAAGAACTGTGTAGCCAACTAGAAACAATTGATGCGAACTCCGAGAATGTCGAGGAAAACTGGACATCCTTTAGAGACTCTGTGTACACAGCTGCATCCAAATCCTTCTGTCCCACCACAGGTGAACATCAAGATTTGTTTGATATGAAAGATACTGCCATACAGAAACTACTGAATCAGAAACATCAGGTACAAAAGGCCTGTTTAGAAGATATCACTTCATCATCTAAGAAGGCACCCTTCAACAACATCAAGAGGACTGTTCAATGCAAATTCAAAGAGTTATAAGACTTATGGCTGAGCAACACGGCAGATGAGATTCAGTCCTACGCAGACAAGAATGCCACGAAGAACATCTATGATACTTTGAAGACAATCTACGGGCCACAGTCATCAGGAACATATCCAGAACTGTGTGCTGTCAACACCACACTGCTCACTGTCAAAGAAAATATACTACAAAGATGGGCAGAACACTTCCACAACATCCTCAATCAACAATCAGCTATTAGTGAGGAGGCAATTGATCGACTGCCTAAGTGGATATCAACACATCACTTGCTGATCCTCCAGC
Source organism: Margaritifera margaritifera (assembly GCA_029931535.1). Lineage (NCBI taxonomy): Eukaryota > Metazoa > Mollusca > Bivalvia > Unionida > Margaritiferidae > Margaritifera > Margaritifera margaritifera. Next base: position 148,095 of record JAQPZY010001112.1, on the reverse strand, counting down.
GCCAACTAAAACTGAGAAGGTAGTTGATCTGCTGTCAAATGGCAAAGCACCTGGAGCGGATGCTATACCGAAGTCTACAAAGTTATAGGCTTGCACACGGCATAGAAACTGAGTGAATTCTACCAGTCAATGTGGACTCAAGAAAATATATCCCAGGAGTACAAGGATGCATGCATTGTCCACTTGTATAAGCGGAAGGGCAACAGACAATCATGCAACAACCATCGGGGCATCTCCTTGCTCTCAATAACTCGCGGCAGAATTCTGCTGGATCGCTTTGTATAGTGTATCATATTGATCACGGGTTCCTGACTGAGAGTCAGTGTGGCTTCAGGAAAGAACGAGCGACCACAGATATGGTGATTGCAGCTCGTCAACTCCAGGACATATGCCAGGAACAGAACTCTAACCTGAACACGACATTCATGGACCTGACACAAACATCGGATACAGTCGTGAGGGCATCTGGAAGATCATGGCAACATTTGGTTGGCCAGGAAAATTCATCATAATGGTTCGACAATTCCATGATGGCATGCTAGCTCGTGTCGTGGAAGACGGTGAGTCATCTGAACCATTCCCAGTCATCAATCGAGTCAAGCAACGCTGTGTGTTGGCCCATCCCTCTTCGGTAGTATGTTCTCTGCCATGCTTACTGATGCCTTCTGTGACTATGATACTAGGATTGACATCATGTACTGGACTGATAGCAAGCTCTTCAATCTGAGGAGATTGTAGACAAAGACTAAGTTACATGAAATGACTGTTCGCGATCTCCTTTTTGATGACGACTGTTCCCTGAATGTCAAATCAGAGTCTGACATGCAGAAGAGCATGGACAATTTTTCTTCACCTGGTGACAATTTCTGTCCCACAATCAGTATCAAGAAGACAAAGGTTATACACCAACTACACCAGGAAAGCCTTACGTAGAGCCTACCACCAGAGTAAATAGCCAAACCCTCTTGGCAGTGGACAAGTTCGACTATCTCCGTAGTACACTATCTCGTGTAGTCCACATCGATGATAAAATCAACGCCAGAAGTGCTAATGCAAGTGTGACTTTTGGCAGACTACACGCAAATATGTGATAGTGCAGAGGCATCACTTTGCATACAAAACTGAAGGTCTACAAAGCCTTGTGTTGCCGTTCCTGCTGTATGCATGCGAAACATAGACAGCGTACAGACACCATTAAAGAAGCTGAAGTATTTTCACATGGGCTGCCTGAGGAAACTGATGAGGATAAGATAACAGGAAAGAGTTCCAAGAAGTCTCTCACACGGGCAGGCATTCCAATCATCCAGACTCTGCTGATGAAATCACAAATGAGATGGGCAGGCTACGTCACCAGAATGTTAGAATGTTAGAAGAGCGACTACCAAAGAAGATCTACTGACAGCGGAAGATGGGGACGCGATCTCAGAGAGGTCAGAATAAACGCTTCAAAGATTCCCTCAAGTCTTCCTTGAAACATTTCAACAGAGACCCTGGGAAGATCTAATACAGTATCGCTCCACTTGCCGCAGTTAAATCCATACTGGAGCTTTAGACTTTGAACGGAGGAGAATTGCAGAGGTAGTGCAGAAGCGCGTGCAGCGTAAATCTCAAAATTGCAGCAAATCCTCTATTGATCAAACAATTCCGAGGGTTGTCTCCTGTCCAGTGTGACAGAGATAGTTCAGAACACAAATTTGCCTGATCAGCCACTCACGTACTCACATAAACCAAATCAGTTAGTAATATCATGGTCATCTTCGAACTCGAAGGACGAACAACAACACTCTTTTTTGTCTACTTATATCATCATCAGTCATTTCCCTCTCTATTTTGTAATAGGGGTTTGGACCATTAATAGCAGTTAAATTGTTTGCTCTTAGGTATCTTTAATCACGATATGGAGGAATATTAAAGTTGTTGCTGAGCATGCTATATTGTTTTAGGCTTATCCCATTATTATTAAAGCTAAATTATTGATTATATGGTAAATATATTGAACTTCAGATAAAAGTTGTCTGATTTGAAAGTATATATGAAGTCTGTAAAGATACTTTGCTAATCTCTGGTATGCTCGAGTTTGATAAGTGCCAATAACTTATTGTACGTCCAGACGTTGCACACCATACAGCTCAAAAAGTTGATTCTGCCAGAATGACATATCACACTGAACCAAATAACTTTTGAGTGAATCATCACTTTTCAATTTAAGAGTGTAGTCTTTGTATATATCTAATGTCCTGTATGTGAATACTTTATGTTGCATATAGTAAACGTTTATGTCTCCGAGTAAGGTTTGAACAGTGTTAACAGCTGCAATAAATTGTGTTGCTGAGGAAAAACAATTCACATTTTGTATTACTGTTTAACTCTAGAGTCCTTTTAGAGCAGTTATGTTTTCAAAATACACCTTTCTATGAATGATGTATGATAGGTATGATCTATCATGGAGGTTTTCAAAACACACCTTTCTATGAATGATGTATGATAGGCATGAGGTATGTTACGGAATCATACCTCTGTTTCCTTTTTATATTGATTTAATTTATTAGTTTATGATCTCTGTTCCTAGTCTAAACTGAGATTGCCATATGAGTATACATACGACAACCTTTCAATCGATAAATGGTCACATGACTAATTGCGCGCGAAAATGATGTCGACCTAGTTCCTATAAACATTGCAAGGTCACATTCCCATTCTGAATCAACATGATGTTTACTGGTTAAGATCATAAAAACGTGGGAACGTAAACATTATGACGCATAACCTAGTTCCTGATTGGTTCGTAGAGAGTAATGTTATGGTGAAATACTTTGTTATTCAAGACGGAGAAAGGGTTTTTCAATTTGATTCTGCGCACTTAGTAAAGTATATATAGGAAATAATCCTATATTAAAGGATTCTGTTACAGTTACATAGAGAAGAGAGGTCATGTTTGAATTTGCAGTACAGTGTGGAATATATCTATAGTTATTTGGAGATTCATCCAATATCTATACAATAAAATTTGAAGTCAGTATTGTTCTTCATCTGAATTAACATACAGTTCCGTGGAATTATCGGGAACATTTCTAATACTTGTGAGATTCCAGACTTACAAGGGTTATTTGGATTTACTTGAAACTTATCAACACATTAGCACATCAAAGGCTATTTCATTCGGAATACTACATCCGGATTATTTGGATTAACTTCAGGAAGAGAACTTTAAAACATTTTTAGGACTTTTTAGGATATTCTATACTGTAAGTTATTTTTAATTCTTTCACTTTGATTGTTTGTTGAACTATATTAATTCTTTTAATACTTTAGGAAATTAAAGATTTGCATTTTAATCTTGAAAGCTTGTTTGTGTCTTTTATCTTGTTACATTACCCCTAGAGTCGTAACAGGTATCATTGAGGTTTTCAAAATACACCTTTCTGTGAATGATGTATGATAGGTATGAGGTATCATGGAGGTTTTTAAAATACCCCTTTCTATGGATGATGTATGATAGGAATGAGGTATAATGGAGGTTTTCAAAATACACCTTTCTATGAATGATGTATGATAGGTATGAGGTATCATCGAGGTTTTTAAAATACACCTTTCTATGAATGATGTATTATAGGTATGAGGTATCATCGAGGTTTTTAACAGTTGGTACATGAAATATAATGATAATCATTCATATATAGTATTATCCTTTTATTACAATTGTTATATGCCATATTTGCATTTGAAGCGAATGACATTACCTTTTCCGCATTTACTAGATCTTTTTTTTATTTGTTTGCTCTTTTGTTTAAAGTCAGAGGCTGATTTTCCACACTTTCGGTCGAAGGTGAAATATCATAACGGAAAAAAATATATGAACGTAAGGGATTATAGTCATGATCTCGTTTCCTGGGACTACAACACCGGTTCAAAAAGTCCGACAGAATACGACCAAGCAATTCTCTTTACAAGGTAAGTGTACACCGTAGAAAACCGGACCATTTGATGATACAATGACTACGCGCTTAATACGCCCAACTTACGAGGGAAACATGTTACAGACATGTTGTTAAATAGCCAGGAAAGATATTTTTCCCTATTTTTAAATTAAAGCTTTATACTTTGTAGAAAGATTGCAGCGAATTGAATTCTGCATTCATTCGTGTCTCTGAAAGTTCAATTACTTCTGATAAATACATAATAGTGTTTACAATTGCTTTGATACAATGTGCTTGGGGTATGCAAAATTTCGCTCGGATTCCATATTTCATACAATTTCTACCTAAACAGATTTAAATAACAAACTGTCACAACTTCTTTGCGTTAAACAGACCTGGAAAACATTTTTTTTGTGGGTGGGGGTTGGGGTGATGTGGTTAAGTTTCAATACTCTTGACTAATATTGCAATGTTTATGAATTACTCTGAATAATATGTTCCATTGGATACGCCTGAATACGGTCAAAAACCGATTGCTAGGTTTTATTGAATTTCAGAGACTTTAATTTTACCAAATCCTAAAAAACTTAATTCAATATACTCTCACTGATATAATAAACTCCTCAAATGTTTGTACATTTAAAACAGTTATGTGCAAACAGAAATCACTTCCATAAAGTATATGGTTAGATAAACATCAAGCAGATATTTCTATAATCTTTATGGTTCATTATAATTAAAATTCTAGGCAGTGCCTTTGGTATCGAAATATCGTGTGACATAAACTGTGTTGCAGTTCGAATATGTCTCTCTGTGTTGCTTGCATGTTTTACAATTTGTATTTAATCCACTCTTCTTCGTCCGAAATTACTCGTAATTTCAAAAGAGAAAAAAAAAAAAAAAAAAAAAAAAACTAAAGGACGAAAACAGAAAAATGTCAAATAATAAAAAAAATAAAAATAATTAGATAGTATAATCTTGCTTCCAAGGCAAGTCCAGGTTGGCTGCCACAGTGTGTCCCTAGGAAATGTACTTAGCTTCCATGTCCTCGGCCTGATGTAGCCAAAAAACTGATTAAAACCAACCAATGAACCAAATGCAGCTCTGATACAATATTTTTCCACGTCTTCTGTTGATAGTGCCAATTGGATCAGAAATGAGGCAGAGTTTATACATTGAAATTGTACCTATTATATAGTGCAAACTGTCAAGGTGGCTAATCATTTGTGCAGTAGATGTGCCTTTAGTCAAACAAGTTTAGTACAGCAGATGTTAGTACGCAAAGAATCAACTTTAGCCTAGATATATCTGCCTAGCAGCCAATGGAAATTCGAACAAACAACAATGGACTAACAACTGGAGAAAGAGATGTAGGGTGTGGAGATTCGTTAATTTAACTCAAGACCAGAAAGATACAAAGCAAGCGCATTAACACTATGATGCTGAGATCCGATTAAGATACTACTACCGCTACTACTACTACTACTACTACTACTACTAATATTTATAATAATAATAATATTATTATTATTATTATTATCATTATTATTATTATTAACACGATCCTCATTATTCAGTGTTCCATCATTATGACCAATCATTACAACATGCATTTTCAATGCTCTTTCCATCAGCACACACATTATGTAAATGATCTTCTTTAAAGACAAATCCCAAACTGGTCCAGTAAATCAGGTATTTTTGCATTTCATTTTTTCGTTAATACAAATTAGTCTTCACTCTTTTTTTCCCTCAGTCTCTTTTTGTTTTCTTTGTCGGAGTTATTGCGCATTTTATCCACATGTCTCAAGAACTCTGGATTTTGTAATTGTTAAAACTACAATATATTTTTCAGAAGTAACTGCTGACTATAGGGTGCTGTGGGGAACAATTTTTCACAAAAATATAGAGCTTTAAAGAGAAAAAAAATTAGGCAAAACTTATCTTTCACAGACATATAACAATGTGTTTGGAAGGTATGACGCACTTAATTTGGGCATATTCTGCCTGTAATCATTGTATCTGCAACTTTAGGCTTATTTCCAGTGAAGTATTTATCAACAGCACTCGGCTGTTACTATTGTCTGTTGTTAGATGTTGTGAGTGTACTGATTTGTAGACTGGCTGTCTGTTTGAGAAAGCTTAAGCAACATTTCTTGAACATGTAACCAAAAAGATCAGATAACAGTGGGTGGGGTCCATCGCACAAACAATTTTGATTTTTAAAATTATGTTTGATTTAATCTGCTGTTTAAGATTTGGTTGGACCGGATTGGGCTCAAGGAAAGAAGAGAAGTTAAGATTTGTATTTACACATTAACTCATAGATTATTATTATTATTATTATTATTATTATTATTATTATTATTATTATTATTATTATTATTATTATTATTATTATTATTATTATTATTATAACGATCTTTCCAAATGAATCTGATCTTCCGAAAATCGTGTTTTTCAACTTTTTAAGGAAACAAACAACATGCCATAGCACGGTGCAGCAAGTCAGATATACTGAGCAATTGCTTTCTAGATCTACATATCAATTTTTTCAAGGTCGAAGGCACAAGCAAAATCAATCGGATGCACAAAACCGTAAAGAAAATATTTTTCTTTTTACATGCCGTTTTATTACAGTGAAATGCCAAGTTGGAAAGCAAAGAACAAATGCAAACATAAGACGTAAGCAAAATATGCATTTACGCACTTTCTTGAAACGGCGAAACTCGTCCAAAATAGGTTTGATTTTGCTATAAGAAAACAGCATGTAAACACATACTTTATCAAGTTTCCAGTATTTGCAATTGTTCTCGGTTTGTGTCGTCCGCCTTGACAAAAGGATTCGTACATTTTTACAGTGTTAGCCAGTTTTTGTATGATTTGCTGCACCGTGCTTTGTCATTATATATGTTTTTGTGCAAGTGTGTGCTTCTGTGTTTGTTCAGCGAATTGAGTAAACGAAACTAGTTTCCAATGTTTGAAACATAAAAGGCTGGCGGCGTTTTATGTAGATATGAAAGGAAATTTGTGACCCATTATAGCATCACGTCTTGTGACTAGCAACGCAAAGAAGGACCCGATCGCGAACTGAAATGGCGATTTGGGACTACCATGCACTCAGGTTTTGTGACTAGCAACAATGCAAGGCGCAAAAGTCTTTTAGCGACTAAAATTCATGGCGGGTTGCACCCAGCGGTGACGGGAATGGCACGGCTGGGTGGCATGCGCTTGGATCATGGCTTAGGAAGCTCGCGGCGGATAGCGCTCGAAGCAGGCAGAGGGCCTTAGCGACCGGGAGGGGTCGGAGAAAAATCCCTGGAGACCAGTGCCGACGTCGAACATAGGACGTGCGAGTGGCCGTAACTAGGCAGACGGTGTGGTTGCGACAAGCCCCGGCGTGAGCAAGTACTGCCACGCGCAAAGCGCCAAGTACAGTAGGGGGTTCGATTTACTACACTGCTAGAGCTGCGGAACGGGCGTTCGGGTCGATGACAGGATTTAAATCAGCGCGACGGCTTCATGTCCACGAAGCTGGCGCTGAAAAAAGCGAAGAAACGAAAGGTGTATGCCAGGGTGCCCGACCAGCTGGTGGCACCTAGGAGCAATACAAAAACTATACGAGTGGCGACTACAGAGTCGCCACGATTATCCTTGTCTTGACCCGATAAAGCGACGATTACGCGCGCGTAGCCGACGACCACGGATACCCAGCAGAGTACAATCTACGACCAGTTCTAATGGCAGATCATCGCCCAGCAAGGGATCCCCGCGCCTCAGAATGTCGTCGTAGTCCTCCAGCTCTTGGCGCTGGAGAAAAGCCAGGAGCGCACACGATGGTGTTCGACAGGCTTTCCGTGACGGAAGTGAGCCTTCGCTTCAATGGTTACCTCTATCCAACAGAGGAAATCATTCTGGACTGTAGATCAGCCAGAAAGACTTCACCGGACTTTACTCAATCTACTACTTTAGCCTGGAGCACATCGACCTGGTCAAACAGTCGACTGTGGACATGTACTTCAAGGCCTGAGGCTAGGCAGACCCTGAAGGCACGAACTACCGTGCCTTCACCGTCATCCTCTCGGTAACTCGTGACCCTCACCAAGGGCTAGCTTGTAAAGCTCGCCTCATCTTGGCGGGAAGGCGGTGCCAGGTTGCGGCTGGCCACCAGCGAACTCCACGATAGCGACGATATCATGTTGATGGCCACACATCCCTTGACCTGCTGCGGCTTGTCTGCCCTCTTAAGCACTTTTCTGGCGTCTGCAATGGCGCAGCAGGAACTAGGCTGGCCTCGTCAACCTCGACACATCTCAGAATCGCGGACGCACTTGGCGGCGTTCCGGACGCCTGGTCACCTGCTCTACTTTGACAGGGCTCATCGCGTACCACCCAAGCCCGCGGATGTGACCCATGCTTCTTCCTCTCACCTACTCGACCTATTTCACGGTCCCTGTACAGAAAAATGACGGCGGGCCGATATGTTCCCTCTTCCGTTGACCTCGACCATATCGACCTTGAGACGCCGACGCAAAGAAGTACGCCGGTAATATAAAGACACTCACGCGAAAAATGTAAGTGGAGGACCATGACGCGGCCGCAAGAAAGTACATCTTGACACTACGAAGGAGTGGTCGGGCAAAATGATCGCAACATCAAAAGAATATGTAATCGCCAAGATGTAGGAAAAGTCTTCAAGGACTGCGACAGAATGATCATCTCGCTGGACATGACTTCTAACGGGGTCATGAGCGTGTCGATTCCTGTAAAGCACCCAAGATGCGGCAATAAAAAGCTATAAAGTCGCATTCGTCGCAGACTTGGGGTATTGTGGATTTCCAAGGGGGGCGACCGTATGGCTGGCCCCCTGGATATGGGTTCGAACAGGGTCGTGACCGTGGCAGATCCTGTCGGCCCACAGGATTCGGCTACAAAGGCTTACGTTCAGGATGTCGACATCGAATACGAGACGTTATCAACTGTTTTCCCGTTCCTGTTGGCCACTGGGAAAGCCATCTGATGCGAGGGCCTCAACGTCGACGCTCAGACAGCTGGCGGCTTGACTTCCTTAACCCTGTTTGAATTCTGCAATTAGAATCAGCAGCAACCCAAAAATGTCATGGCGGAGTGGCCCAGCATCCACAAGGACGCCGCCGTATAGGATTAACTTGAAAAAAGGAGGCCAACGTCGATAAGAAATATTGGCTGCTGGTGCAGGAGTACCAGAAAACCCCAAGCCTACTCGAGGGCAGTTGGGGATCATCGCGCTTGAGTTGCAGCAGCAGGCAGTCTCTCCATAAGGAGCGATCCGCTTTTTTACAAGGATAACGCGAAGGTGGGGGACGAGGCCTCCCCGTCGTCCCTGCTTTCGCAGTAAGAGGAATAACCTACGCCCACTCGCGTCAGAGGGCGATGACCCCGTTTCTTTTTCAAAAAGCACCTACCCTCTTTAAAGGTCCAGATCAATAGCCATAACGATCCGGGAAAACATCTACACCGACTTCAGCCTAATCACCATCGTGCGGGCGCTCCAGGGTAAAAGATCGAGGTCTACAGGTGCGGGATCGCCTGGAACACCTTGGTTGCGGATGACCAATTAAAGTTCTACCTCAATCCGCTAATCAAGGAGGTATGAGCCCGTACCGTTCGACGACCCGCAAAACTATCGCCTTAACAGACAATTGGAGGTGGAGTGAGCCCTGCACGCGTAGGCTGAGCAGCGGCAGGGACTCTAAAAGAAGTAACTTCGCGTGACCCACCGTGGACGGCGCCTTGACCGTTGTGTCCATTGCAGGCGGTGTTGCCCTATTGACCACTATCGTCGCCATGCCCATCGCAGTCAGTCTCGATTATCTGTCCGTGGGCTGCGGTCTGCTTTCTCTGGTCGCCGCCTCACCGTAAAGGCCAAGAAACACGACGAAATTCGAGTTCTTGCCGAGGCCAATCTCAACACCATCCATTACTGAGTGTTCCAGGCGCTGCACGACTCATCAATATCCGAGGAAGAGCTCCAGTAAACAAGGGCCTCTCGGGCGAGTTCATCGCCTGTGGTTCTTGCGGCCGCAGAGGACCATTTGTCGAGGATCCGGGCTTCGTCGACCTGTTCCCAGTGACCATGAATATCTACTTGATCCTTCTGGGCGAGACCGATCTCAGCAGGTACGAATGGTTTGTTGGGAGGCCCCCGCGTCTGACCGTGTGGGGTTGCGCAATGGAGGGGCCCTATTTAAGGAGCTCCTAAACATTCTTTTGGTCACGTCCGAGCAGGAATTCATGGAGTACCTCGACGCAACTGAGGACCAATTACGCCACGGGCCAGCTGAACCGACCCACCCTGCCCCGCGCAGAGTTTGTGGAGAGCGAGTTCTAGTCCGACGTCGGCGCTAGTCTCCAGGGGTTTTCTCCGACCCTTCCTGGTCGCCAACAAGGCCCTCTCTGGCCGATTCGCAAAGCTTCCTACGCCATGATCCTAGCGTCATACACCAAGCCGTGGCCTTCCCGCCAATGCTCGGCACACCGGCCGTGAATTGTAGTCGCCAAACGTTTTTTGCGCCTTGGATTTTTGCTAGTCACAAAATGTTACGGCATGGTCATTCCAAACCGCCATTTCATTTCGAGATCGGGCCTTTACATGCGTTGCTAGTCACAAAAGGTGATGGTATGGTGGCCCCAAATCTGCGTTTTGCATCAATTGTTTTTTTCATTCGTATATTTCTTTATTTATATTGTGACCATCCTGATTCATAAAGTCCATATTACAGTATATGCACTGTGTAAATGTTCCATATATCATACCAACACATGTGATGGACTATCTTTATGTTATTTTTGTATCAAATAATGTGGTATAGTTTACAATGATGAATCTATTTTTAATGTGTTGCAATTGTAATGGACATGTTTTGGGTCAAAGGCACCAGGATATAAAATTCATGCTGTGTGGGATATGTTTATTCCACATGACTTTCTCATATGGGCAAAGGTTGTCGCAAAATGTGTAGGAATGAGACACAAGTTTATTTTGCCTTGCCTCATTTGAATACTTTGGGGGGGGGGGGCAGAGGGCCGGAAGGGGAGAAAGAGTATAAGCCATACGAGCCTTCTTCTTAGTGGAAAATATTTAATTTCTCATCATGTTTCACTAACAAGTTTATCTAATACAACATTATGAATGCCAGAGTTCTGTCTGTAAATGAAGATTAAATAGTTTTGACTGCTTTAAAATAGCACATTGTACAAATACACATAACGACTTTTTAATTTTTAGACATATACTGTATCTGAATAACACTTTTCTTGACGGTAAGTACACACACACACACTCTCTCTCTCTCTCTCTCTCGCTCTCTCTCTCTCTCTCTCTCTCTCACACACACACACACAAACATCAGAGACAAATGTACCATACAAATTTGAAGGTATTTTGAATACAAGCCACGGAGGGATTTCTTATTTTGGAGTCAGTATCAATTAAAAACGATGGTATTCTCAAGCTGCTACCAACTCATTGGGTTGTGAATCTTTCCAGGACGTATAACACGTACTAACATTGTAGACGTTCAAAGTTGAAAGGGTAATTTTTTGTGTCACACACACAGTCTTCTACTGATTTTATGTCATATTTTTGAAATATATAAATTATTTACAACTACATCTCTCCATTTCCACGAAGTACTATTTAGAAGTCATAATTATAATTATTTGTCAGGGTTATTATATCTCAGCTTATACACGAAAATATATAGTAGTACCTTAAGAGACCACCTGTTAAATTGACCAGGAAATTTGATTTTATCTGTGTAATATAGGTCTCTCACTCACCCCCTCACTCTCTCTCTCTCTCTCTCTCTCTCTCTCTGCATTTCCCCCTACTCTTTCTCTCTCTCACTCTCTGCTTCTGTATTTCCCTCTCCTCTTTCTCTCTCTGCATATGTATTTCCGTCTCCATCTACTCTTTCTGAATTTGTAGTTCCATCATTTTTTTCTGAAGCTGAAGCTTTATTAATTACAATTCCATCTTTTTTTAAACTATAATTCCCTTAATTTTTTATCAAAACCAGATGCCAGACGTAACCTATAAATATTTATATGCTGGCTAGAGTATTGGCCCAGGCAGCCGAGAGTGGCGACAAAAACCACCAGCTTCTCAGTTTATTTGCCAACGGCGTTCTTGGTGGACTACATTAATACCTGTTTCATTTGCTTGCGCTGTGTACCCGCGACGCTGACTACAAGTTCCCTGACCTTCTAGAGTATATCAGCCAAGATGATATCACCGAACCAAGAGCTCGTTGAGGTACTCTTCTACCAAGACGTTTTGCTCTTGTACTGTGGGGTAGTGACCATATGCCCGTATTGTGCTACAGTTTATGTGAATCCACTTCTTGGTGTCCTACGGCGATATGCTCGTTTTGTTGATGCAGTACGACCCCATTCCCTTGGTCTGTGGTGGTTGTTGCGCACGTCTACCATCTGGTGATATAACGTATTCCGCTCTTCGAAAGCCGTTAGGTACATTTTGTGCTTCAGGACGTGTTTCTCGACTGGTTTGGATACTCCCTTGGCCCTCCGTATTTTGTTGTTGTGTTGCCAACCAGGATAGAGCACATCTTGGGTCCGAGGTCAACAAACTTATCCATGGGTCGCCCGCAGCAATCGTCCTTAAACTTGCCAACACCTGTTTTCTTGGCTGTGCTGAACAGACGGTGCTCTTTTGGATAGTCGCCGTAGCAGGCTGTCGGTGTCCGTGTAAAGGACGCTCGCCCTTTCGCCATAATTGGCTTTTACGCGGTTGTAATAGAATTCATATATCATTAACTTGCTCAGATCCAGGATCGACATTCCAGTATATATTGCCCGACTTAGCTTGAGATCAACCTTTGTGCTGTGAACTGCAACCAGGTTGTCATAAAAATTGTCCGAGACTTCAACTCTGGGCCAGCAATGATCTACCACAGCTTGTCTTCCTGGTCCTCATGCCTTACTAGGTCCACAGGGATCCACTTCCTGAGATTTTCCATGGTCTTCAGGAATACAGACTATGATCAAACTCCAACGTTCTGTGAATTTTTGGGATGCTCATGCCAAGGTAGAGCTGAAGTTCCGGTAGTTAACAACGTATTGCTTTAAGGACGCAGGCTGGGAACTAGCTTCATGCTTTCAGTGAACTTAACCCCAAGTTAGTTCACTAAACAGCGCTGAGAGTCACTCAGCCAACTCACTGGGATATACAGTGCCTCCAGGTCCAGTGGGTAGTTCTGTGTGCATCATGGAGCTCCTCTGGGAATTTAACTTCCTCTTCGAGGATTTACCCCTTGAGCAAATCATCGGCGATTGATTCGAGTGCGGGCAGGTTGACCCATTTAAAACCTCTTGATATAGAGTCTGCATCATTACCCAACCATACAGGCCGTTATGGTCAAGGTAGGCAATCCAGTTGGTTGGTCTTTTACTGTCATAGTCCGGGTACATTAGGTTGTTCACTTTTGCGTGGCGTGGACTGGCCAGGGAAACGCCTCTGCGGATCACCTTCTCGATAAACAGGTACATGTCGATGTCTGTCAACAACTTGAACATAACAGCAGCCTTCATCAGAAGTGCATCCCAGCTCACCTCGTGGGTAATGTAGTACAGGGCAGGATTGAGGCTGTAGTATGCCAACGACATTCTCCGGAATTCGTCGAACGTGTCCGCCAGAAAGAGCACATCGGTTTTTAGATATGGATCATATTAGTTGCCACGGTTCTGGCACTCAAACGAACACTTTTCCTTATATTCCTTCTCTGGTGAATTGCCTATGGAGGACTCCATCGGCGGAAGCTGCGTTTTTACGAACCGCTCCCAACAGCTCATGTATTCGTACAGGAAGACATCTTTTTTTGGTTAGAAGGTGTTGCGGAATCATACCTCTTTTTCCTTTTTATAATGATTTAATTTATTAGTTTATGATCTCTGTTCTTAGTCTAAACCGAGGTTACCATATGAGTATGCATACGACAAATTTTCGATCGATAAATGGTCACACGCTGGTAGTGTCACGTGATCTATCTCGCGCTCATAACCTAGATTATGTGTACTTTTACTTCATTGAAAACAACAACATGTTGATTGTTAGTTCTGGCCTAATATAGCATTCTTGAGGAAGAAATTGTGTTTACTGGAAGTAAGTACCTTCTATAGGCTTCCAAAGGCTTCGAATGCTGACAGGAACTACGTAGTGGGTTTATTTGATTCTGCGCACTTAGTAAAGTATATATAGGAAATAATCCTGTAATTATCATTCTTTACAGCTACTTTAAAGACAGAGGTCATAATTGAATTTGCAGTTCAGTGTGGAATATATCTATATTTATTTGGAGATTCATATATTATCTATACAGTACATTTAGGAATAAGTACTGTCTTCATCTGAATTATCATACAGTTCCGTGGAATTATCTGGAACATTTCTAACACTTGTGATATTCCAGACTTACAAGGATTATTTGGATTTATTAAGAATTTAATATCGTCAGCACGTTAAAGGCTATTTCATACTACATCCGGATTATTTTTATTAACTTCCGGAAGTGAACTTTAAAACATTTTATGACCTTTAAAATATTCTATACTGTAAGTTATTTTTAATTCTTTCACTTTGATTGTTTGTTGAACTATTTTAATTCTTTTAATACTATAGGAAATTAAAGATTTGCATTTTAATCTTGAAAGCTTGTTTGTGTCTTTTATCTTGTTACATTACCCCTAGAGTCGTAACAGAAGGGCAACATCGTTCTCTGCTTATCGAGGCTGCAGTTCATAAACTGAAAGATGTCTACAAACTGCCCCAGAGAAAACGCTATGTACGTTGCCATGTTGCTTTGAACGGCGTTGATGTTCTCTGTTGAGGCTGTTAATATGACCTGCATGATAAGATGACTATGGTAGACACACAGAATATGACTCACAACTGGCACCTTCGTTTGTTTTCTTGGTAGATGTTTAGCTTTAGATTACATGTTTTGTGGGCGGCGCCAAGGTAACTGTAGCTGATATGGCAATGGTCACGCACCCTCTATTGCATAAATCCTCTTCACTGATCTGGCAGTCTGTTGCTTCCTGAAAGTCCTCGTGGTCGTCTCCGTCCATGATCATCTCGGCCGGATCTCGAAACACGTCTCAGATATCCTCCATCTCGCCTTCAGTGTACCTAATGAATATGGCCACGGTGCAACATCGCAGCAGGTCACTATATAGCAGAAGCTAGATGGGACCTGGTTAGCAATATTTGGCGTTTTGCTTTAGCCAGGATTGCCAGCAGGGCCTTCCACTGGCACGTTCATTGCCTCGAAATCAGCATAATTGATGTATGGGACACGCATCTCGCGGTGGTAATTCTGGAATGATAGGATGTTCTTGGCTGACTCTGACAAGGATACGCTCTTTGGCTTTTCTTTTATGCCGCGGCAGTCTTTCGCGTTGGCTTCCAAAAATCTGCCCTGCTGACGATGTGGAGGCACCGGTGGCAGAGGTGCTTTCTTCTGTTGTTTCTAGTGTGCTTGTTTACCAAACAGCGTAGGCTCTTTGTCCAGACATAGTGACTATTTTCTCTTTTATCTTCGGTGCATGTAACAAGGAATAAGCCAACAGTGTGTTGCAGAGTCGGATCATAGAAATCAACCTTATGGCGAGGAGAGAGAACTGGGCGTTATACTGGAATACAAGGCTCAACCCTATGATGTGGGGTCAAATCAGGAGGCTCAACCACACGTCTAGGAGCCGGAACTTGTCGTGGGGCTGGCTGAAGAGCCGCAGTCTCATATAGCGCAAGCAACGCATCGTATTAACTCTGGATTATATGCCCTCTTTGGAGCAACGCGGTCAAACGAGTGATAGCTTACTTAATGCTGCACTTACATCAATAGTTATACATATTATTCCAATTCTTTAAATAGATTTTGTATGTGCTTCTGAGAAACTGTATATGTGTTAACCCAATTCTCTAAATTATTTTTTGTTTTGCTTGTAGTTCACATATATCTTTACTACATTGTCTTCTTGCTATGTTTCTACTCTTGATGTCTTTTGGACCATGAATACAACTACAACTTGCACATGTCCTGCAATTGATCCATGTTTCAATCCCACACTTACAACATGGGTATACCCCACATCCTCTTCCACATTCTACCATATGCATAGCACAATACTTACCAGCACAGTTGTTCCCACACATGTCTTTACTCCTTAAAGGCAACCAAGCGCACTTGTTTTTACCTCAAAACACCATGTAGGTGCAAATTATTATACCCACTTGCCCATATTTTTAATACAATACCCCACGCGCCCCGTGGATTGACTGCTCTAGGGACTGACATACAGGCAAATGCTCTTTTGCACCCCACAGGTCTCTTTATACGCATGTTTTACTCACGGTGGACACTGGCTGGCACAGGACATCACTTGACTGTTGGGTTGAATTGGGGGAATTGGGAATCTAGTACATATTTATTGATATGATTGTAAAATGTACAAGACAGTTGAAATGAAGGATCATCCAACAACGCTCGACACAATTTTACAGCAACTACTTCACAGCGAGTTTCATTTCTGGGCAAACAAAGAAAGGAAGAGATTATACAAAAAGGGTTTCAAGCATTTGAAAAATCCTTTGATATGATTCACGGAAATATTTTAATGCCAAAACACCCAACAAAACAAAACAGTTGTTGAGCAACTGTTCTCGAATAATTTCAAACCACATAACCGATTGAACCTTGTGATTATTGCGATGCAAAGTAATGAGTGTTGTTTAATGCATTGTATGACTCACTATCATGTGTAATGCGATTTGAATGGTCATCATGTGGTCGGTGTTGACAAAACGTATAGTAGGATATTGTCAATCAACACGTTGAATTATCAAGCAAATGTCATAATTTTGTCCCCTTTTTGCTATGCCCACAATTAAGTTGCCAGCAAGGTACAGAGTTTGTGGATTTACAAGTTGACGTTGTCACACAGCTTGATCGAAGGTAACACATAGCTCGATCGAAGGTAACAAATCTCTTTAGATACTTTAGAACGACAGGAATTGATTTACCGCTTTTAATCCGGCGCCTCTAGAGCCACAACAAGACGTCAAGACAACGAATTACGGCAACGTTATTTTCGCAATTTAGTTGTGACAGCCATATCCACTGCATCTACTGTCGTAGGTGTGTGAGGGAGTCTAATAAACTCATTACGGATTAAGATGCTGACGTCCACATAAAGGGGTGTCGTGCCAGACATCTTTAGATGTCATCATCAAATGGAGCGCCAAAGTTGGGCAACACGGAAACTTCATATAACACCGAAAAAATGGAGGAACATCGTTTTCAGCGAGGAGCCTTGGTTTCCAACCTCAGAAGATGGTGGTCAATAAGGAATGTGGCGAATGATTCTCAGAGAACTAAATAGTTGAGTGTAATTGTTTTCGAACTGAAAGCGTCATGCTTTTGGAAGCCATCAGCTATAATTTCCTTTTTAGACTTATTGTTGTCGCCGGAAACAAACATGACGTCGCGTTGATATATAGGGCAGAGATTGATTACAGAGCCTGTTTTGTATTGCAGCTACGAGGAAATCAACGGAAATAAAAAAAATGTCAGCAACTTCAGACAACATGCAGCAAGGTTAACATTTTAACGTTAACATGATATATACTTCATGGATTGACCATTAATATCACCGTATTTAGATCATATTAAGCAGATGTTGGTAGGATTTGGACACCATGAAACATCAGCGTCAACCTGGGAAGGTTAGGGAACTTGCGGTTGCTCTTGTGGATAAGATGGTCACAATCTCGTCTGTGAATTCATAAGCTCACAGTTCCTATAATGTATTCGCATTAGGGCCTTCTCATGACATACTGGTGTCTCGATGATGACGTAACGTCTGCGTGTCAAGTTAAGCATGTCACGAGGTCAGTTTGTTCTACTAAAATTTGTTATTACTCTGTTTTATATGGCTGAATTCGATTTGCTAAAACATATAGTGACAACACTCTTGGACAACTGATATATTTGTTTGCCTTCGAGTTCGTGACTTCTGAATCAGATATCATTGATAAGCTCCCTCCATAATCGCGTCAGACACGAGTCACTAAATCCAGTTATATAGTCACATATATTAGATACAGCCAATATTGCCATCTGGTATAATCATGATATTTATATTACGATAGATTTACAGTAATGCAATAAACGTAAAGAATTTATATCACGTAATTTAAAGTCAAATTCTACCAGTTTTCTGCCAGGGAACTATTTCTCTTGCAAGAAGGTCTAGCGCCATTGAATAATAAACTAGTGCCCTCGCTCGACGAACTAGTACTCTCAGAGATTATGTTGCGTTAATGTGTGTTAAGATAAACAAACAAGTCACGAGGTCAGTTTGTTCTACTTCAGTAACGTGACATTTGTCTTCTCATTATTTTATCTTGCTGCATTTGATACCAAAACGAATAGTGATATCCTTTTGCAATCACGATATTTGTAGGGGCCTCAAGTTTGTGATTTCGGAGCTGAAATTATTGAGTATGTCTTTCCACTATCGAGTCGAACAGAAGTAATTAAATTCGGTCCCATAGTCACGTACATGCGGCTCAACAAATTTCGCTGATGACATTGGATGTTGACACTATAGGTACATTAGTATACCTGTTTATGTCGATGTAATCATTGTGGCTTTAGCTTTACTTTTCGCACCTTTATTTCCTCTTCTTTTGCAGTGCATTAAGGGAAATGTATGTAGAATTTTTATAATATTAATCATGGAGTGGTACGTTTTTGAATCGTTATATTTTGAGGATCCTCATCAGAACAACGGATAAGTTTTTAATGTTAACCTTTAAGAATGTAATTCTGATATTTAACCTTTTCCTTTATTTCCATTCAGGTATGTCCTACCGAGGTCAAGTATGTAACATTGGTCTCAGAGTTCAGCTCGTCCATTCAGATGATTATTTTATAACGGTTTACACTGCAGCACACGAACTTGGACACAGGTAAGTAGACTCATTACACCCTATTTGTATCTTACATTGTATTCACTTGCTTAGTACTTTTGATATCCCGTGGGGGATTCTTGGTTTCAAAATATGCAAATGTTACATACATAGTTTTCTTAATTATAAATTACGATCTATATATTTTATGTAAACTATATCTGACAATTGGGGTATTGCTTATTCTTTCTATCTTGCTCTATTGTTTTTTAAAATTTGAATTAACATTTGCCAATCCTGCAATACTTTTTTTGTTAAATCATTCTGAATATGTATATATAGTTATTTTATTTTTTCAGTTTAAATTTGTCTGCTTATTATTTTATCCCTCTGTGTAGCCATTTTAGTAATTAAGTTTTCTCTTTAATCCATTTGTTCATTTTTTTAAAGATAATTTGGGATGTATCTAATTGCTAAGTCAGTAATATCTGATTTGCTTTGTTCTGTTCCTAATTTAAAATTTTTTGAATTATGCGAATACCACGATCGAATTTTGTACATCTCTTATAATGATTCTTTATATTTTGTACATCTTCACATGGCAGCCGTGAGCTAAGTTTAAGTTCATTACCTAACCATTTTACAAGCACCTGTTTGTTGCCTATAATAACGTTTTTATATTTGTTTTTATTTCTAAAGATATTTTGCTTGTTATTCAAGCTCGTAAAATGTGCCGTGAATTATTTCACCAATTCAAATGTTTGCTTTATAAACTATTCAATTTGTATATTTAATATCTTTAATTTTAGAATCTTCTGTCCTACACGTTTTTATTCTTCATATTTGTTTTCCTTGATATTCTAATCATATGACTTATTTTGGATTGGCACCTCTAAAATTATGGTCCTTATAAAGATTCTCATAAATCGTTTGCTCATTTCCGTTTTACCTTGTATCCAAAGGTCTCAATCTAATACTACTACATATTGTAATATTGTATTTGTATCATCTGTGGCAAAGCTTGTAAATATATATTTGTATTGATAACTGTAAAATACCTTCAGATCGTATTTTTTTAAAATTCCGCTTAAAAGTTCGATAATAACAAGCTTTCTCTCATTATGCGTGTCATATATTTCAATATTATTATCATCTAAGCATTTGTTGACAGTTGTATTGTAAAATTATGTTCCCTGGTCATCCAAGCTTCTCGAGTTTTTTCGACGAAAGCTTCTCAGGTTAACTTATTTTTATATTTTTGTAAAAAGCAATTTTTTATATTTATTCCTGTTTTACTACGCAGTGGAGTTACTGGTGCATATTTGGTAAATATATGAATTACTGTTTTGACCCTTATTTTATCTACTAAATAGCTGCATATCAAGCAGATCAGCTGGCCATGTTGAAACTATTTTATCTACTAAAATGCGGAATAGAGTGAACGTTTTCTAACAGGTTTATGCAATTCGTCTGCTGATGAAGAATGACCAAATTGTATCTGATTCGAGATTATGTTTTGTTCCGGCCTTAATCATATAGTGTCAAACAAAATGATATGCTGTCGTTACTTACATGGAGAGAATTAGATGCAAAAACAGGCGCAAGTGGAAAATTTGGTAAAAACCGTAAGCCAAAACATAAGACAACATAATATACAGAAAGAAGTATCAGCTAGCCAATACAGTGAAATATTAGAACGATTGCAACAATAAGTGTTACGAATAGAGATGAAATAAGAAGCAGTATTAAAAGTACCAGCAGATATGGGTAAACAACTTGCTGTATTCAAGCACTACTCTACCCCTCCACCATCCATGTTACTTCCTCCAACACCACCACCAACAACAACCACGTTACCCTATTCTTCAAAACCATTTGGTTATAAAAGATTGAAGTTACACTCATGAATGAAATACCGCTGGAGGATTTTAATATCTGTAAATCACATAAAATATCATCTTTTAAAACAACTCTGGAATAAACTGTCGATGGCATCATTAATCAAATATATGTGGAGAACATTTGTGATGCTGCTAAGAATAAAAACAAAATACGTCCCTGAGATAGCTGGTGCAGAAAAAGATATAAGGAAAGAGGAAGAGGTTGTAAAATAAAATTGATTTATTAGCTAACAGATGGCTAAAACGACCACCAAAGCAAAAACTACAACCAGTACCAAATACCAAAAACACAACAAGTGACGATAACAATAAAAATATAGTCTTTAGTAAAATTAAACCAGTACAAGTAATACAAAAATCACTCGAACAAAAACACCAAGAAGAATTGGTTAACGCTAAAAGTAAGGGAATTGGTTAAAGCTATAAGTAAGGGAAGACCTTCATTTTTAAAAAAAAAATATAAAAAAATGGATAGACCTCCTGACGTTACAATACCAGAACCAACACTGCCTGAAAAAAAAATAATGGGTAAGTTACAAAAACAACCCATAAAACAGAAATCGCAACATATGAAAGATATTGAGACAACACTAAGTAAAGAGAGCGAAAAAAAGAGAAAAAGCACGTCAAACACAGAAGGAATTGATGAAATGGCACAACAATTAGAAAAATCAATAAGTGAATCTAAAGTAGAGTGATATGATGCACTCGAATAAAGGTGCGGTGATTAATTACTACAGCAATCCATCTGTGCTAGTCAGTAGATTAGATTAACTAGCAGAGAATAATTTAAAGAGCTTAGAAAACAAAAGTATTGGGATCCTTGATAAATTAATAAATGAAAAACGATCAAGTGAAATCGCACGAAAAAAGAAGAAAAAAAAAAAGAAAAAAAATATATACTACAACCTAAACTCCAGCAGACTTCGTTGTCGAGTTTGACCGATCTTTCCCATTGGATAATAAAAGCAATAATAGTAAGATAAAATATAGCACAAATGTTGGTGTTGATTGGAAAACTATCACGTTTCACTTGGACAATAATCATATCTGGATATAACTAATTATATTAAAGAGTTTTAATTTATTAAATATGCTGTACACGAAATGAAATATAGTTCAATAATTATTGACTTTGATCTTGCGTCATTCAGGACCAGAATACAACTGAGGAAAAATAAAACTATCAGTTGGATCCAAGAAACACCAGTTTAAATATATTACTTGGATCTGAAGATAAAATTAATACAGAAAAAGAGTATTCTAAACACCATCCATATATTGTTATTATTTTCAACACACTCTATACCCATTGTGATTTGATTGTAAACTCAGTTGTTGATGGAAGTGATAGCAATACGGTTTATATGCTACAAAACTCGATATTGACCGATCATTTCAATTAAAGAATGAACAAACAAAAGTGGGGTTTTCAGAACTTAACTGAAATATAATTAACAACATTTTAACTTATATAACTGGCATTAACAATACAATTGTTAAATTAAATAGTTTTGATACATCATTTGTATTTATTTGAAAGGAAAATTTAAACAGCATAATAATATAAATGAGAAAATTTATAATGAAAATACAGGTTTATATAGTTATGTTGATGAATTCACAGTTGATATCTATGAAGAGGAAAAGACAGGCGAAGGATTATGGGACTGGGGAAAATAAAGTATTAAAAGGGTATTAAATCGGTCGGTTCAAAAGTATTTAAGCTTGCTGTCAAAAAGAAAATAACAGCTACTGCTCTTAAAAGTGAATCAAAAGTCATTTGTGAGAAGATCGGACATAAAACAGGTGAGTTTTTTCCTGATAAGATATTTTCAATTAGAAAAATGATCACCAACCAATTAAACCGATAAAAAAGAAAACAAAACAGAACAATAGAGGCACAGTTTAATGAATTGGTATCGGTTGAACCTATACAACAGGCTGAAACAGTAAATAATAGGGAAAAGCCACATAAAGACACGATACAGAAAAAATTAATGAAAAATAAGAAAATAACATCCGTCATACGAGGAAGTTTTAAAACGTAGTGTTCAATAAAGCAAATTACTTTTTATCTAAATATAACTATATACATGTTTCGGACACAGCAATATTGCAGCCAATACGAATATTTACCAATTCGGTTAGATACCCCGATAACATTACCAGGAGATGGTGCTCGACACAAAGAATCTGACTATCAATTTACTTCTGAGAATCGGAAAAGTTACTATGATTGGTTTAATGGTTATTTAATGAAAAGTTTTAATAATAATCGGGTAGATGATGACCCACAAACCGAAAACTACACAACAATGATGAATGGATCTACATCACTAATTAACCAGATTATGATAAAATTCGGGGGCCGCATTGTATATGATCGTCCTAATTTACACAGAATTATGCATCTACAGAAATTGTTTGAACTACCACCAAATTATGTCGTTCCAACAGGTTCAAATGAATTATTTTTTTTAGACACCAACGATACGGTAAAGAAATGGTTCTTTTGGCACAAATGGTGGTTTTAAAACACGTTTGTGATTAACATCAGCATGTAATGTAACAGACCAAATTCCCCTGAACAGATACTTCTTTTTAGATTGTTGATTGATAACAACATGCCTCCAAGCTTTTCCCATATTTCGTTGATATTAAACGATGATAGTGAAATATTACACAGCAAAGCAATTCCTGCACCAAATGTAGCTACATCAGAAACTAAAAAAGCAGCAAATCGTCTTGTAGTAACAAAACTGATTTTATGGCTACCAGGAACTGAAACGGTTTGAATAAAATACAGCAGTTAGTAGTTATACGAAAGCAACAAACTTAAAATATGTGTGAGACATGTTACAAAGTAGTGGAGAGATTCCTCAATCCCAATATTCGTTTACAATAACAAAGGTTTAAAAGCTTCCAAGCACGTGTTTAAAAAAAAGTTATGATTGTGACTTAACCACATACTGCTTCATGTATTACCGCTAGAACTCTGTTAAAAATCTTGCACGAAAAAGAGTTATGATTGTGAGTTAACGCAATATTAGAGTAAAGAAACTTTTTACATTTTTAGTTCTAAAACGGTTTATCGGTAATATTTTGAAAAGATTGAATTTTTAATGTAATTCTCTTAGATTAACTAATCGTCCTATTGTTTTTGGTATTTTCCCCCAAATCTAACATTCTCAAATTATTGAATTAATCATTCACGTGTGGTATTGCTTTAATTATATTTCATGCAACGTTAATGCTCTTAACTTAATTAAATTGTCAATATCGTGTAGTGTGTTTCTTTATTTTGACCATTGGTGTATTATTTCTAATTTACTTTAGATAAATATTTTTGATATTCCATTATGCAAATATTCCCCCAAATCTAACATTCTCAAATTATTTAATTAATCATTCACGTGTGGTATTGCTTTAATTATATTTCATGCAACATTAATGCTCTTAACTTAATTAAATTGTCAATATCGTGTAGTGTGTTTCTTTATTTTGACCATTTTGACCATTAGTGTATTATTTCTAATTTACTTAAGTTACAAATTTGTTGTGGAATTCATTGTTCAATAGTTTAAAAACATAAAAAATAAAATCTTTAAATTAATTATCCATGGTATAATTAAAAACTTTATTTTGATAAGCGACAAATCAAAAAACATTGTAGGTTTTTTTATGCCAATAACTCAAATGGTATATATCTTAGCATTGGGGCATTTCCTCGTCAGTTAAGCAAGAGTGAAATGGGTCAAGTGAAAAAGTGTTACATATGTTCATAATATTAAGCTTCAATTTTTATAACTTGATTTGCTTTCTAAACGTATCATTATTCTTGTGTATCTGTTCTTTCTTTAAAACATTTTTAAAAGATTTATATAATATGGAGATAAAAAATTACGATAATGATAAAGATAATATTACTGATTCAAGCAAGCAGAAAGAGCCGAGTTTATACCAAATTAACGTTTTTGCATGCTACTCTGTGTTGCACTAGGATCAGGCAAAACGCGTGTATAAATGTATATCATAGACTTGTATTGCGACATCTTTTATTGGCTTTACATTTTGGTCCATTTGTTCATTATCGCAAAATATTTCGCAACAATGTATGAAAATTTAGTAGTTTGTTTTAAAACTTTTTATTGTATAATGGTGTAAGTAAATTAATTAGGTTCTTACAATACTCATGTTATATTTCCACTTGATTTCTTGTTAAAATATGTTTTGTATGACGTATGTTTAAATTATATTTTCTGACATTTTTTGAACTTTTTGTTAGATAAGATCCTCCTTAAAAAGTAATAAAGTCCTTAACATATTCGCAAGAAAATGAATACTTTTTTCGTTGTCATTAATTATGATACCTTTGCTTCCACGGCAAGAGTTGTTTTCTGTTTATTTTGTTAGAATTTGAATATTTTCCCAATTTACATATTGTTTACATTTATATAATATTTCCTCGTTTGGTAGAGGGCCATATACTCTAAAAAATATTGTCTGAGTCTTCCATTTTAATATGTAGCTACATTTCTATCTGTATATATCTTTTTTAAAAATCATCAAATTAGAATGTGTTTGATTATCCTCCACCAAAATCGTTAACTTCTGAATGTTTAAGCAAATTATATTACAACTCAACAGAATTTAAATTAATTAATTGGTTAATTTCTGGTTCTGCATTTCGATTTTATTACAGTATAAATATAAAATTAATAAATTAATTAATCTTTTTTCATCTGGGATTGTTTTTTTCTGTTGTAAGCTAAATTTAATTCAATAAAAAAAAATAACTACCACATTTATGGTGTTATTATTTGTATCATATTATCACCTACACTAGACTCCTTGAAACTGACTATTTTTTAAAATAAAAAAATAAATGTTGTTGTCTGCTAAATAAATGTTCTGTACCCTTTTATCAAGAATATTTAAAGATAGCTGAAATTAATAGTGGCTGAAATTAAATAATATTATTACATTACCTTGAAATTTTGATTTTACTTCAGCTTTTTTAATTTCTTTCTGAATTTGTTTTTGGATCATTTAAAAGCTATATGTAAGAAATTTTTTGTTTAATGAATTTGTTCATAAAAATGAATTTTATTTCTCTTATTATAAATATGAGGTACATTTCAGTGGTGTTTATCATAAATTAGCTTACCTGTGCATTTAATAATACTACTACTACTACTACTACTACTACTAATAATAATAATAATAATAATAATAATAATAATGATAATATTATTATTATTATTATTATTATTATTATTATTATTATTATTATTATATATATTCATTTAAATTTGTTAATTCAATCATCTCAAAATAATTAAATTATGTAGGTTTCCGTTTTCTATAGGTACTTTTTATCCCGCTATATGTGCGGTATAAATCTTTTAATTGTTATAGTGTTCCTATTTCGGTGGGTATTATCTGTATTTTATTATATGAAAGGTCTAAATATTTTAAATTATACAACTTTACACTTTCAGGAGCTATTATTTTTGTATCCTCTAATCTGAAATGTCTAAATACTTTAAATTATACAGTTTTTCAATGTCAGGGGATATTGTTTGTATCCATTATAATATAATAATAACATTTTAATATATTTTTTTTTATATATCCAGATTTCTAGTGCGCTTATGCAATTATTTGCTAAAATCAAAGTTTTAAATTAGGTACAAGAAATATATCCCTTTGTATATTACACATTCGTTTCCCCAAATAAGTTTATGCAATCTAAGTGAAAGATTTTTAAAAATATCTATTTTTTATATTTTAAAAATTCCGTATTTTTCTTTGCATTTTTATGTACTTATATGTAGGAAAACCAATATTTATGAGATAATCTAGCTTTTATTAACTTTGATTATAGATAGAATCTTAAAAATAAAATTAAAAAATTTATATTAAGATGATTTCATTAAAATCTGTAAATGGAGGCTATTTTACAATAGTCCAACACAAATGTTTAATCTGTGAGTGCTATGATGGTATTGCAAAGTTAAATGATCGATCATATACATGGTAATAATAGGAATAGACCAAACAATTTAAACCTTATAACTAAAAAGGACAAACACAACCTCTCCAAAATAAAACAAATACACAAACTAAATAATATAATAATAAAGAATAATATTCAGCCAATGAAAACATGATCAAATCAACCTGTACGGAAGCAGTTGAAATTGACTATCATACTTAATTTTGTCCAATCAGACAGAGACTTTAAAATAGCTAATCTTATATTAGCCTCTCTTTCTATTTATATATATTTACACCTTTTTACCTCTTCAGAAATCAATTATTTTCTTATTATTGATATTCAACAGATACTTTACATATCAAATATCAATAAATTGTTTTACCAATCATTTTAAAATGTATTCATATAAAAAGTTTGCACAAAAATTTATAAAAAAATAAAAAATATTAACTCAGTTTAAACCAGTGTTTCCAGAAATCAAATGTCCAGAACTGAGAAATTGAAATTCCCCAAAATTAGAATTCCAAGAAACGTTAAAATTCCATAAAAGGAAAATTAACAAATTCCAAACATGAAAATTTATATAAAGAAAGTTGGATTTTTTGCACTAAAATTGACCAATTTTGAAAGAATAAAATATTTTATTAAAACATTGTTACGACTCAATGGTCTAAGAAAAATGTAACAGAAAAAATATGAAACCAACAATGTATGTAAAATCAACAAATAATTTATTTCTAGACAATGAAAATGAAAATCAAAAGACACTTACAGTAACGTGAATCAAAATCCAAAAAATCCAATAATCCTAAGTGCCCTAATTACAAGTCCTAAATATATAATGTTCCGAGTGAATGAATGTTCAGAATAAACGAATCTTCCTAATGAACGAATGTACGGAATTAATGGGTGACCTGGAGTGTCCTGATGTACCCCAACAATGTAATCCAGATCATCTTTGAGAATGTCCAAAGGTATCCAAAAGTCATGTATTTAAATCAAAAGGTTGATGGAAGCACGTTAGGTAACTCCAATGAATGTTCCAATAATTAATTCCTTTTGAATTATGTATACAGCAATAGAGCATTACGACATTACAGCATTACGAGATCACAGCACAACTATGACTCGAAACAATCTGATGATTCCAAAAGACTGATCATAAAAAACAATAATGTTTTCAATACAAGATTTAAAATGGGAATGGAATCTTGTTTACCAAATGCTCTATAAATATAAGACAAGTCACATTACAGAATGTTCTAGAATATTAAATGGTGAGTGTGACCTTTAACACATAACTCTAAGGAAATTCTTGTTTAATCTGTAAACAAAATCAACACTGACCTCAAATTGAATAAAGAACTTGTTTACCACAACCGTCCTTGAACTCAAATATTAAGTAAACAACCTAATTCAAAGACAATAGCTAAACAAGTCAACATTATACTTAGCATTACAGTTTAAGACAATATTAAAGTCAAGAACCATTTATAATTTCCTAAAATATTTATAATATTATATAAACATCATAAATAACACCATATGTACAAATTATATAACATTACAAAAACCAAAATTGAAAGGTGTAAAAGTTTACAGATTATTTGTGGTAAGTCAAAACCATAACTTTATATAAAACAGATTTAAAGCAAAGAATTGCGTTGCAAATTTCTTACCTTTAATGGTGTTTAATCTATTTGCAAGATGTACACAATAATATCGTCAACGTTTCTGTTCTAATAGTAAACTAAGTATTGAATCCTGTCGATGAGAAGAAAGGTTATGTATGCTTTGTGAAATTATTTCTGTCTCAAAACGAGTATGATAATGTTTTCTGCAATGATCCTAATTTAGTATCAATATATATGTATATATATATATATATATATATATATATATATATATATATATATATATATACATATATATATATATATATATATATATATAAAACCAAATGTTGTATAGAAATTGCAACGCTTACAATCTACAAAAAATGTTCTGTATTAAGAATAATTATATCATACGAAATCTAATTCATATATTCCAATTATAATTGATAATTGTTCAGCCCCAAAAACCATTTAATTGTATTTACCTACCATATCACGCAGCTTAATGAAATTACCTCATATGTAATATATGTGACCAAATGTAAAAACAAAAATTAAAGGTTTTAATTTAATTTTATTCTGTTCTAAAAATTGTATAAAGCAATAGTAGAGTGAAACTCGCCGCGCTAGGTAGAAATATTAATCGATGTTCTGATTGTCAAAGCTACACTGTATATGTTGTATAGTCATGCTTTTTGCCTGCTTGTTATTTCCAGTCTTGGATCAGATCATGACGGCGATACGGACTCCAAAGCTTGTAATTCTAATGATTCCTTTATTATGTCAAGTATACATCCAGAATTCAACTTAACCAAGGAATACTCCCGGAACCCCTGGATTTTCTCTAATTGCTCCGTAGAATCGTCCAAGAAGACGCTACAGGACAAGTATGTACAATGTGTATCGAGACATAGCATTCTAAAATTGCATTCGTTTCAGCTTTCCTTTGATAAGGGTCATTGGCGCGACCAGTCACACAGGAGAAACACCATTTTACACATCGATTTGGGGAGTACTGGTTGGCTTGAAACCTCAGCAATTGGAACGTAATGCTGCAATAATGCATACAAAATACCTTGGCTTCATGAGATGTAGGATTGTGTCCTGTATGTAAAGGCACTCTTTTAATCCAACATATAAATGTGCGTCTGTTTTCTGTCTATGTGCAAACATTCAAGCATATATGTGTATGTATGTAGGTTGGTAGGAAGGTACACTACGCGTATATAGGTAGGCAGGTAAGTAGGAAATTGAGTGGGTAGGAACCTTTCATATCTCTCTATCTTTATAACCATTTATCTATGTATACATGTATATATATATATATATATATATTTATATATATATATATATATTTATATATAGATATATATCACTGTAACAAGTCCATTTCCTATTTCAGAGAGTGTGTGCACAATAAGAGTGTCTACAGCGAGAAAGAAATGTACGATTGGAGAATGTTGATGACGAAACTGCCAGGAGAATTATACACCCCCGATGAGCAGTGTCATATCATTAATGGACCTAAATCCATCTACTGTGGGGTATGTACAGTGTGCGCGTGTATGTACCTTTCCCATCTCCGGCCAAAAACATGCAGTACGATAAGTGATGTCAAATCATCAATATACTTTCCAATCCTGTTTCACTCAAGAATCTTTTATGAGGTATTTGATTACAAACATATTACAAATAAACGACTAGTGAACAAAATGTATATATGAAAAGGGTTTAATTGTACATCAGCACAATTCTAGCTATACAGTACGGAGTACAAATAAAGAAGTATAATTGCGAAAGTTAAAAAAAATTAAAATTTTTAGGACGATACATTCTTCCCATGATAAGTAAACATATACTACTGTAAGATAAATGGTACACGCATAAAAGTATTTAAATTATATACAAGATAAGCAATAAAAGTAAAAACTCAAATCCTGAAAATATCGACGTAATATATATATATATATATATATATATATATATATATATATATATATATATATATATATATATATATATATATATATATATATACATATATTATATACATTGTTACGACTAGGGGTAATGTAGCAAAAGAAAAAACTCTAACAAGCTTTTTCAAGATTTAAAATACAAATATTTAATTTCCTAAAATATTACAATATTTCAACAAAGAATTAAAGTGAAAGAATTAAAAATAACTTACAGTAGAGAATAGCCTTAAAAGTCTTAAATTGTTCTAAAGTTCACTGAACCGGAAGTTAATCCAAATATTCCGAATGTAGTATGTTCCGAATGAAACCTTTGCTGTACTAATGTGTTAATTTTAATCATTATATCCAAGTTTTATAATTCCAAATAATCCCTGTGAATTGAAATATCACAAGTTCTAGAAATGTTTCCGATAATTCCACGGAACTGTATAATTACTAAAGTTTAAGAAGACAGTACTAATCCAGAATGTACTGTATACTGATATATCACAAAAATAGACTAGCCACACACATAAAGAACCAAATTCGTTTATGACCTCTCAATCCAGTGTAGCCATGAAAAATGAAGAATGCTGCTATAAATCTTATAATATAGTCTCTTACGACGCAGAATTGAACTCAAACCCATTACGTTTTTGATAAACAACTGGGTATTTCGAAATATTACAACACTCTCCGAATCAATCAGAAACTAGGTTATGCGTGACATCGCCAAAGTGCTGGTGCCCTGACATTATTAACAGTCAATAACGTATTGATTCATATAATCTAGGTCAGAAGTTCAACTCTCACGCGCTAAACCACGTGATATACTAATGCTACAAGCAACAAATCTTCCCACGACCAAATGTACTGAGTCATATTGAAATACTGTATTTGTACTTTCTGCAAGACGACAGCTGTTAGACTATTATGCAGAGATCATAAACCTATACCATTATTTAAAAACGAAATAAGACATAATTCCGTAACAACATGTATACACACACACTTATATATGTATGTATATATATATATATATATATATATATATATATATATATATATATATATATATTGGGTTGGTTTAGAGAGTGCAAGATATGTGTGGTGACATATTATCAAGCAGATGCATCATGGAGCAAAAGTATATACACTTAACAAGAGCGTACTGATGAATGAGTATAATATTAAAACATACTGCTTTTTGTTTTGAAGAAATTAGGAAGGCGATCTACTCAAATTTAAGTAGTACCAATATGCAAAATTTTGCATCCTTTGTGAATCTGAGATATGCGTGTTACGGCCACACGCTGGACTCGCTTTGAGGCTTTCATTTTACGAGACAATGCCATTTTCACTGGCCTGATATTCCGTCTGTCTAATGCACTAATACTGAATCATCTGTAGAAATATTCAGTAAGAATAATCCTTCGTTTAGAAACCAAAACTGTTCCTAAATATAAAGCTTTTGACGCAAATACAGGGTGATATTTACTCTGAATATTTTTGACAAGGCCATTGGACAGAGTTGTATAAGTGTGATTTGTACTACATCAGGCTATAATAGCCTTTTTTTCATTATCGAAAAATAACACCTCACCCGACGAGATAAAAATAGTTTTTTTTTCTTCAAAAAGCAACACCATACCCATTGCGAAAATGTTTTAAACAGGATAATTCCTTGCTCAGTCAGAAGTCACCATTGTTTTAAAACCCAAAACCCTTCTCCATGGAACAAAATTAATGCACTCAACTCCGAAGTTATAATTTCTAGAAAATAAAGCATTAAGCCAGAGCGTTGCCATTCGATTGGAGCGCAGAAACTATGCAAACGGCAGTAACGCACTCATTCAGATGCCCCTTTTTAAATAAAATTCATGTACCGATATAATAAATGAATATCTGCCAGCCATTATTTGGTATTTTAAAATATATAAAATTTGAATCTTCAGATAAAGAAATAATAGATTTCTGATTTAGCCAAAAAAAAAAAAAAAAAAAAGAATACAAAAAAAAATCGGGGCACCTACCCTTATGTAACAACTCATTGCAACGCTCCAGTTAATACAGAAATTGCATATATATATATATATATATATATATATATATATATATATATATATATATATATTCAGAGATACAATACTACAAAAACATATTTTATGTTCAAGCCATTTAAGATTTTAGACTATCACACTTTAACATTGGACAATGATGATTCAGTGAACAGATATAGAGCACAGTGTGACATAAAATAATCTGGTAAAATGACCTACTGGGAAGTATGTTTGCAGCATCAGGATGTGAAATATCTTTTTCGCATTAACTGATACAATCATAACAGAGTTAGTACAATCAATATATATGTTCCACGTCCACTTTCAGCTACAAAAACTGTTGTCTGGATGCAAAATAAAATTACCTAATGATCACTATTTTAATCCAGGAAATGATGACATAGATCTAAAAATGTTAAGCTAACATGTAACAACTTCAATATTCCTCGTCATCGTGTATGGGGATATAATAATGTAAAATAGTTTTAAAAATGGTCAATTACTGTGCATCAGGGTTTTTGGGAAACCTATACCAGATAATGTAACAAAAAATGTTTGCAAAGTAAATATAACTACCAAGCTGGAACAATTGATCATTGGAGAAAATACCTGCTGACGAAATTAATTCAATGTTTACAAGTGACAAACACAGCATGGATTGATTTCTTTGTACATGATAGAAACGTATTAACAGAGTAAGAAATATTTAGGCTAAATCATAGTAACAGATCCTATGTATTTTAGGTGGCCAGATACAAAAAAGAACATGGATTGATCAGTCTGTTTCAAATGTACACGACAGTGTAAAAACGTTAATTGAAAATGTGATTTTGAGTGAACAAGGAAATGACTATGAATGAAGCAGTTAAATTCTATTTTAGCATCATATTTCAAATTTGAAAGTTAGTTTAAACTATGCTATTGGTAGTGATTGTATATTTTTGTTACCAAGTTATATGGTGACAATGATAGGTAGTATGTTAGGTTGCAAAAAGAATCTACAAAAGTCATCGGATATATCTAGTATAGGAATAAATATTGCAATAAATACTGACGTTTTAAAAAATGGAACTCCAGGAGCTGATAAGCAGTCCTTAATAATTTGTCAAAAGACAGGTTGCAAATAACTGATAGAAACTAATAGAATGTGAACAAGAATTATAAAGACAAGAAGGATAAAAATGGTATAAGTCTTTTAATCTATACATACTGCATTGTAATCTATACGTACTGCATTGTAATCTATACGTATTGCATTGTAATCTATACGCATTGCATTGTAATATATACGTATTGCATTGTAATCTATAATGTATTGCATTGTTTACGTATTGCATTGTAATCTATAACGTATTGCATTGTAATATATACGTAGTTGCAGGAGCTGGAGTCTTGTACCTTTCGAAAGGAGCCCTATTTATATTCTTTTTTTTCCGTGTCTGCCCTTTTGATCAAAACTGAAAATTAAAAACCGACTAATGCTACGGTAAACAAAATAATGCGATCAGCTAGTACAAAAACAATTTGCTCAGCTGATTTAAAAATCCAGCTCATTACATTGCCAATGATACCAGGCAATGCTGCTGCCACTTTGTTTTAGCTAACTCAAAAAAATAGTTGGCAATATTTTCATTCCTTGCTTAACTTTGTCAACGAATGCATTTGTACTACCTAGATAATAACCACCACCAGCACCACTAGTTCGTCTGACCACTCATGTCAAACCTTTATAAAATATTGCTATGCTTATATCAAGTAGAGCTGATATTATACCTATAGCTGTAAAAATTGCTGTAATTGTTACACCTTTGTCTCTAAACAGTTGTTTCATCCTTTTACCTAATGGTATTGTTACCACTAGGGGTTTGAATGTAACAAAAGAAAGTAAGACTCAAACAAGCTTTCACAATTTCTAAAATACAAATTTAGTTTCCTAAAATATAAAATATTTTAAACAAAGTGAAAGAATTAAAAATAACTTGGAGTTTAGAAATTCCTTAAGTAATCCTAAATTGTCCTATTGAATTCCAAAGGTATTATGAATGAGAGCTTATGTGCTAACAAGAATCAGTTCTAAATCCAAATGTTATTAAATCCAGGTAAATTCCTGTGAAACGAGAATATCCCAAAAGTACTAGTTAGAAATAAGAATTAACAAGCTATCACAAGCAACAAACAAATTCCTCTATGACTTTTACGAGCCGAAGAAATCGTGAAGAATGCCCAAGCAGTGACTAAAATCTAGTTGTATTGTCCCTTACTGCGTAAAAGAGACTTAAAACCCTTAACTGCGTTCTAAAACAATTCAATCATTTATCGTTAGCAACTTTAACTAATCCAATCAGAAACTACGTCGCGCATGTCACCGTTAAAAGTACCTTCGCACTGCGATTTTATATCTTATTTCAAATCAACAAGTTGTCGACTTCTTATTGAGACATGGGATCCAGGCCACGAATTACCACGCGCTAATCACGTGACTCCATGTTGTGTTAAGTTGACCGACATAATTATTGATTTCCTTGGAATGAAACAATGACTCATGTACTCAATAATAGCGTTGGTTAATGTATACAATATACATTATAATACAAAGGTCATAAACTAAATGAAACAATATTATAATTTAAAAGATGATACATACTTTCGTAACAGTATCTGTTTTCTCACGTGGAGATTATTTAAATTTTGTTGACATTTTCTCTAAAGTTATTTTCTAAATCTGTTAAACATACAACTATTTGTGCTCTTTGCTTTCACTATTATACAACAGTTACTGCAATTTTGTTTTCATTGAATTTACTCTGAAAAAGGAAACGATTCGATGAGGACTTTCGAATTCGCAAAGATCAAATGTTATTTTCGGAGGTTTTGACAACCTTTGTGGTGAGCTGGGAATAAAAGAACCTTGCAATATTTTCAGTACTGATTTTTGCTGCTTCTTAGTGAGGACAAATATGTGATCTGAAATTTAGTTTCTGCGTGTTCAAAGTTTGGTATTTGGGCCTGAAAGCTACATCATATGAGGGATTACATGGACTATAAAATATTTTGGTAGTGTACCAAAGAGATCGGCTTGTTCGTCTGAGATAAAATGATGGTTCATTTGCCTCAACATAGAGGCTTTCAGAATGGAAGTTCTAAATACACCCAGATGTAATATAAGTCCGTGATTGTTTAACGGATCAAGCATTAGCAGATACAATTTACAAGCTGATCCGTACACATTCGAACCATAGTCAAATGTAAATCTTACTAATGAGCCGTATAACTGGATTAAGAATTTCCAATCTTCTCGCCAATTTATGTTTGCCACGACTCGTATTAAATGCATATAATATGTGGTAGAAGCGTTAGTTTATAGTAGAAAATAAACCTTAAAATCGGCAGAAGTACAAAGAAACAGTTTAAGATTTAAAAAAATTTGAACCCGTTTTCTACTGACAATTTTTGAACTTCATCTAAGCTTATCTGTAGCGACGTTCAATAATATATATATATATATATATATATATATATATATATATATATATATATATATATATATATATATATATATAACCCTAACCCTAACCCTAACCTAATAGGGTGATTGACAATTGACGTTCAATAATATATATATATATATATATATATATATATAAATATATATATATATATATATATATATATATATATAACCATAACCTAATAGGGTGATTGACAATTTGCTCTTCTGAGATACACTCATATCCTAGGGATAAGTGTCGGAAACGGTTCTGTCTACCTAACTGAGGTACACTCATATTCTAGGGATAGCTGTCGAAAACGGTGCTGTCTACCTAACTCTAAACTATATATCCTAGGGATAGATGTCGGAAACGGTGCTGCCTACCTAACTCTAAAATATATATCTTTAAGAAAATTGGAGGTAAAGTTAGGAAGGCGACCCTTATGTCGCACTTCCATGTGGTGTCGTTAGCTTTCTCCAAGTAAAAAAAGACGTCAACTTTCTTTATGAATTTCAATATTAGACCTGTAAAAGGGCTACAAAAGGAAAAGGATCAGATAGGTATAGTAGACCTGTAAAAGTGCTACAGATCAAAGGGGATCAGGTAAATAAACTAGAACGATGAAAGTGTTAGAAAAGGAAGGGGATCAGATAAATACGTTAGACCTGTGAAAGTACTACAAATCAAAAGGGACCGGGTAAATAAATTAGACCGGTGAAAGTGCTAGAAAAGGAAGTGGATCCAATAAATGTAGTAAACCTGTAAAAGAGCAAGAAAAGGAAATGAATCAGATACACACATAAGACCTGTAAAAGTGCAAGATATGGAAAGGGAGCAGATATATACATTTGAGCTGTAAAAGTGCTAGAAAAGGAAAAAGAGGGATTAAATAAACACTTAAAACAGGTAAAAGTGATAGAAAAGGAAACTAATAATCACTTTGATAAGTTGACAATTTTCGAAGACGCCATTACGTTGGAATAGAAACAAAATTACTTAGGCTTGTTACGAGTCAAAAAGAACAATACATATGCAAACAACGATTTACTAGAAGACATCATAACAATTACACACGGACGATTATGTTTCAACGTAGAAAATATTGTTCACATCATCCTGGACGTAGGTTCTGTTGTTGGATTAAAATTCATCAGCATCAGTTTCAAGTATTGTGTGTCATTTATTGTGACTTTTAATGTATGTTGAAAAAAAGACAACAGGAGGAGAAACGCCATCTGAAAGTACAGAACAGTGTTGGACAGATATGCCAAATTCAGCCCCTTGTTTATTCATGACCTATATAGACAGGATTCACACCTCTTTATCAAATAGAAAATCGGGCAAAATCCTGTAGATTATGTAAATATTATGCCAAATACAGATGAGAACTATATTTTGTTTAACAAGGATTTCTTTGAAGACTTGATATAAAACAAATGGTAAGAAAGTTCCTTAAGCAAAACGAATAGATTTGTAGATAGTTGACTGTTCATGGGGCAGGGTCCTGAATAACTAGCTAAAAGTTTAGATGACACAAAATGTACAGAAACAATGAAACCGTTTGAAAACATTCAACCTAAACTTCAGCGAAAAAAATACATTTCGCCGACTGAGTTCATCGATTCATTTTAGATAGATTCAATAAAACAACATTGCCTCTGTTATGTATGATGTTTATATACTTAACCTTTGTCCATAATTGTAAGTTGTATGGTTATTTTAAAATACATACTTAACTTTTGTCCATACTTGTAAGTTGTGACACATATCAGGTAGGCCAGTATTGTGTTACGGAATTATGTATCATCTTTTGAAATTGTTATATAGTTTTATTTGGTTTATGACCTTTGTATTATAATCTAATAGCCGTTATTTTGCATAGCACACATATATGGTATTTCAATGTGACCCAGTACATTGGTCCTGGGAAAATCAATAATATTGTCGGTTAAGCATGAGTCCTGACCTGCATTTCGCAATTCAAAGAATGATTCATTTGTTGATCAGAAGTTAGATTGAAAGGTCGTAATAATAAGATATTTATTTGAGACGGAATTAAGTAATGGATTTGATTTGTTTTAGAGACGCATTATAGAATACTATAAAATAAATGTAATCTATGCGTTCAAGATTCTTCCTAATTACATCAGCTTGAGAGGTCATAAACGAGATTGGTTCATTGTGTGTGATTTTCTACTTCAGAAATATTTCCAGACTACATTTTTGGGATTAAGTACTGACATTTAAAGATTTAAGAATTATTCAGCTCAGTTGGAATTATTGAAAACATTTATTAGAACTGGTGTCATATTCTACATTCATAAGGATTTATTTGGAATTAATAATATTTTGATATAACTGATTCTTGTTAGTACATCAGCACAGTGGTGTTTTCATTCGGAACATTCTTCATTCGGAATTTTTTGGATAACTTCCGGATCAGTGAACAATAGAACAAGTTAGGATTATTTAGGAATTTCTAAACTGTAAGTTAATTTTATTTCTTTCACTTTGTTTGAAATATTTAATATTTTGAGAAATTAAATTTGTGTTTGTAAACCTTGAAAGCTTGTTTGAGTAATTCTTTCTTTTGTTACATTACCCCTAGTCGAAACAATTGTCATAGCCATTTCGCAATTAGACTTTTGTGACATATTTCAGGTAGGCCAGTATTTTTCCATTAGAATTACTCATATTTTGATGTTATATAGGTCATACAGGCATGAGTAGCTATATACAGATTTTGGAAAGCAAATTCATTACTGTTCTAGAATTCCGGTTCTAAAGATCAGTCTGTAAGAAATCTATTTTAGTAATTACAGTTGTGTTGTTGAAATCAGATATAATTTGAGAAGAAATATTTGCTTACAATATTTATTGGAAATACTAAAGTGCTCATTGACTTTTGGATTAATACATGATTTTTTGATTTATGTGAACTGATTAAAATATCTTCTTGATTACATCTTTGTGTTCCATCAGGACATTCAAGGCCATTGGAATTCTTTCGGAACATGCTATTATTTTTTACTTGTGATTAGGACATTTATTATTTTCTGGAATTAAACTCACAATTGTAAGTGTCTTTTGAATTTTTACTATAATTGTCTGGAAATAAAGTACTTGTTGATTTTACTTGATTTTATTGGTTTCACTTATTTTCTGTTAAATATTTTCAAGACCTAGAGTCATGACATCTGATATTGAAGCTTTTTATGCATATCTCTCCAAATCAATTCAAATATGAGTAGGTATTAATCGCCTAAAACAAGACGAAGAAAGCAACTGAAAACTATATTCCAACAGCTACCTTGCAATACAGTAGGAAGAGGCTTTTTAAACCATGCATATATTTACATAACGAGGAAAATGTGAATACATTCATTGACAATATTTAAAGTCCAATTAATCTTCCAGAATAAATAAAATGGCTGAGCTAGTTAAATTCGTAAGTGACACTAATTTGCTTCACATCCTAAGGGAGAAAGCAAGATTGGTATTCAGTTATATACATGTGCAACAATGGCATACCAATCCTTATTCTACAGGCGTGGTTGCGAAATGTTAGGTGATACTTTGAAACAGTCATTTGATGACATAGACAAATATAAGGATGAACTATACGATGACAAGCAACGAATAGAATACATGATGACATTCGACCCAAACATTATTTAGAAAACAGCAGAAACATTAAAGCCGCTGGAGAAAACAAAATGACCTGACTAATGAGAGGTATAAAAAAGGATCTTACCGTCACTGAGAAATACATACAAGAAAGCAAATCATTACTAACATTGTTAATAGTTGATTATATCTTTCACTAGGCAAATAAACCAGAAGCAGTGAAGAGTCTCATTCGGTTCATCTGTTTTCAAAGAGGATGTATGAATACGTCAAGCTTCAAACAGGCTTAATAACGGCTTTGCTCCAAAGCAACAGAATTTGTTGAGTTGCAACAACGATATGTGTGGCTAATATTTATAGATGCATGCTTGAAGCTACTTAAGGTGATCAGTTTTAAGCATTTAATTCTTAGCTTCGTGTCATACAGTATGTTACTAACAAATTTTGAGATTGGAACGCCATACAAACGTACATTCAAATAGATAACGAAGCTATGTATATCCTGTAAGTATAGCTGAGTTAACAAAAGGCAGGTTATAGTGGTTTGCTACCTGAGAAGATTTTAATATCCTAAATGTTTTCAGTGTAGCAACATGCTGTACCATCTAATTTCCCGAGCAATTGCTATTTTTCTGATTGTCATTAAACCATGAATTTCTAGCGCTGTTGTATTTGATGTAATCAAACAATTCACCCTACAATAGAAGTTCTGGTGCAGTAGCTGTTTTTTTATCATTCAAACATATTAATATAGAATTATTGGTGTCTCGGGACGTGGAAGTTATTTTTAAAAAAAAATGAATTATTATAATGTCCATCATTTTTGTCATTTCTATTTTGAATTCCACCTTTAGCTTGTTAGCTATCCAGCTGGCTTTGCTGCTAATTGTGTCTTGAAATTGATAACTTTAACACGTTTTGGCTGTAACAATTACAACAAATTGAAGCAAATCTGACTTCCAGAGTTGCCATAACAAGCAAATCCTACACTGTTAGTCATGAATTTCGGCTGATTTCAGAAAGGTCACTTGCATTAAAACTTCCCAGTCATTTTATTAGAATGCAAATTATTTCTAGATAATGCAACATAACTGTGCTGATTATTATTATTAAGATCACACCAGTACCTCTGATACGCTTTCCTCTTTCCCCATCGCCGCAGTAATTTAAGGGTTGTTTGCAGAATCAAATCGAAATGGAAAAGACACAGACTATAAGTGTTGCCGTCGGGAAAAGAGCCTGGTTTGTCAGTTTCGTCGTCACTAATGACTCTAGATTAAAAGATTACGCCAAGCGAGGGTAGTTAGTTAAGTGATCCTTTTAGCGAGAGTAAGTAGTTAAATGATCTCATACACCTCGAGTACACGTCTTTTTTTCTTTCTTTTAAAGACAAAGCCTGAAATGATTTGTCGGTTCATGTATTGTACGGATCCAAAAACGGGCAAATGCGTGAAAATATTTTTTTCAAGTGCAGCTACCGGAACCACGTGTGGAACAAATATGGTAAACTTTCTGTCTCTCCCTCTCCCCCCCCCCCCCACCCCCTCTGTTAAGAAATACGGTAGGCTTTATAGTTGGCTTTCGAATGTGTAACAAGCTTAATAAACAGATGGTGTTTTGTGACAAAAGAACATGGCAAAAACAATATCATTGATAACCTTTAATAATGAGTTATGATTAGGTGCGATAAGAAACTATTCGGTGTCTTTACAATAAAACATATTTGAATGCAATGGCTTGCAAATGAATCATTAAGGACCAGAAGGTGGCTATGGCTGCAAAATCTGCCTTTTCATTTTTACTGTCTTGAAATGTGAATAATTTATTTCTTTTGCAGTGGTGCAAACAAGGATTGTGTGTTTCGAAAGGATCAAAATAGGTGAGTACATCTCTTAGTCTTGTAGCCACGGTGACACAATGGTTCGCCTGCAGACTCGTGATCAGAAATATGCGGGTTCGAATCCAGCTCACATCACAAAGGCCACATTATGTCCCTTGGGAAGGTATTTCACTCCAGTTGCCTCTGCACGATGTGCATGTGTTGATTGTCCGCTAAGCACCAATCAAATACAAAAAAACCCATCCCTTCGGAATTATCTGTTAATTAGCAAAAACATTAACATTTGAAGTCTATTTGATTATAATTAAATAATGATGTTGGTGATGACGATAGCCATGATAATGATAATTACGGTAACGATGATAATTAATCAGAGAACTTTGTTATTTAATATTCATGATATGAAAATTCGCTTAAATGATTCAAGAAATAGAGGTGACATTAAATTAAATCAATCCTTGTTTTCTTCCAGGTCCAAACCGCAGTGTGCCACACTCAGCCAAGTATGAAATTGGAAACGTTACAGGAATTCCAAGTGATATGATACTAAAGCTTCGTCTGAATTTTTGTCACTGACAACTCATGTCAAAGCACTTCTATGATTTCGATATATTTATCTCTGTATACTACTTTACAACATTCACACGCTTTTACATGTCATGAATTATAATCAGCAATATATTATTATATAATCCAGAAATTAGGGTTGCTATTCAACAAGTGTGCGAGGGGAATATAGTGTTACATCGTTTGTCCGTCTGCTTGTCTATGTATTATTCACCTGTTCAGTTCACCTTGGTTAAAGTTTGCGTTACTTAATGGCATTTTATCAGTCACTCTTATTGATAAAGTCATGTATTCTAGTGTGATGGATCTAGCTTGATAATTACTTTACCATCTTCACAAAAGTAGGTAGCTTAAATATTTTTATGGTATGTCATAAAAAAGGGCAAATTGAATGGTCATTTGTCGCAAAGAGTCTGGTTTTTATATAATAAATTAAATTTCTAGAATACCAAATGTTTTGGGATACGTTGTATATATTATATCTGATTTGCACAATATGTCAAAATGTGAGATGGCAGTTTTAATTTGGAATAACATAGGCATCATATAAGTCACTTTATTAATTTTTTAAAGGGATTTTCAAGACCTTCATTTTATATTTACCATAAAACGCATGTGAATATCTGCCATGAGTTTTACTCTGAAGAATATTATCGTAAAACATCATTATTTTCAAAATAAATTACTGATGCACTCGGTTGTAAAGTAAATACAAATATATCCTGTCTGAAACGTAATATGGTTTATGATGCTTTATCACGTTTTCTACACTGTACAGTATGTTCAGATTATCTCAGTGAACAGTGTCAAGGGACAAATTAGTCAGAGGTATCAAGTTCGAATCCCGTCAATTTTCTTAAAAAATGTATGTTTTAAATGTCATGCTCGATCTTTCCTTGGAAAAATAAATATCATCACTTGTATTTGGTATCTTGCTTTTGTTACATGACCAAAATTATACGTGTAAATGGTAATGAGTACAGTGGCTGTTTTGGCGTATTGTCTGAATATGCTGTACCTATACAGTCAAGTGACACATGCAGGTGATTCTAGACAAGTGTAAACAGAACTCTAAATACACCATACACGTTATGTATTCTCGATTCCGCAAAGCCAGGCTCTCAGTACCCACTTGGTTCATAAAAGGTGAAAGTTTTAGCCATCATCCTTATAAGACTATCAAGATCAAGGTCTTGAATCAGATCACAGAGAAATTTGTATCATAAACACAAGAGATTATAAATGTTGCTGAAATATGTACTTGAATTTCGTATAGTTGCAGGCTTTTTAAAATTTTGTGATGCAAGATTCGTGA
Source organism: Margaritifera margaritifera (assembly GCA_029931535.1). Classification (NCBI taxonomy): domain Eukaryota; kingdom Metazoa; phylum Mollusca; class Bivalvia; order Unionida; family Margaritiferidae; genus Margaritifera; species Margaritifera margaritifera. The sequence continues at coordinate 104,828 of JAQPZY010001112.1, read as the reverse complement.
GAGCAGTAAGGAAAAGATCGAGTATTTCGCCTCACGAATGAGCCATTCATCTGTGAAGGAAGCAGTGGACAAATGTGCGTGACGTCACGACGAGCGAATAGAGAATTTAGTTGGCTAATATGATACTCTCTGTCTTTGTTAGCTGATGAAGTAAACTCTAGTTCTGTTTCAATGTTTGCGACAACGTTTGTGGAGGACAATAGTAGTAATTACTTTCGGAAAGCTGGCGTATAATATTTTAAACATGCGAAAGCTGGCAATTTAAAGTTGTCTAATTTGACGTCTCAAGGGATACAAGAACACTCAACACTAAACATCAACATAAAACTAACACTAGCGCAGACAGGCAATACAGACAATTTAGTGAACAATTTCATTATATATTGAGTTGAATTCAACATTTTTTATAGACAACATTGAAATATGTCATGATTGTAGCATGAAAGCAACAATGTCGGCATGTAAAGATAATACATATTTGTTTACGATTTTGGATGGAACAAAACAGATAGCATCCAGTGTTTCGGAAAAGATGTAGATCATATTTTACTTTGAAATAAGTAGCATCACGCCTGAGAGGGAAAAACGATTGAAACATTGTATGAATAAAGGATATATTATGTTTCTGCTGTTGCTAAATGCACACAGTTGTATTCGCATAAATTTACAGTACAACTTGAACGTCTCGTAAGTATCACAGCCTTAATCTACAGCGATTCGATAAAAAAAAAACATGGATATAATTGATGAAAAACAAAGTTCAATTTATAACAGCACTTGGTGTCACAATGTGCAGTAATCGTTTTAAAATCAACTATTGTAAAGACAAAATGTCATCCAAATCTAAAATCATTCACGCAGTTTAAAGGATTGAAGAAACATTACAACTTGCTTATAATTAAAGTTACTGTTGAAGGATTTTATGTTACCTTATTGATAACACCTTAAGACAGTCTATACAGCCTAAAGTATTTTCTGGATGTTTTATGCCTTTTTACATGACTGAATTAAACTAAAATGCACTGAATTTGAAGAATTATTGACTGAGCAGTCTTTATACATATTATACAAGCAAACGAGAAGAAATATTTCCCTACAAAGAGATCTGTGTTTTGCTAACCAGTGGCAGACAGACAAAGTTGACATGCAAAAACATGAAAAAGACAAATAGTGAGGCAATTATATTTTGACAGTGACAGGTGTCTTCTTTATATATACTTGGTCTGAAAAAAATATGAAAACAAAAATAACAGGAAGATAGCATTCAAAGAGAAAATTCTAACAACATGCAGTTTGATAAAGCAAGATATATTTACAGCAGAATGTTAGAGATTTGCTTGAAAAGGATTTCATAAGACCATTTTCAACGTTTTGAGCGAAGATGAGCATTTGTAGTGGAAATGTGCAGCACAACTCTATCGATGACAATGTGGATGCGTTTGACGTAAAACAAAATCAGAAAATAGGTTGACGTGTTACCAAATTGAAATTGATAAAATAGCACTGACCATAGATCAATATACACGATTCCATTTAAAGCAAGAAATGAGTAAGGTATGATCAACCTATTTGGTTATCTGACTATTTATGTTGCAATGTCTAATTCAAGTTAGTTGAAACAGTTAGAATATCTAAATACACAACAGCTTTCGCCAAAGGCTATCTTTCTACCTTAACCGAGTAAATATATACAATCAGGCAGGCAATCCAGTCGTTTTCCGACTGTATTACGAAAACAGTGAACAGCAAAATATATGTCCTCGTTAAATGGAAATAATTTCTTAAATCGTTTAAATTGAGTAACGGAAGGACTATACATATACACAAGTGTTAATGAGAATGAATAGTTTGAGTTTTTCAAAGGTAACGAGCTTTTGGAACGTGACATATATGGGAAGAACAGTGAAAGAAGCCATTAAAACATGCTATACATGTGAATTTATTTTAGTAAACAATTTAAAGGATAAAGGAAATACGGCCAAAAAATCAGACTTGAACACCAAAGTATAAAATGCCATCACGCAAGAAATAATAACAGTCAAGTGTATGAAGTTGATTTTAACTATATCTATAAAAAAAACAAATACTATGTAAAGGTAGTCTACAAGACGGACTCAGTAAGTGTCAAGTCTATAAGACGGCTTTAGTAAGCATCAGGAAAAAAACAGCTTTAGTAAACATCAAGTAAACAAGACAGCTTAGTAAACATCAAGTCAACAAGACAGCTTAGTAAGCATCAAGTCAACAATACAGCTTAGTAATCATCAATTCAACAAGACAGCTTAGTAATCATCAAGTCAACGAGACAGTTTAGTAAGCATAAGTCAACAAAACAGCTTTAGTAAACATCAAGTCTACAAGACTGTTTTAGTATGCATCATGTATACAAGACAGGTTTAGTAAGCATCAAGTAAAAACAGCATTAGTAAGCATCAAGAAAACAAGACAGCTTTAGTAAGCATAAAGTAAAAACAGCTATAGTAAGCATCAAGTCAACAAGACAGCTTAGCATGCATCAAGTCAACAAGACAGCTTTAGTAAGCATCAAATCTTCAACACAGCCTCAATAAGTCAATAAGACAGCCTTAATTAAAACCTGCGGATTCATTTCTAAATTACGTTCTTATGTCTAGACATATTCGTAAATAAAAATACATGCGCACACACAATGTATGGAAATACAAACCATTATTATTTAGACTAAATTTGGAATAGACCAAATTGGTCAAGTTGCTAGAACTTATATCCTATTTTTAAATGCGTAGTAACTAAAGTAAGATACATTTCCGATAATATTGGTATTTTTGTTCTGCACAGGTGAAAACATCTCTCTTCTGAAGATAAGATTAACAGATGATAGAATACATGTCATATTTGTAAGGCATCACATAGCGTAAAGATACTGTATTGTAGTATAAAATAGGAGAGACCATGGTGTCGAGTCATTACAATGATTCAGAAACTTGTAGAGGTAATGTTTCACCCTGGATCATACAAATCGCAATTAATTCTGTTCTGCTTTATGACACCAAACTTTATTTTGCTTTAGTCCAGTTGAGTTTGGGAGTATATGCTGATACAGTGTCAATTGTTGGACTAATATCGAGCCATTGCTCATTTGTTGTCAGAAAACCTCGTTTTTAAAATCAATAATTTTAGTTTTATCAAGATTATCCTTCATCAGTTTTTCACGACACAATTCCTCCACAACCTTAGCTTGAAGTTAAACAATTTTCACAGTGTCTGCAGAATTAGTAATATCATGAGCATATAATATGGCAAAGATATAATGTATATCAAGAGACACAAATATTCCATATCTTCATTCTCTCCTAATTTTGGTAATGAAATCGTTTATCAATAGATTAAAATTCAAAGGATATATTACACAACCCTGTATGGTTCCAATATTACAAGGAAAACAGTTTGTATACTTCCGATCAACAAGGACACACGCACATTCATAACACATAAAGACACACACACAAACACAAAATAAAACTTATTCACTAATTGATGAATTGAATAAACGTATTGGAAAATTAATAAAGATACAATAAAATCTGTCACAAGGTATATTAAAATATTTCTGCACCAAAACGTTTGAAGAGTGAACATTATATCTAAGAGAGAGTATCCCTGGGGAATCCAAATTAATCTTTACTAACTACGTCCCTTCAGTTGACCATGTAGCCAGTATGTTCTTCAATATGCCGCTGAATACCTTCTGTAGTACATAGAGTGAAACGTCTTGATAATTGTTGGAATTATTTACATCACCTTTTTATATTGAACAATTAACACTTTCCTCTGGAAATTACCAGATTGAAATACAATATTAAACAAATAGGTTAATATTGGAGCGATTCCTGCAACAAAGCTTTCACATCTAAATCAACATGCCATGTGCACCTACCCGCCCCAGCTTTCCCAAACCTAATATTTCAATAATTCTCATAACTTGTTTCTCCTCAATGGGTTCTCTCAATGATGTTATGAGCATCATTGCAATAGGGAATAGAGTCTGCATCTATATTGGTAGAACTGTCTGTGTAAAAAGGTGTACTAAATGAATATACTACTTTTTACATTTTATGTCAGTTTTATGTGACTTGGGAGGAGAGATATGAAAAGGCTCATGAAAGAAAGTTGACCAAATATGCAGAACTGATAGAGACATGCAAGAGCAGGGGATGGAGTACTTGGTTGTCCCCGGTAAAGGTGGGAAGTAAAGGATTTCCTGCTTGGTTTGGAAGATGTTCAGTCCTCTAGGGATAACAGGAAGAAACCACAAAGTGACAGTTAAAGTAGTGGGAATAACTGCTGAAAGAGCATCCAGCTGGTTATGGATGAACTGCAAGGACACAAGCGGACTGCCTACCACGAATGGGTAGTCACTGTTGCTCTGTATGTCCCATATCTGGTGCATTGATTGACCACCTGGCTACTTATCGCAGCTAGAGTATGTCCAATTAGTTTGTAACTAATAAGAAAACAAACGGCAGGCATCCCAGAGATCTAGGATATATCTTGGTACTACAGACAGAGTACAAATGAAACTTTAGGATGCATATAATTGGATAAGGTGTGTGGTGGGGGCTGGGGGGGAGTGAGGGACACTTGACAATTTAAAAAAATAACTGTTCCTTTCATTTTTATACACTGCCATAGGGTTGAGCATATTATGTTATTATATTGTGTGTCTGTTTATTTGTCAATCCATTACCAATGTGGTTCCTGCATGATAACTTACGTTGTTCACCATCTACAGTCACCAAACTTAGTGGATGGCTTGCACTTGGAATAAGGAAGAATCATATCGATTTCAGACTCAAAAGCTCAAAGGTCATGGTCACTGTGACTGAAAGAAGCAAAATAGTCTCCACACAGTTGTTAGACGCCCGATGTGTGACACTTCCTTGTTTGTGTAGATAAGTGAGAAGTGTTTATAATCTTATTAATAGCTTCATCAACATTGGCAGCAATATAGTCTAATGTTTTACCTATTGACTGGTGAAAAACAATGTAAAGAGTAGTAGTAAATACATCCATTTTATTTTCAACCGATCTACATTTTCTAAACCTTTGTGAACCCTTATGAACATTTCCAAAAGATGAGTCACCACAATTACTATGTGTCAGTTCACAGAATATTGGAATATACACCAGAAGCTATAAGTAATCTAAAACACTTGCTACTTGATTTGCTTTAAATGTTCATTATGCTTTTGAATCAAATAACAATAGCACATATCTGAAAATATTTCGTTTGATCTGAACCAATTTTAAATTCCACCACAGCATGACCGGAGACACCTGAAGGGAAAAGACAAACACTTGATCGATAATGGGTCAGAAGAACATAAAGCTATGAACCAACGTTTTGAGGAGCCGACATATGATGTTGTTGCTTACAAATTTAAATATAATGTTGGAGCGGGTACTATTTATTTTGGAGTAGACTGGCAGCTGACTTAATGAATTACTTGACAGACAAAGATGAAGCTGCTCACAAGATTTACTTCATTCTGCAATATAGCAATGGATTGAAAGAGGATGAATAGTTATATTGAACCAAAGTATAAGGTCTTATCTAATCTTAGGTGCGCAGATATAGTGCAGAGCATCTATTACAGAGTCTGTTTTGACAGTATCAGCTATTGTTACAAATGTGTTAGAAGTAATAATATTATGAAATCACAGATGGTAAACTTGTAGCAATACATAACAGATTGGAAACTGATATTAGACAATCAGCAAAGTTTTAAAGCCAAATATACAACCCATCTGAAGTGGTTAGTGAGGACAGGGGCCATGGAGTTATTTTTCCATTTATATTAATAATGGCCTATTATAAATGACAAACATCCTATAGAAATGACAAAATATAGAAATAATTTATAAGGATGGACCATTTCAATGATTAAAACCCAAACAAAAATAGTAAATGAAGGCATATAGCTTTCTGCCAAACAACTGCTTTCCCGACCAATCGTTTCAAAGCCATACACAAGCCATCTGCAGGTACTTACATATGCAACATGAAATTAATTCTCGTTGAGATAATAATGTAGGAATTACACATGGCTTTCTAAACTGAAACACTTGCCAAAACACAAGGGACCAATTTAAAAATGGTTCCATATTAACAATTAATCAGGGGGTCAAATTCGAAAAATATGCACAATTTTATGTTTTTAATCCAAAACCCATTTTGATTCATTTTGTTAATAAAACTTCATAAGCTACTGGCAGTCATCTTGAAAGTGTGTTCCACCGTAATTTTGCTTTAAATAGCCCCATGTCTAGTGTTAATAAGAAGGACAACTACTAGTAAAGTGCCAAATTACATTTTGTAACCACAAACAATCAATTTCACCAATACTGTTACCATTCTGCAGAACTTTTTGAACATGATTAAAAAGAGAAAATGAAGGTCAGACAATATAATAACTGTCAACACCAAATAAATATTTACTAATATGTCGCATTAAACAGTTTTCGAAACCTAAACAAAGCAAAAATCCATACTTAATTGACACATGTTACTCCGTAAGTTGTATACATATGAATCCACTCTATGCACTCTTTATGTGGTAGCAATATGGGGAATTTTATGAATGCCTCAAACCAGTAGTTTGAAGACCCACATTAAATAATCTGTTTTGAAAGAAAACAGTACCCCAGACACTATTAGAGGCATATATCTAAAAATATTCTAAACATTATTCCATGACGTTCTTGTATGTACTTACTGAAATAATTAGCTCCCTTTGCCGATGTTGGGGCTCTCTAGTTTGGAGTTGCATTGTCTCTTTCAATATATAAATCTTAATAAAAGTATAGGAAAAATTCATTTCTAAGACTGATTTAACTCAGAGCGGTCACTTGATCTCACTAGCCACTTTAATCCCCTCCTCCCTTAAAAAGTTCATATAACAAGTCATGTATATAATGGTCGCCTGCTTTCCGCCGTTGCGGCCTGGTGTTTTCTAACCAAGTAAAGTTTTTATCTCTTCCTTAAGTTGTCACTGGAGCGTATCGATTGCGACCGCTCTATGTATGCAGATTAATTTTCATTTGTTTCACGAGGAAGGCATTACATAGATAAATGTATATCAAGTGACACATATTATAAACATTTATCTTTCTTTTACTCACTATTTTCTCGTCCCACTCTCAAAGAAAGTTAAATAAGGTAATATATAAAATTTGAAACCGAGGCGTTTCTTATCATTATAAGAGAGAATCGAATCAATTCGTTTGCTTCATGGTGGAAAAATAGCCATGTTGTCTAAGCATAAATGAGATTCTCATTTTGTGCCGTGTAGCAGGTATAATTCGATATCTTCATCTACTTTTCTTGCCTGTGACTTAAAACTATCTCTAACGAAGCAATTTAATTGTTGACGAGAGATACGAGTGGTATACTTTTAATTAGGGTCAGGAGCCATTCAATATTTACAAAACTTGTCTGTCTGTAAATGTAGGCAAATTTTCGGCTCAAGTGTTAGTAACAATAATTACATTAATCCGACTTTCATTCCCTATTCATCACAAACCTATAAATAAGCCGACCGTTGTTTGATTTTGACGAGTTCAGCACGTGGCTAATCCAAATATTGCTTAAAGTGTGAATAGCTGTTTCCAAGGCTAATTATATAAGTTGGTCGAACAATGACTTAATCCTCTGCTTCACAGTCCTATGTAAGCTATCCATTAGAGGTGGAATTGTTCTTTTGTGTTGATGCACACAAGTACCATCTAAATATTTTTTTAAGAGTCAATGATGATTTAATATATAGGATGGATTAAAGTTTGCAGGATACAGTAAGCCTGCGTGGAACATAATTTTGGGAGAGAACAACATACACATGTGTTTTGCTATTTTGTTGAAGAGTGCAACTAAACTAAATCTGTTAAAACATAATAATAATAACGCCGCTATAAATATTTACACATATAATAATAATAATAATAATAATAATAATAATAATAATAATAATAATAATAATAATAATAATAATAATGATAATAATAACAATAGTAACGTTAATAGTGTTGTGTTCTTATTGGTATTCGGCTCATGGTATTTGTTCATAAATCAAGTTTGAAAGGTGACTCTGCATCTAGATGTCACCTGTGTACAAATGTCAGTTCGGCTTTCTCCGATACGCAGCTGCTATCGACAAGTTTGACTGTAAATTTATAACAGTTAGGTGCGTGCATATCTCTTGGCATGATATTTTATTAATCCAGTTCTTGCACGGTTCAGAACCTTTCGATTGGGCAAGTTGATCATAGTGAAAAACGTTGCAAACCTTAGTCACTTTCTGTTTCACAACTGAAGCTATCAATGTAAAGTTGAAGAATTGTGAATCACCTGATCGAACTAGTACTCTACAGTGACGCATTTTTCATGCCTCTAATAAAAAAAAGAGCCCGGGACGAAAGAAGTGGCAGGTGTATAACGTTTCAGTATATCAAGTGTCAATACACTCCCATAAATTCCTATACCTTTCATATTTTAAACTTCTATCTTATATCTGGCCTTAAATAGTGAAATTGTCTAAAGATAATTGGTAGTGCTATAAAAAAACAAGTTATTTTTAATGAATGTTTTTCACTTCAAAACGTTACTATGTTTGAATGTTCTAGTGCTGTTACGACTCTAGGGGTAATGTAACAAGATAAAAGACACAAACAAGCTTTCAAGATTAAAATGCAAATCTTTAATTTCCTAAAGTATTAAAAGAATTAAAATAGTTCAACAAACAATCAAAGTGAAAGAATTAAAAATAACTTACAGTATAGAATATCCTAAAAGGTCCTAAAATGTTTTAAAGTTCACTTCCTGAAGTTAATCCAAGTAATCCGGATGTAGTATTCCGAATGAAATAGCCTCTGATGTGCTAATGTGCTCATAAGTTTCAAGTAAATCCAAATAATCCTTGTAAGTCTGGAATCTCACAAGTTTTAGAATAATTTCCGATAATTCCACCGAGCTGTATACTAATCCAGATGAATAACAATACTGACTTCTAAATGTATTGTATGGATATTAGATGAATCTTCAAAGTAAATTCCACAATGAACTGACAATTTAATAAGACCTCTCTTCTCTGAAGTAACTGTAAAGAATAATAATCAGAGGATTATTCTCTATTTATACATAATAAGTGCGCAGTATTGAATTGAAAAACCCTTACTCCGTCTCCAATAACAGAGTATTACAAAATAATTCAATCCTCTACGAACCAATCGGGAACCAGGTTATGCGTCATAATGTTTACATTCTCACGCTCTTAAACTCTTAACCACTAAACATCATGTTGATTCAGAATGGGAATGTGACCTTGCAATATTGATTTCTAAAAGTATAGAACTAGGTCGACTTCTTTTTCGCGCGCAATTAGTCATGTGAGCATTTATCGATCGAAAGATTGTCGTATGTATACAAATACGGCAACTGCGATTTAGACTAAGAACAGAGATCATAAACTAGTAAATTAAATCATTATAAAAAGGGAAAAAGAGGTGATTCCGTAACACTGCATCTATCTGGAAGAGCACGGGCACCTATTATCAACAAAATTAAATGTTCTTCATAATATGGGAAACGTAAGTTAAGTCTACTTTTTAGCTTCTCTCGCAAAATTTTTAATTCTTATACATTATCTATTTATGTAAAGAAAAACAATATGGATTTGAAGTAAGAGATACAAATAAGACACTTGAGCTAGCTTGCTGTATGTATATCTGACACAGGGAATGGCCAACACCTGTGTAAAAAATGACAAAACAGCAGGAACAGCTTTCTATGACTATCAATCTATTGGTAAAATGTATGATTTAATTTTACCACATTTGCACTGAGTATGCATTCTAGGATAAACACGTGTCATGTGCTAAACTGATTCACCGTGACACACTCTCCAAGAGTTATTTTAAAGTGTTAAAAACGTGTGTTAACCCTAACCCTATGACCACTTTTTGGATTTATTTTGTTTAAATTTATCCGCACCCTTTTTATGGAAAAATGTGGGCATTATGTAATCCGGCCCATTCGTGCATGTGTGGATTTGTGGTCTTACAAAACTATAATATGATTCAAGTTAGAGATTTCAAACTTTTGGATATGACTGGTGGTGGTCATTAGAAGAGTACACCGCATTTAGCATTTTGATACAGGCCCTGGACGTGGGGCATGTTTTGCATATTGTTACGACTCTAGGTCTTAAAATGATGTAACAGAAAGAAAGTGAAACCAACAATGTAAGTAAACTGAACAAGCAATTTATTTATAGACAATTAAAGTGAACATTAAAAAGTCACAAGACACTTACAGTCACGTGAAGTAAAGTCAAATAATCCAATAATCATATGCGTTATAATCACAAGTCCTAAATATAGAATGTAGCCTTGCATGTCCTATTGTGTTAGTAGTCTTAAATGTTCTGATGTGCTAGTAGTCTTGAATGTCCTGATATGCCTGAATGATATAATCCAGAATATCTTTGAATGAATTTACATAAGTCCTAAAGTCAAGTATTAGTACAAAATGAGAATGAGCACCTTCGGTAGTTCCAATGAATATTTCAAATAAATTATTCTTCTCTCTGAATTTGCTCTGATTTTAGCAACTGTAAAATCTGATTACTAAAATATATTCCTTAATAGACTGATTTTAATAATATGAATTTTACTATAGGAATTAAATCTTGTTTACCAAAAGTGTATAAATATAAAGATAAGTCACCTGACGGAATATTCAAGAATATGAGTAACTCGAATGGCAGTTTCCGGTGCGAATGTGACTTTTCTCACATAAGGTAATGGAAAATTCCAATCTTAGTACTAAATGCTATGTAAACAAGTCTGACCTTGAACTCAGATGCAGTAAATATGTTGTGTACAAAGTGACCACTAAAGTACAACTTACCTCAATGACAAATATTATGAATTCAATATACATAACAACACTGACTTGACACATTTGTTGATGAAAGACATTAAGAAAATCGCAGACATGGGTATGGTGTTATACTTGTTGGCTTTTTAATCTGAAATCTATTTACCAACCATCAGGTTTTAATTTAGCTAACCAACAAATTAGTCTGTTGGACAATGCCAAATATGTTCGTTTCCTGTATTGTAATCCCAGATTATGATGATGATGATGATGATAATAATAATAATAATAATAATAATAATAATAATAATAATAATAATAATAATGTTATTATTATTATTATTTTTATTATTATTATTATTATTATTTTTATTTTATTTTTTTAAATTTTTTTTTAACATGATCATCATCGTTCAGTGTTGTTCCATCAGTTTGACCAGACATCACTACATACTTCGTCAATGATCTTTCTATCAGCACACATATTATGCAAATGTTATTCTTTGACGACAAATCCAAAACTGGTCCTAGTAAATCAGGTGTCATTTTCACTCTCAATATTGATATCTTCCGTCAAACATGAATTTATTACCTGGAGCTGCAAAGTTAATTTTCCCTGTATTAGATGAAATCACCTTTCGCCCTTTCTTTAGCTATTTTTTCGTACATATTTTGAGTTCCACTCATAAAAGGTATTAACGTTTCCACGGAATAATGTATTCACTGTTTTCCAGAGTCTTTTTTGCTTCTTAGCTGTGCCATATGCTGCAGTGTGTTTCAGGCCAAAGAAGCGGCAAGTGGCTAAAAAGAGATGCAAAGAAATGTTATGTTATGCAGAATTATCTCCCCACCCAAATCTTTTCCGATGATAGCCCATATCTGTGAAATATTTATAAAAATGGGTCCAAGAAGGTAATTCTCTCTTGATATTTTGAAGTGGTCGTTCGCTTCACCTCTGTGTCTGCTCTTTGAATTGACTCAGTATCATTCACTGGTAAGTTCTTTTTGCAATTAATGTTTTCGTTACCACAAATTAGTCTTCACTCTTTTTATTCCTTTTCTATCTTGTTTTTTGCTTTCTTTGTCTGAGTTATTGCTCATTTTATATGCATATCTCAAAAACTCTGCGTTTTTGTAATTGCTAAAACCAGAATATATTTATAAGAAGTAACTGCTGACTGTAGGGTTCAGTGGGCAATACTTTTTCTCAAAAGTGTACAGCTTAAAGGAGACTTTCACTGATATATAGCAATGTAGTTGGAACGGATGATGGGCGTAATTTGGGCGTATTATGCATGTAGTCATTGTATCCGCAATATTAGGATTATTTCCAGTGAAGTAACTATCAACATAACTCGCCCATTTCTACGATATGTTGTTAGATGGCTTGACGGTACTTTGGGACAGATTTCTATATTGGCTATAAGTTTGAGAAATTTTGAGCAACATTTCTTGAACAGGCACCAAACAGATAATAATCGGTGGGTGAGGTCCATCGCACAAACGATTTTGATTTTTGAAATTATGTTTGTTTGTATTTACTGTTTAAGATATGGATGTATTCATTAAATTGAGTAAATGAAACTAGTTTCAAATGTTTAAAATATGAAAGGCTGGCGGTTTTTATGTAGACATCATGGCCTTTAGTAAATGTGAAATGGAGATTTGGACCTACTATGCCATCACGTTTTGTGCCTAGCGACGCAGAGAAGGACCCGATCGCGAAATGCCATCACGTTTTGTGACTATCAACAAAACAAGGCGCAAAACACTTTTGGGGACTAAATTAAAATCGGGTTGGGCACAGCGATGATGGGAAGGGCGTTGCTGGGCAGCCTGCGCTTGGATCAGGGCGTAGGTAGCCCGCGGCGGATAGCGCTCAAAACAGGCAAAGAGTACCTTAACGACCGTGAGGAGTCTGAGAAAATCCGTACAGACTAGCACCGACGTCGGACAAGCAGGCGCTCTGCACGTCCTTACCGCGGATCTCTACATCTACGCCGCCGCACACACTTCTTGCTGGCCACAGTCAGCCCAGAGGCGCTAAAAGGTCAGTACCTGACCCCAGGACCGACAGTCCCCTCCTAGCCCACTGAGTCGAAATGCAAGTCCTATCCCTATGGATCAACAGGGCCGAGACAGTTGCCAGGCGCTTGAGAGCCACGGGTTCCGTCACGGCTAATGAAACGGAGGGGCGTCGGCAACGCGACTGTAAAAGACAGCCGATCCCTTGTGCCTTTCTGCGGACGTGTTCACCTGGAGGGGGGGGGGCGACGTGCGGAGAACCCTGACCAGGGATATCAGCAGCGATGGCGGCGCCATATGTTTCTTCATGGCCTACTTCCGCAGCAATACCGCGATGGCGATGCAGCGCGACCAGGTCGACCAGCTGGTGAACCAGGCCTACGCCAAGATCAATGGCTGCATCGAGGGATACTTGAATGAGGGCTGCCGCTGTCATATCGAGAGGAGGATGCAGCTTGATCTGGACGGTTCGCAATCCCACCCTTATGTGGGCGCAGCTCCGCACTGCAAGGAATGTTTAGAACACCGACGATCGATGCTTCGTGTGAGACGTTCTATTCACCCTCCGAAGACGACAACCACGGAGATCGGCCATGCAGGTACAGCTAGCACCACGCGATCTCCACTTTGATATGATCGATTTCCCTGTGAAGGGCTCTGACGTAGCAAGTTTCATAACCTCAAAACCCGACATCATGGGATCCGTCTTTGGCTGGGGGAACGGTCTCTACCAGCTTTGCGTGAGTGAGAAGGCAAGTCCGCACGCCAAGGACCTGCTTCTGCTGACCAAATTGGAAGCCGATTCCACCAAAGGCAACTACTCAAAAATCCTGAATAAAACCTGCATGCAGAAGACCGCCAACAAAATCCTATGCGGCATCTGATACACCGTCGTTCGCTGCGACTGGGCCTTCACAGATCCGGTGCTGTACTGCGGCAAGGAGTTGGTCTCCACGCTCTTCCAGAGTCTCGAGCGCGAGATGGAGGAGATCAGTCAGGTGTTTGCCCAACCGACCAAGCTGGTTATGGACACGGTCACCAACAGGGCCTTTCAGGCTGACAATATCTGCCACATCTGCCGCTGGCTGCTGGGGAAGGAAGGGCGGACAACCACTAAGAAGTGGATCGCGCCTGACGGGGTCAGGACGCACACCTACGGTCGCTTCCGAACAGCCCAAGAGCTTCGGCGCTTTGGGGTCAAAGAGTATATTGACGAGCTCCTCGTCTGTTGAGAACGCCGCCTGTTAGATCACCTGCCAACGTCCAAGAACTTGTTACCTGCCCCATTGAATTGAAGGAAGATTGGGAGGGACTTGTATTCTATCAGATTGGTTGTGATGAGGAAAGGGAATGGAAAGAGTTTCGCCTCATAGTGGGATAGGTTCTAAGGACAAATGAAGCCTCAATGGCGAGACGAAAATAAGGAGGAGGATGTCGAAGTAGCCAAGACGAAAGAACAGCAGCACGCACGGGCAAATGCCTGCCGTTGGTGACAGTACATGCCTCTTGCCCCATCAAAGCATAAAAACTTCCTAGGCTTGTGGAAACGCTCTTGGTGGCCGACCGGGACGGTAACACGTCCGTCCCCTGAGCTCTGCAACGAGGCCTCGCCCAATATGCCGATAATCTGCAAAGTGGCCGGCCTTAAAATACCAGGCCTATTGCTTCAAGGAAATCACGTTAAGTCGTTAATTTGTGACAAAGACTATGACGTATATGACGCGTTTTATGAGGTGCGGCTACATGGATGCACTTGGGCGAACCTTCCACAATATCGGCGTTAACGTGACGGCCCAGCTTCGGACCATTCAGGAGCAGACCTCGCCCCAAACAACCTAGATGGTGTGGGCGAGCTCAAAGTTGCCAGCCTTCGAGGTGGTCCATCTGACGCTGAGATCGTGCTGGGATTGGTGAGGGCCAACTAGAGCCTATCTGTGGCAACAACCTGCTCGTGACCTTCTTTGACGTCGGCGTGCTTCCTCCCCGCGGAGACCTACCTCGAGATCGTGGACCGGATCTCAAAGACAACAGACGACAGCGACTACTGCGTCGCCACAGCGACGATTATGGCCGCAGCTCTGGGCCGATGACCACGCACACCCAGCAGAGTGCGATCTACGACCAGTTATCCTGGCAGATCATCGCCCAGCAGGGCATCACCGTGATCAGGAACGTCTTTGTAGACCTACAGCTTTCGGAGCGCGATAATAATAGCCTGGAGCGTAACACAAAATGAGCCTGCGTCTAAATGGCCACCTTGAGCCAACATAGTAAATCCTTCTGGACTGCAGAACAGCCAGAAAGACTTCAACGGTCTCTACTCAATCTAATACTTTAGCCTAGAGTACGTCAACTTGGTCAAACAGTCGACTAGAGACATGTACTTCAAGGCCCAAACCCATGCGGACCCCGAGGGTACCAACTATCGAGCCCATGACGTCATCATCTCGGCACCTCGTGACCCTCATCAAGGGCCAGCTATAAATGCTCTCCGCATCTTGGAGGGCCGGCGACGGTACCAGGCTGCGGCTGGACGCCAACAAACTCCACATGCGTTACTCTATCATGCTGATGGCCAAACAGTTCTTGACCTGACCGCGGTGGTGACCCCTGATTCTTCCTATCACCTCTCCACCTACTCCATAGTCCCTATGCAGAAAAAGAACGACAGGCTGATCTGCTCTGGCTCCCGCAAACCTCGTCCAGTAGGTGAGCAATCCGCAACGTGGCCGACCCAATTCGGTCAGAAAATGGCGCGACAAAAGGTATGTTGACCGCCATAAAGCGGTCGCAAAGAAGTACGCCGACCATATAAAGATGTGGAGTTGGAAAATGTAAGTGGACGACAACGACGCGGCCGAAAGATAGTACACCTTGATACCATGAACGAGCCGTTGACAAAATGGTCGAAACATGAAAATAATATGTCAGTCACCAAGATGCGGGAAAGGTCCTAAAGGCCTGCGACAGCATGACCTACACCCTGGACTTGACTTCAAAAGGGGTCACGGGCGTGGCGAAACCAGTAAAAATCCAAGATGCGGCAACAAAAGGCTATTTAATCGCGATTGTCGCAGACCTTGGGGGATAGTGGATCTCCAAGAGGCGACCATATAGTTGGCCCCCTTGACATGGGTTCAAACAAGGTCGTGACCGTGGAAGATCCTGTCGGCCATCAGGATGCTGCTACAAAGGCTAATGTCGATGTGGCTGTGTCGGATAATATCGTGCACGTTCAGGGGAGACAATCCCTTCCAGTCCCGTTAGTTTTATCCATGGTCAATCCAAATGTGGCGGCATTAAGTGGTCAGTTCGACTTTCGCCCACTTATATACGAGGAACCTGCATTCTAGCCTTTTTAGGTGGGGGGACGACCGGTGTAAGTAAATAATTAGGAATTTATCTTTCAGCTCAGGCTAGGTACTTTTGAAGAACAGGCTGACAACATCCCAGGCAGTATAGTGGCATTCCACTAGGGTAGAGCACCCGAATATGGTTACTTTTATATATCGTGTTTTGACCCGTAGATGGGAGAGGTGTATGCAGTGTTGAGGCCGTACAAACCTCTGGAGGGCAAGGCTCAACGGTTCTCCTTCCAGATGTTCATCGAAGCGCTGACCTAGGACTATTTAAATGCGCCCGACTAGAGCATCACCCCGCAGTATGCCTAAAGCCAGCTATGGACTCGCAGCGAGATTTATCCCAGTACTCAACGATAGCGTCGGGGCGTATGGTAGGATAGTCTTGTTTATGTGACAGGGATGGAGATGGTGTGATGGCGTCTCCGCCTGGCCCTGCAAGCACAATTGTACTTATGAAAACTATAGAAATAAGCTGACTGTAATTCCTTGCTGGCGAAAGAGTGTTGTGTCCTCTCTGAGGATTATGTTGATGGCTTCCCTGATCCGGTTAAACTGGTGCGAAGGGTTTTTCAGTTAATGCTGATTCCATCTACTCTCGGTTTGAGTTTGTCTTCTAGCTTTCTTAATGCGATCTCATATCTCCTGGTTCGTCCTTTCTCGCTCCGGTTTGGATAGACTCGTGTCGTTTTCCACCCGGGTCTAATTTTTCTTTTCTACGGCGAAATTGTTATCGAATAATGTAAGCTTTGCGAAGTTATCGACACGGTGCCTCTGAAGGGCCTCGTTTAGACCAATGATTTCTCTCATCAGAAGACGGCCGGGTTCCTGTGCTACCGCTTCTTTGAGTGCTGTGTCGTTACGTTTCGACACTGCGATGAGATCGGTATCTGTCATTGTGTTTATGTCGACCGTTATCACTTTTCGAGCTGTGGCAAGCTTCATCAGTAATTGGATCAGCAGAAGCTTCTTCTTAAGGCCCAACGCGTAAAGGATTAGAGCTTCCTTTGATCTTTGTAGCGTGGATGGGGCCAAGAACTTACTTGGATCTTTCTTCACGTCAGCTGGATCCACTTGTGACCCCACTTTACCACGAGCGCCTGGTTTTGGCGATACGAACCAAACTCGGGGAGGCGTTGTTCTAGTCTCCCTGCGGATGCAACATCTTCTTGATTCCACCTTGTGAAACCTAGCTGCATCTGCCCCAGGAAGGTATTTCCATCGGGAGCTGATTTGCCTCGTTGGCTCCTGAGGTAAATGCGATTTCCTCCTAGTCGGGACGACATGCCTTAAAAAGGTTCAAAGTGTCTTCCATTTGAATGTCATATTCGCCTTCAGCCATAATTTTGATTTCAGGCAATGCGCACTTATTAAAGAACGGACACGTGCATTTCAATAGCACCGTAGATGAACAGAGAGAATATCATTACGGAAACAAACTCGATATATTGCGCTCAATCAGCAGCACGCTGGTAAAAGGGTGCCCTAAGCACTATTGTTTGTGACCAGCTAACCCAATCATCATAAAATGAACCAGCTGCTTATTGTCAGATTTCCTAACCTCAGTAGCAACGGTGTCTTTGTGTGCGGCACGACCAGGCTGGAATTAACAGTTGTTTTGAGCGGAGACACATCACAGCGGAGCGCCAAACGCACGATCCTAAAAACCTCGCTCGCATTATTGTTAAAACGATCAGTATAAAGACCTAAGTAAATTAATTGAGCCTGCATTGACGAATCCCGATGTATCTGGTACCTACAAGGATTCCTTGCTGACGGAAATGAGCGAACTAACTCCGTCTTTTAGGGTATGGAAACAGCCAGCACCGCCGCTATACGTGTCTGAGCTGGCCATGATGTTGCCGCTTCTGAGCCCGATTGCGTCAGTAGCCGCAGCGTTCGGTAGCCGCTTTTTTGTGCCGCTTGATCTGAAGCTGCTAAATGACCGCATGCCATAATACCAGTCCGGTCTTCCAGACCACCTCAACTCTGAGTTGACGTTCAATGACTACGGCAAGGTTATCCGGTGTACAATCAAAGGAGCGAGCTACACCATCAGTGTTATATCTCTGGAATTCGATGTTGTGTCCAACCCCGAGCTCCAGCGCATGATTCGGCAGCAGTGCATGGAAAATGTGGCTATTTTGTACACCCGATTGATGTGCCATCGCAGGGTGGCGAAGAAGAGAGATGATACGTTGAACGTCAACCTAAATACGTCGGCGAAAATCATGAAGGTAATGGTCATGCATTTTCAGGCGATACTGAGTATTTATACAAACTCCATATCGACAAAGCGACGGTGGCAATCGAAACCATATCTATGCCCATTGGTAGGCGCTACTCCAGCAGTAGAAAAAGAGTCTAAAGGTAATGACCTGGGAGTCAATCAAAGACTCGGAACTGCCGTCGACACATGTTAGTGCCTTCTACGAAAACCAGTTTATCCTTTTCATCGAAATGAGGTCATCGGAAGACTTCACGATTCACGAGTCTGAAAGGCGCATAGAAAATGCGAGCGAAGGCCTAACGCTTCAAATCACCCACATCGGAGTCCTGCCCCTCACTCCCCCCCCAAAAAAAAAAATCCCCCCCAAAAAACAAAAAAAGCGCTCCAGTCGGGAGACGTGTTGAACATGTACTTATACGTCATTATAGAGGCGCAGCTCAATATAAAAATGGCCAGTAAGAGTCGACTGTCTACTAGATTCTGGGAAAGCTCCGCGCCGCACCGCCCTTCGACAAACCTGCACAAGTTTTGTGATAACTTACAGGCACAATGCGACATGATCGTCGGCCGCCCGCGGTTGCGTCAAGAGCATATTTGCCTGCGTACTTGTCAAATAGGCATTTAAGAGTCACTCTGATTTTCCCGTCATTATCTGCCCTACTATAGACTCAGCATGGCGTACGATAGGCCTTGAGCACGTGGCAAAATAAGATGCGGGAGTATTTCTGGCCAACTCTAAGGGCCATGAGCTGGATGCCCAGCTTCGCGCACTCGCTAAATTATTCAGGAAGCCACCAAGTTCTTTGTATTGGACGATTTTGCCTTTGTTTCTGGCAATGGCATAAGGAAACGATCCTTACTAAGCTCGCATCTGTCAGTCATCATGCCGGCATTAACGTATGGGTCATAACATAAAAGTACAAGATGTTGCCAGGCAGTAGATCAAAACGCAGACCATGTGACATAGTTACCCGGCCGAGGCGCACCATGCCGACCTCTCGTTTCTGGCGTACAACACGTTTGGGCAATACACACAGAAGTATGCACTGACCGTGGTTGATGTCGCCAGAAGACTGAGTATTTAACCATAAAGGAGGCTTCCAAAGTTATCGACGCATTGTCACGTATCTGCAAGCTGGGTCGCTAAGATTGCATAACCTGCTGCAGGTTGACCACAGCTGTTTGCACATCATTACTCCCAGGAGATGTTACTATTTGCTAGCGCGAGCGACAGTGCAATGCGTAGCACCTTGTGGAATCGGTGGCGACCTTACGTTGTGTTGACTCTAAACGGTGAGTTATTGCGGCCTACAGGCAAAACACCTATTGATGCCATTCGTAAAACGGTCGCTTTGACTGTATGGGCAACGCCTGCGGTGCCTGTGACGCTACCAGTTTGGCTGAAAATGCATAGCCTGACCTCAGATATCATGGTGTGGTACGTATATGCACCGGAGGAAGCTGAAGGAGGGCAACGTTGTGGCACAGATCCTGTGTGGTCGCTCAAGGTCTTCACCCTGTCTGATAGGTTTGACATCCCAGGCCAGCCATTTATATTCCATCTTTCGGGTAGAAGCCTCGTTGGCGAGGAGCAACATACTGTGCCTGAAGGTACCTAGCTACCACCCAAGAGCATTATTGGCCCAGGCAGCCGAGTTGGCTGATCTTCTTGAGCCAATCCTCCGACAAGGCACGACACCATCAACAAGGTCAATATTTATTGCAAAAAAGGATATCGAAGTATGGAGTGCATTTCATGACGTTGCATGTGTCGCCGCCGCCGATGAATCGAAAGGGCCGCTGCAAAACGTTGGCAACATTGCTAACAGGTACCTGGCAGAGTGGCGACAAAAAACACAAGCTTCTCATGATATTTGCCAACGGTGTTCTTGGTTGACGCCATCAATAACTGTTTCATTTGCTTGCGCTGTGTACCCCGCGACGCGAACTACAAGCTCCTTGACCTTCTAGAGTATATCAGCCAAGATGCTATCACTGGACCAAGAGCTCCTTGAGGTACTCCTCCACCAAGACGTATTGCTCTTGTACTGTGGGGTAGTGACCATACGCCCGTATTATGATACTGTCTCTGTCTATCCACTAATGTGTGTCTTGCGGCGATATGCCCGTTTTGTTGATGCGGTACGATCCCTTTCCCCTATTCTGTCGTGGTTGCTGCTCAGGGCTACCATCTGGTGATATAATGTATTCCGCTCCTCGAGAGCCTCTAGGTACAGTTTGTGCTTCAGGACGTGTTCAACGCCTGGTTTGGATACCCCCTTGGCCCAACGTATTGCGTTGTTGCCAACCAGGATAGAGCACATCTTGGGGCCGAGGCCAACAAACTTGGCTATGGATCGCCCGCAGCAATCGTCCTTAAATTTGCTAACATCTGCTTTCTTGGCTGTGCTGAACAGATGGTTCTCTTTTGGATAGTCGCCGTAGCAGGCTGTCGGTGTCCGTGTAAAGGACGCTCGCCCTTTCGCCATACGTGGCTTAAACGCCGTTGTAATAGAAGTCATATATCAGGAACTTGCTCAGATCCAGGATCGACATTCCAGCATATATTGGCCGACTTAGCTTGAGATCAACCTTTGTGCTATGAACTGCAACCAGGTTGTCATAAAAATTGTCCGCGACTTCAACTCTGGGCCAGCAATGATCTACCACAGCTTGTCTTCCTGGTCCTCATGCCTTAATAGATCCACATGGATACGCTTCCTGATGTTTTC
Source organism: Margaritifera margaritifera (assembly GCA_029931535.1). Classification (NCBI taxonomy): domain Eukaryota; kingdom Metazoa; phylum Mollusca; class Bivalvia; order Unionida; family Margaritiferidae; genus Margaritifera; species Margaritifera margaritifera. The sequence goes on along the minus strand of JAQPZY010001112.1, from coordinate 83,570 downwards.
CATGGTCTTCCCGAATATAGAATCGTTCTTGAGCGTGAAAAAGTCTTTTATAAACTCACTCTTACCCTGAGTCACTCAAAATTAGCCTGAGTCTTCAAGTTGATGTTGAGCTTGGTGTACGTGTCCATCCACGGACTTTGATCAAACTCCAATGTTCTGTGAATAGTTGTGATGCTCATGCCAATCTAGAACTGAAGTATCAGTAGGGAACAACATATCGCTTTTTGGACCCAGGCTGGGAACTAGCTTCATGCTTTCAGTGAACTTTAATCTCAAATAAGTTCACTAAAAAGCGCTGATAGTCACTCAGCCAACTCTCTGGGATATACAGTGCCTCCAGGTCCAGAGGTATTTGCTGTGTGCGTCATGAAGCTCCTCGGGGAATTTAAATTCTTCCTCGAGTATGTAACCCTTGGGCGAATCCTCGGCGATTGATTCGAGTGCGGGCAGGTTGACCCATTTAAAACCCCTTACAGGCTGATATGGTCAAGGTAGGCAATCCAGTTGGTTGGTCTTTTACTGTCATCGTCCGGGTACATTAGGTTGTTCACTTTTGCGTGGCGTGGGCTGGCCAGGGAAACGCCTCCGCGGATCCCATTCGCGATAAACAGGTACATAGAACTTGAATGTAACATCAGCATTCATCAGAACTGCGTCCCAGCTGATCTCGTGGGCAATGTAGTACTGGGTAGAATTGAGGCTGTAGGATGCCAACGACATTCTCCGGAATTCCTCGAACATGTCCGCCAGAAAGAGCACATCATTTTTTAGATAGATATCATTGAAGTTGTGAAGGTTCTAGCATTCAAACATTTTTCCTCCTATTCCTTGTCTGGTGAATTGGCTAGAGGAGGGCTCCATCGGCGGAAGCTGCGTTTCTTCGAACCGCTCCCAACAGCTCATGTATTCGTACAGGTAGACATCCTTTTTGGTTAGTAGGGCAACATCGTGCTCTGTATACTGCGCCGAAATATGAAACGCCTCTTTTGCCATGAATATGGCCACATTTTCAAGGCTGCAGTTCATAAACTAAAAGATGTCAACAAACTGCCTCAGAGAAAACGCCATGTACTTTGCCATGATGCTTGGAACGGCGTTGATGTTCTCCGTTTGAGACTGTTACTATGACCTGCATGATATGATGACTATCGTAGACACACAGAATATGACTCACAACTGGCACCTTCGTTTAATTTCTTGGTTGATGTTTAACTTTAGATTACATGCTTTGTGGGCGGCGCCAAGGTACCTGTCGCTGATATGGTAGTGGTCGCGCACCCTGTCCTTGTATAAATCCTATTCACAGATATGACAGTCTACTGCTTCCTGAAAGGCCTCGTGGTCGTCTCCGCCCATGATCATCTCGGCCGGATCTCGAAACACGTCTCAGATCTCCTCCAGCTCGCCTTCAGTGTAACAGCGTCCTCGCCACGGTATAACATCGCAGCAGGTCACTATATAGCAGAAGCTAGATGGGACCTGGTTACCAATTTTTGGCGTGTTGCTTTTTCTAGATTGCCAGCAGGGCCTTCCACTGGCACGTTCATTACCTCGAATTCAGCATACATGATGCATGGGACACGCATCTCGCGGTGGTGATTCTGGAATGCTAGGATGTTCTTGGCTGACTCTGGCAAGGATACGATCTTTGGCTTTTCTTTTATGCCGCGGCAGTATTTTTGCGTTTGCTTCCAAAAAGTCTGCCCCGCTGAAGATGTGGAGGCACCGGGGTCAGACGTGCTTTCTTCTGTTGTGTCAACAGCTTAGGCTCTTTATCTAGAGATAGTGACTATTTTCTCTTTCATCTTCGGTGCATGTAACAAGGAATAAGCCAATAGTGTGTGGCAGGGTCGGAACATAGAAATCAATCTTACGGCCAGGAGAGAGAACTGGCCTAGTACTGGAATACAAGGCTCAACCCTATGCCGTGGGGTCAAAATAGGAGGCTCAACCCCGCATCTAGGAGCCGGAACTTGTCGTATGGCTGGCTGAAGAGCCCCAGTCTCATATAGCGCAACCAGCGCGTCATATTAACTCTGGATTATATGCCCTCTTTGGAGCAAAGCGGTCAAACGAGTGATAGCGGACTTAATGCTGCACTTAGGTCAATATTTATACATATTATCGCAATTTTTTAAATAGTGTTGTATGTGCTTCTGTTAAACTTTATGTGTTCACTCAATTATATTTTGGTTTGCTTGTAGTTCACAGATAACTTTACTACATTGTCTTCTTGCTATGTTTCTACTCTTAATTTCTTTTCTTACAACTTGCACATATCCTGCAATTGATCCATGTTTCAATCCCACACTTACAGCAGGGGTATACCCCATATACTCTTCCAGATACTACCATATGCATAGCACAATACTAACCAGCACAGTTTTTCCCACACATCTCTTACCCCTTAAATGCAACCATGCGCACTTGTTTTTACCAAAAAAAAACCATGTAGGTGCGAATTATTATATCTATTTGCCCATATTTATTTAATAAAATAGCCCACGCGCCCTGTGAATGGACCGCCCTAGAGACTGACATACAAGTGCAAGCAAATGCCTTCTTATTGCTGGCGTGGAGATGCGCAGGTTTTACTCCCGGTGGGGACTGGCTGGCCCAGGACATTACTTGACTGCTGGGTTGAACTGGGGCCTCCTCCCCCCATCCCTTGGGGGTGCGTTTAAACAAAAGTCAGCTTAGGGGATGTATTATTTAAAACACTCCATCCCCATCCTGTAGGGGCGGGGATTATTGCAAAGTAGTCTTTAACGTCTATTGCATTAAAGGCCAATCATGGAGAAAGTTATATCAAAAATTGAATTGTTTTGCTATACATGAAAGACTTTAACAACATTTAAAGGTTCTCATGTTAAAGTCATTCGTGCCAGAACTTGATAAAAAGCTTGACAAGGCACAGGTAGAAACAAAAATATATTCAAAGGCTGTCTGCATTCTGATATTCGAAACCAACTGAAATTATCAATTGAACCCTTTGAATCCGTTCAACATTTGTGTCCAATGTTGGTAAAGTATCAACTTTGATAGTTAGCCTATATGTGAATCTAGTACATATTTATTGCTATGATTGTTAATGCACAAGAGAATTCACATGAAAAATCATTCAGCAACGCTCGACACTATTTAACAGCAACTTCTTCGCAGCTAGTTTCCTTTCTGGGCAAACAAACGAAAGGAGAAATTATGAAAAGGGTTTAATGCATTTGAAACATCCTTTGATATGATTCACTGAGATATTTTAACCTAGGAAAACCCCAACAAAACAAAACAATTGTTGAGCAACTGTTATTGAGTGTAAATTTAAGCCACATAACCGATTGAACCCAATGAATATTGTGATGCAAAGTTATGAGTGTCGTTTCATGCATTGTATAAGTCACTATGAGGTGTGAGGCGATTAGAATGGTCATCATGTGGTCGGTGTCCACAAAACATATAGTAGGACATTGTCAATCAACATGTTGAATCAAGCGAAACTCATAACTTTTTCCCTCTTTGCTATGCTGCAATTAGGTTGCAAAAGATACACACATTTTGGGGATTTACTGGAAGCTGGTATATGACAAGTTGACATTGGCTGACGTTGTCACACATTTCAATTGAAAGTAACGCATCTCTTTCGATACTTTAGGACGAAAGGAAATGATCCACCACTCTCGATCGGGCGCCTCGAGAGCCACAACAATATGTCAAGACAACAACTCACGGCATTTTCGTAATTGTTGTACGACAACAGTATTCACTGCATCTACTGTCGAATGTGTGCGAGGGAGGCTAATAAACTGATTGATTGTGTTAACACATTACGGAATAAGATACTGACGTCCACATCGAGGAGCCTAGGTTTTTAACCTCAGTTTTGTTGACCGGAGGATGGTAGTCAATAGAGAAAGATTATCAGAGAACTAAGTATTTGAGCGCAATTGTTTTCGAGCTGCAAGCGTAATGTTGTTTGAAGCCATTAGCTATAATTTCTGTTTTAGGCTTATTGTAGTCGACAGAAATATGACGGCGCGTAGATACATATAGACTGATTACATATACCTGTTTGTGTCGACGTAATCATGGTGGCATTAGCTTTACTTTTCGCACCTTTATTTCCTCTTCTTCTGCAGTGCATTAAGTGAAATGTATGGAGAATGCCATACCATTGACATGAATTAAATACATTCTTGTAATATTAAGCATCGGCCGGTACGTTTTTAAATCGGTATATTTCGTGGATCCTCATCAGAACAACGGAAAAGATCTTAATATTAACCTTTAGGAATGTAATTCTGATAAATAGCCTTTGCCTTTATTTCCATTCAGGTCTTTCCTACCGAGGTCAAGTATGTAACATTGGTCTCAAAGTTCAGCTCGTCCATTCAGCTGATTATTTTATAGCGGTTTACAGTGCAGCACACGAACTTAGACACAGGTAAGTCGACTCATTGCACCCTATGTGTGTCTTGAAATTGCGTTCACTTGCTAAGTACTGTTGGTGTCCCGTAGTGGATTCATGGTTTCAAGATATGCAAATGTTAATTGCCACCCACCAAGGTGGGTGGTTTTCTCCAGGTTTCGAAGTTTCTTATGTCTCAAGCACCAGCTCTCAGCATTATGCGGTCCGTCGAGAATTCTTAGTGTATGGCTGTGAAATTGACTTAAAAATAGATAAATATAAATTACCAGCTGACCTTATATATGATATTCTATTTAAAAAAGAAAACAGGATATCCTTGTTCTAATTTTGTATATAGATTCTGAGAAGACATTTGATACGGTTTCATGGAGATATATATAAAAAACTTTTAAATACATAAGCTTTGTTGATTCAGTATTAAGAGGATAACACTATTATATAAGTGAATAATTGATATAATTGATTTATATTGAAAAAATGAACATATGTCACATTTTGTGATTAGAAAGAAAAAGTAAACAAAGATATGCAATTTCACTATAAATATTTGGTTTGTGTGTTGGAGTTCTGAGAAAAAATGATAAGATACTACAAAACAAATACTAATATTAATAATACTGAAAAGAAAGTCAATATGCTGATAATATTCAAATATTTTAGATGGTAGTTGTCACAAAACTTTTACAGAATGTTAGAATTAAAAATTAATGTATAACATATAAGTGCAATTTGGATTGGGGCATTGTGGAAATCAAATGTCAGATTGTGTCAGAGTTTTGCGATTAAGGAACTTCTAAAATTGAAGACGTCATTTTTTTTAATGTCCAGTATTGGATATTTGGGATTTAAATTCACCTGTGAAATGAAGAAGATAAAAATAAAGTCTTCATAGTTGGGAAAGAAGAAGGATTAATCTGCATGGAAAAATATGATATTTACATCCTAAGCTTTATCTAAATATATGCATATGTTTCAATCCTTGTCTGATTCACTATAATTTTTCACCGAGAAAGCGTAAAAACTTGTGTTTTACATTTGTGTGGAATTCAGGGCCAGATTGTGTTACAAGACATGTGATTTATCAAGATAATAAGACTGGGGGTATGTAGACGGTGACTTTAAGAATTTTATTAAAGCATTGGAGATATAATGGTTGAGACAAACCATTAGACACAAACATAAATAGGTGTCTTGAATCTGTGTCGATTTTAAGAACATATTTGCAATGGATAACATAATAATCAATTATTGCTCGAAAATCAAAGTTAGTTATTGATAAATGTACGAGAAGCGTGACAAGAACTAATAACGAAGTTGAAAATTGATGAAATTGAAGATGTTTGATTTTCACCAATGTGGTATAACTAAAATATATTAGGGCCACAATAGCCTTATATAAAAAATTGGCATGAAAAGCCATCCGAAATATTATCGACATACATGCATGTGACAGTTCCTTCTATTCTTATTCGGAATTAAAAACTAGGTAGATTATAAGGATAATTCCTCAAAATTGTAAAGATGTAATAGGAAATGAAAAGGTGACAATTAAAGAAAGATAAATCATTTTGTTGCAAGATATAATGCCTCCTTATATATTTTTGATGAATTAGAAAGGATACAACAATAGTGATGATGTCATTGTTGAAAGAAAAAAGAAACTATGCAAAAGAAACAAGAAAAACAAATATATCAGTTTACACAAGAAATGAAATAGTGAGTTTGATATTATACATTCAGATTAAATGATTCATTCATTTTCTTTACTTGCCCACATATGTCAGTAGATTAGTTTTTGCAACATACATTGTTTGAAAAGAAAACTGAGGTTATTTGTAATGTCAATATGTACAACAACGAAATGAAAAAATTCAGAATTCTTCTAAATATTATTTTCGATTCTGACATTTTCAGTTAGGAATAAAAAATTTGTTAATTTCGGAAATTTTATTTTTGGAAAATCTGATTTAAACTGGTTAAAATTTTTCTATATCTAATTTGGTGAGTTTCAAAATGATTGGTGGAATAAATGATTGATATTTGACCGAAAAAAATCTGTTAACTATCAATAATAACAAAACAATTGATCTTTGAAGAGGACAAATGTGATTTACATATAATAAATATGAATAATAAAAGAGATGCTTATATAACGTAAGGTTAAATAAGGGAGAAATTGCAATTAGGACAAAATCTGTTTTTTAAATGTATATTCTTCTTGGTAATTTTTCTGTGCATTAAAATCTGTAGTTTTTTTAAATTTAATTTAATGTAAAAGAATTTGTCAAAACTCCTAAAATATTATGAAAATATTTTTGAAATCTAAAATAATTAGTGTTTATTACTCTGATTACATCTAAAATTTAGCAAAGGCATATTACGTGTTGTATTAACATTTTAAGTTAATAAGATCAAATATTGTTTTTAAAACAAACATGTATCAATGTTTGATTTCGTTTGTCAATTAGCATACTCTCGTTTGTCATAAACATAAACATGAATTCTATTGGATGCTAATTTTAAAAAAATAGAATTTAGCAGTTGTATTAACCTGACATCATATACAAATTCTTTGATATGTCAAAATTCATTACTTATGATAAGATAAGTGTTCACTGTCGATTTTATAATATTTCATGTATTTATCTTTATCCAAATCAACTGCTGAATCTCCATTAGAATTAGGACCTATTTCAGTTATTATAAACATAGCATTATTAAATTTCACTGTCATTGACATAAATTGACCAATCTTAAAATTAATACCGGGTGTATATTTTAATTTTTCAATTATTTAAAATAATAAGTTCATCATAGGGATTCCACAAGCTTTCACAAGTAGATTTTATTTTACACTCTTGATAAATGATGGTTTTGATTACACATTCTTTGATTATCTCCACAAGATAAACATAACTCGGTTTTAGGTAATGTATTCTAAATCCTAGAATATTATGGTTGTTTAATACAACAATGCTAATTAATTCGGTAATTAAAAATTCCGCGGATAAATAATTTTCGTTGACTTTTTTTCTGGCCAGATATACTTCACCATAGGGTCCATATACACACAAGTCTAGTTCAGATTTCTTAAGAAAGTTGCAAGACTTGTATACGGATAAGACTATATTTTGTGTTTGATAATACATTTCACATAATTGAAAAAGATATTCAACTGTGAAATCAACGTTTATATACCGCCTTTTGCGTAATCTTTTTACTTTATCAAATGCTGGTTAATTTAAAAAAAATGGTTTATATAGCAACTTTTGTAGGCTCTATCTGGCAGAAGATTCTCATTAATATTGAAATTGGAGAATTTCTGATATGTGCCAGCTTCTATTTTTGATCGAAAAAAATCCAGTATCCAATATAAAAATTTTGCCGTCATTCATATATTTAACATTTTTGACATTTATGGAATCCACGTATTCAACTATGGCTGATTCACGAAAAAGTCTTTTGATTTCTGTATTAGTTACCGAAATACATGTTATTTCGTTAAAACAAACTTTTTAATTCTGATATGATTTTGTATTTTTATGTTTTTTAATGTTTCAAATTTATACACTGTAACAGTAAATGTTAAATTGTGAGTATACTCATTATGATCATCATTGATATGAAAATCCTTCATTCTTCTGAGTTTATTTTGACGACTAATTCATCTTCAGATAGTGCTTCAAAAATTAAAATATTAACGGATGCATATTCTTTTAATTGCATATGCTCTCTCTCTCTCTCTATTTCTTTAAGAGCTTTTTAATAGTAATTGCTTGATATCCAGTTGATTGTTGTTTTGCTGAAATCATAGATTAAATAACCTTAGTTGATTCTTCTACTTCTACTTTTAGTCTCGTATCTATTTCTTGAACTTTTCTTTGCTATATCTTGAACTCTAAAAGCCTGTTCTATATTTTGATCTCGACTTAATTAAGAGTTTTAGCGCTCTTTCTGCAGCACTTCTCGCTCTTGAGGGAAAGTATTTGACTTTCTCCTGACCTCTAATGACCCTTCTTGCTTGCAAATAGTTCCTTTCAGCTCTGTTTTAAGTCTAGCTCACTAAGCCTGTCCTTTGCCGTTTGTGCCATCTTAGCAGTCCATGTAAATGTATCTTTATTCAGGTTTAAACTATGCTTCTTATTTTAAGACACACACACAAACACACACACACACACACACACACATATATATATATATATATATATATATATATATATATATATATATATATATATATATATATATATAAAATTCTTAATTATAAATTATGATGGATATATTTTAGATAAACTGTATCTGACAATTAATTGGAGTAGTGCTTATTCTTTCTATCTTGCTTTATTGTTATTTAAAATTTGAAATAACATTTGCCAATCCTACAATACTTTTTTATTAAATCATTTTGAATACATTTATATAGGTGTTTTCTTTTATAAGTTTAAATTTGTCTGATTAATATTGTATCTCTTAGTGTAGCCATCTAGTCATTAACTTTTCTCCTTAATCCTTTTGTTCATTTTTGTAGGATCAATTGAGAATTTAACTAATTGCTTAAGTCCATAATATCTGATTTACTTTGTTCTGTTCCTAATTTACTTATTTTTGAATTATGTGAATAGCACAAACTATTTTATTTACCCGTGAGCTAAATTTAGGTCCATCACCTATTTCATTTTACAAGCACCTGTTTTTTTCTTATTTCTTTAATATTTGTTTTTAATTCTAAAGATTTTGTGTTTGTTATTAAAGCTTGTAAAATGTGCCGTCAATTATTACACTATTTCATTATTCTACTTTATAAACTATTCGAGTTGTATATTTAATATCTTTATTTCTAGAAACTTCTGTTCAATTTGTAGTACACATTTTTGTCTTCGAATTTTTTTTTTTTCCTTCATATTTTAACCATATGACTTAATATAGGTTTTGGAGTTGTACCTCTGAACGTATGATCATTATATAGATTCCTGTAAACTATTTGCTCAATTTCTATCTAGATTGCATCAATAAGTGTCAATTTAAAACTACTACATATTGTTTTATTAGATTTATTATCATCTGTGGTAAACCATCTAAATATATGTTTACTTTTGATAGCTGTAAAATACTTTCACATTATATTTTTAAGATTTATGCTAAAAAGTTCGATAATATCAGTATTTCTTTCATTACGTTTGTCATATAGTTTAATAGTATTATCATCTAACCATTTGCTCACAGTTTTACTGTAAAAGTTTGTTCCCTGATCAATTCAAAGCTTCTCGGGTTTCATTGTCAAAAGTTTTTCAGGTTTACGTATTTTTTATTCATTTTTAAAGTGATTTTTATGTTTATTCCTGTTTTACTGCTTAGTTAAATTACTGGTGCATATTTGGTAAATATATGAATTACTGTGATGACCCTTATTTTATTCACTAAATAACTGCATATGAAACAGATCAGCTAACCATGTTGAAACTATTTTATCTACTAAAATGCGGAGTGGCGTGAACATTTTATAACAGGTTTATACAATTCTTTTGCTAATGAAGATTACGAAATTGTATATGATTCAAGACTATATTTTGTTCTGGTCTTAATCATATGTTATCTAACAAAACATATATTCTGTGGTTACTTAAGTGGAGAGAGTTAGCAGAAAGAAAAAAAAGAAAAAAAAACCGCAAGGGAAAAATTAGGTACAAACCGTAAATGAAAACATAAGACAACATGATATACAGAAACAAGCATTAGCTGGTCAATACAGTAAAATACTTGAACCGATAACAACAACAATTATGAAGAACGAAGATGAAATAAAAAGTAGGATAACAAGTACAAGCAGATATGGGTAAACAACTTATTGCATTTAAGCCCTACCCCACCCCCTTCACCGTCCATTTTACTCACTCTAACACTACCAACAATAACAGCCATGTTACCCTCTTCTTCAAAACCATTTTTCGTAAAACATTGAAGTTACACTCATGAATGGTATACCGCTCGAGGATTTAAATGTGTGTAAATCACATCAATTATCATCGCTTAATACAACTGTGGAATAAACTGTCGATGGCATCATTAATCCTATAGATGTGGAGAACATTTGTCATGCTGTTAAAAATGAAACCAAAATATGCCTCTGAGATAGCTGATGGTTAAAAAAGATATAAAGAAATAATAAGTGCACGGATAAGAATACAACCAGTTCAAAATACCAAAACATTACAAGTGGAGGTGGCAGTAAAAATATAGTCTTGAATATAATTAAAACCAGCAGAAGTAATGCAAAAATCACCTGAACAAAAAGATCAAGAAGAATTTGTCAAAACTATAAGTTAGGGAAGAACATGATTTTAAAACAAATAAATCAATTGATAGACCATCTGATGTTACACTACTAGAACCAATACGCCTGAAAAAATAATGGGTAAGATACAAAAACAACCCATTAAACATCCAAACTGATGAAAAATATTCAGACAACACTAGGTAAAGAGTGCAAAAGAAAAGAAAAAAATACACGTCAAACACAGAAGGAATTGATGAAATAGCACAACCATTAGACAAATCAATAAGTGAATCTAAAGTAGAGTGATATGATGCACCAGAAGGCCAGGGATTATAAACAAGAGGCAAAACTAGAACAAAAAAAAGAAAGACAAAAAAGAACAAGGTGCGGGGATTACAGACTATAGTAATCCATCTTGGATAGTCAGTAGATTCGAATTGTTAGCAGGGAACAATTCAAACCACTTCGAAAACGAAGGTATTAGGATCCTTGATCAATTTTTAAAATAAAAACGAATGAGCACATTTAATCATAAAAAAATGCAATAACTTTGTAATGTAATATAATATTATAATGGAACAAACAATAACTACATCAAGTGAGACCACACGATCACACACACACACACATGCTTGTATTCATATACTTGTGAGGAAATTTCCACTTTCAAAAATTGCTTTTTATTATATACCTAAGGGTGAAATATAGAAAATTATTGGTGAAATATTTTTTCATATTTTTTTAATTCCTATATTTTCACATGTGAAAAATACATCATTATAGTTTAACATGTGAAAATACAATATTTCTCATAATGCCAAGTGACACTGAACCGAGTGGTTCAGGCATAACCGAATTTGTCAAACGTTTGATCGAACACATATCTCATGTTTTGGATCGTCCTTCTCAACGTATCGTGTGGTGTTACAAAGAGTGGCAATTGTCTTACACGTTACTTCGTGAAAGTCAAGGTGAAGCCATTTCGTTTGTTGAAGGCATTCCTCGCGAAGACGATGGGATCGTGTCTGACGTGAGTCAAACACATCTGGTCATCTTCGATGACATGTTAGGAGAAGACGAAGAAAAAATTAAACTTTGGTTTACACGAAAAGGACATCATCGGAATGCCAGTATCATTTACATTACTCAAAGTTTATTTCAACAAAGTAATTGTTTCACCATTGGTGCCGACAAGGAGGTCCCGTCATTTTTACATGTCCACCTCGACCACTCTCTGAAAGAAAAAAAAACTATGAAAACATCCACCACGTCATTTCGTTCTCACAGTCTTCGAGATGACATCCTTTCAATCTCATCCTCCTGCCAAATTGATTCGTGCTTTGTATGGCATCAGTCGCGAAAAAAATGCACAAGACCGTGCCCTTTTGTTAGAAGCTAGTCTCAAAGAAGTGTTATGATGGTTTACTTTGATTGCACGTCAATTACTTCAAGGCATCATTCACATCACTCATCAAACCAAACTTTTCTTTTGAAAAACATAAAGTGGCGTTGTCACAACTGGCCTATCCCAGAATCGATCCACGCACTATAAAACAAATCATTTTGAACCCTGGTGGTAGCGGTTCATTAGGAGGTGTCATGATTCGTTCTCTTTTGAAATGGGATCCTAATGCCCAAGCCAAAACCAAAAAAGAAAAGCCCCAGGAAGAAAAACCCTAAGAAGAAAACCCCAAAGAAGAAAAAGAAAAGCCCTTCCAAGAAAACATCTACCACATCTGCTGCCTAAAAGAGAGGTACTGTTGCTAGGACGCCAACGTACTCCCGAAAGCCACGAGAGGCAGTGACAGTGTCTCCTTCTCCTACGTCCACATCTTCGTCTTCGCCCTTCGTCATGATGCCGGCCAAACCGGACTTAAGTCAAGTTGTTTCCTAATTTGATGCAAAAATGGAAACCCATTTTGAAAGTCACCACTCCGGGGCCATCGACTTCGGCTGATCTGGCCACTGCGACTGCCGCTAAAAAAGTACCGTCCCCTAAAACCAAAGTCCAAGAGGGAACCGGCGTGTTACAAAGATTAGTGGATTTATCCAAAGAAGAACTGAGACGATTGAGTCCGTTGAAAACACCTCAACGTCGAGTGATGCCTGTCGTGAAGATGGTACGCCGTGCGGACAATCAGTGAAGACGTGTTCCAGTATAAAATAGAAGTGTGACCTCCGAGAGACCTCAGTTCTATTGTTGGCTCCTGACATCCAAGATGACCCCCAAACGTGCACACCACCACCACCAAAAGAAGAAAGGCAAAACCAAAAAAGGACTTCCACCTCGTCTGGCTAAACATTGGGACGTCTTGTCTGTCCTGACCAAATCCAATCCTCTCATGCGAAAACAGCTCATTCAAACAGCTCCTAAAGAAATCATCGATACCGTGTGTGAATGTTGTTTGAACGTGTTGAAAGGAACGGCATCTTTGTCCAAGATACAGAAACAGAAATTAGGCAAACATCGGAACGTTCTTCGCCAAATGGTCAAAAAGAAAATACCTCTCCATCAAAAGAAAAAAATGTTGGTTCAACGAGGAGGATTTCTACCCATGCTGATAGGATTGTTGTTAAAAATAGCGGCTCCTTTGTTAGGAACGATTGCTGGACCCCTTTTAGGAGGCGTCATGCGATAAAGACGGGAAGAAAAAAGAAGATAGAAAGGACACCCTTCTCTTTAAAGTCGACACACTTGTACCTTTAGATCTTATGGAAGGACGAAAACTGACTTTAGTTCCTTAGGAACGATGGATGCAATTCCATCGTTGGAACGAACAACGGATACCGCATTTACCTCTCAATCCGAATCTCAACGAGATGTCAGAAACAGAAAAATCGCAACGGTACGGTCAACTCTTGCAATGTCTTCAACTCTTTCACCAGAACGCTTTAGAGGAAGCAGCTAAACCCACTCTGAGAGATTTCAAGACCCTGATGAGAAGCGAACCTAAAGTCACCACCACCACTAAGACAGACACCGCCACGGGGACGACAGAAGAAGATGAGCCCCGAGAAGTGTTTCAAACTCCGTCTGCTCGTATCTCTAGTAAGATTGCAGCTGGCTTGTTGACACCCTCTCCTACACCTCATCGAGAAGAAATGAAAGCTTGGATTAAAAAGATGATGTTCACTCCTTCTTCAGCTGAAGAAAAAAAGAAAGAAAGCAAGACTGAAGTGAAAAAAGACACCACCAAGAGGAAACCTACCATCACCCCTTCTTCACAACCCACTCATGTATCTCGTCGAACGCGTCAAGCCGCTTCGTCCAAACCTCACGACACCAAAAGTAGTATCGAACAGTGGGTGACTTATTGAGGAGTCAAATCATGGAGAAACTTTTAGCTAGCCTATACTACAATCCTGCCCATGCTGCTGGTTACGGAGGAGTTTACAAAATTGTATCGGGCTGCTAAAAGCAAATTGAAAAGTGTACGTTTGCCAGAAGTACGACAATGGTTACAAGAACAATCGACGTACACGTTACACAAACCCATTCGACTAAGATTTTCTAGAAGTCAAACCAAAGTGGAGGGCACCAATCATCAATGGCAAGCAGATTTAGCCGACGTCTCTCATTTGGCAGCGTACAATCGTGGTCACAAATATTTGTTTTGTGTCATCGACGTGTTTTCCAAATTCGCTTGGGTCGTGCCTTTGACTTCTAAAAGGAGTACCGAGTTGGTACGCGCCTTAAAACTGGTGTTGAAACAGAGTGGTCGTCACCCTTTACGATGGCAAACCGACACAGGCACCGAATTTCTAAACCAAGCATTTAAAAAAGAATTGAAACAAAGGCACATTCATTTTTTTACCACCGAAAATCCTGAAACCAAAGCCAGTGTCGGGGAACGTTTTCAAAGAACTTTGAAAGAACGCATGTGGAAATATTGTACACATCAACACACTCTCAAGTACATCGACGTGTTACCACGTTTGGTCAAAGCGTACAATCAATCGTACCATCGTAGCATCGGATGTGCCCCGGAAGAGGTCACCCATGAAAACGAAGTGACAGTGTTTGGTAAATTGTTTGGTAAACCCCAATGGAGACACCAGAAAACCCTGGTGCTAAAGACGGGAGATTGGGTTCGCATCGGAAAAACCAAACGCACTTTTGACAAAGGATATTTACCCAACTGAAAGACCGAATTGTTTCGTGTCACTGGACCAGTCCGTGGACGTGATCCTCCGGTCTAAAAATTTAAAGACATGCGCGGAGAAGTGTTAAAAGAAACTTTTTACTTGCCTGAGTTGCAACGAGTGACCAAAAAAGAAGACGACTTGTACGACACCGAAAGTATTCTTGAACAAAGAACACGCAAAGTGGGCAAACGTCGAATGGAAGAAGTCAAAGTATGTTGGAAAGAATATCGCCCTAGTTTGGATTCTTGGATTGCCGCTCCCAAGTCGTCGACTATAAAAAAAAGAAGTAACCAACATGCCGTTCAACACAGCAACTACCTTTACTCTTTCGCAGAGTTCCTCTCTTCAAGAATTACAAAAACAACCATTGTGGGTGTGGTGCGGAGAACGTGTGCCTAAAAATCAAATCGTCTTTTCCTGCCAAATCTGTGTCGTGTATTGTGTCATCGGAGCAGCCATTACCAATTTGAGTTTGCAACAAGGGGAAAAACAATTGTGGATCATTTTGCTCAGTAGTTGCATCGGTTATCTTCTACCCAGTACTTCCTTGAAATTTACGACGGACAGTCACAACAACAACACTCACCGCAACGGTACCCGTACCGGCCAACACCATTCCTCCTTCTTCCAGTCACCACCACAATAGCAGCCCTATTTGGAACATTTTGAACATCATTCTCCTTTGACCACGAGTGACTCCTCGGAGACCAGAACCTTGGAACTATGAATAACCAATTTTATTTAACTTTACTCAGTGACAGTTCGATGGATGTGTTTCCCAACAACACCTTATGTTGTTTGACGTCCAAATTACCTCAGTCCATCCAATTGGATCACGAAGCTCATTGGGAAGTGGGTTTGGTAGAATTCAATCATCCTACGCAAGCCAAGAATGTGTCTAGAGATCAAACCACTTTTGTCGTCGAAATCTTCAACAAGCAAGTGCAACAACACTTTAACGTCAATGATCCTGGCATTTACGAATCCAAAAGACCAGCACCCGCCAATCCTCACCTCAGTATCTATGACCTGAGAAATCCTGCAGGCTATTGTTATAGTGCTCAACATTTTGTGGTCACCATTGGGGCTATTTTCAACGACCAGTTTGGCAAAGCCCTGGACAAAACCAAGAAAAGTATCCTGATCGAGTACCATGCTATTTCTCATCGTCTACAAATCTATTTTTCGACGCCAAAATATTGTCCATCACTTTTTCTCCTGAGTTGTTTGCTATGTTGGGTTGAAACACAAAACTCACTTCCACCAAAGACATCAACAACAACGATCGATTTTACAAGTTTTGTCGCTACCCCGTCGAATTGAAAGAAGGACTGAATTTATTGTTTGTGTACTCCGATGTGGTGGAGTACAACGTGGTGGTAAACACAGCCTCTCCGTTACTGAGAGTCATTCCTTTGAAAGTGGATTCTGCCGTCGCCGCGTACGCAGAAGGTGGAAACACGTATCACGTTCACCGTGAATTTGTACACCCTCATTATCTTCCAGTCAGTAAATCGTATTTTGACAGTGTCAACATTAGTATAAAAGGAGATCTGGGACAAAATATTCTATTCACTAAAGGAAAAGTCACGGTGAAACTACATTTTCGAAAAAGGTTCTCAAGCAAATTGTAACACCAAAAATGTATCCTGTGTACCGAGAAGTGGCTCGACAACGAGGACATGGTTTAGGAGATATGTTAAAATCTGCTTTTCGGATGGTAGCCCCCATTTTGAAACCAATGGTGACTCGAGGATTGAATGCCTTAAAAGATGCCGCTTTGACACAAGGAAAATAATTTCTTCAAAACGTCCTCATCGACAAACAAAATCTGAAAGAAGCCTTTATGAGAGCAGGAAAAAGTGTGTTGCTGCAAACTGGAAAAGATGTTTTGGGTCGCCGAGAGACCCCTATAAATTCGCTTCACACTTCTTGTCCTGGCATTACTTCTTCCTCCAGTCCACAGCAAGGACAAGGCAGAAAGAGACATCGTCGACACCCCTACAGAGTTCATTAACGACACGGTGTTCAGAAAAAAGAATAAGAAAAGAAGAACGGTCAGAGAATCAGACGTGTTTGATTACTAAACCATTGAAAATGATGCACCGAGATTCTTGAGAATGTACCAAGTCAGAACTAGATCTGTTTACCATGCCCCCCATCATGATGACGATGCACGAATCCCAATGATTCGAATTTGAAATCAAAGGACAAACCGAAGATTACATCAATCTGAATAGCAGCCAATTGTACTTGAAACTCAAAGAGATCAAAACGGATAACACCATTCCAGATGCCGACGCCAGAGTCGCTCCCGTCAATAATGTCATGCATTCCTTGTTCTTCGAAGTGGATTTGTCCTTGAATAACAAACTGGTCAGCAGCAGCATGGATACTTACAATTACCGTGCTTACTTGGAAATCTCTTGTCGTACGGGAAACAGCCCAAAACACCCATATGGATGCTTCCGTCGTATGGAAACCTGACACCTCGGAAAAGTTCAACGATACAGCAGTGACTGCAGATGACGATCCTCACAATGTGGGATTTAACAACCGTCAAAAGAAAATCAGGCAAGGGCGCGCTTTAGAACTGATGGATCATTTGCATTTGGACATGTGGTTGCAAGACAAGTATTTGTTGAACGGAGTGGATGTTCGCCTGAGACTGAATCGCAGAAGTACCGTCTTCCTTTTGATGGGTCATGTCAACGAGTACAAAACCATCACTGTAGAAGCCAGACTTTACGTGCGCCGTGTCGAAGTCTTACCTAAAATAGTCAACGACATCAGTCAAACTTTGAGGAGAACCACTGCCAAGTATCCTGTGCGACGAGTGGAAGTGAAAACATTTACCATTGCCGCTGGACTCCGATCCAAAGTAGAAGATCACGTTTTCCAAGCACAGCTCCCCAGACGTTTGCTGATTGGCATCGTCAGTAATGCAGCCCTCAACGGAGCCATCGATCAAAATCCGTTTGAGTTTCAACTCTTTAACGTTTTCAAGATAGAAGTCAGTCGAGATGGCCAGACGTTGTGTACCAGACCTTTTGAACCTAACTTTGCCCAGAGAAATTACTTGCGATCTTACTTGACTCTGTTTGAAGCCACGGGACAGTTAGACACCAACAGCAGCCACGGCATTTCGTACGAGGATTATGCGGGAGGATATGCTTTGTGGGGATTTAATTTCACTCCTGACCAAGGCAGCGACGAAGGACATTTCCACCCTATAAAATCAGGCCAACTTCGTGTGGAACTTCAGTTTTCCATATCTCTAGCTAACACTGTGAACGTCATCTTGTATGCAGAATTTGATAATACTCTAGAAATCAACAGTTTGAGTGAAGTGATTCTAGACTAATAGAAGAAAAAAAAGATGCAACACGAAGAACCTATGGAGATAAAAGTAGATGAGAGATTTTGTGAACCACAGCAGTCACCTTCCACCAGTGATGACAATGTTTTTGATCCATAACCAAAAAAAAAGAAGAAAAAGAGAAAGATAGCGTTCCTAAGTTTACTGAATTTATGGCTTGTCATTGACCCGAAAAAGAACAACATTTAGTGTCCTGTTTTGCTACGGATTTGTCTGAAAGAATTACAGCCCTGACCCGATAACATTGTCATCGATGTCAAATCGATCATCTGAGCCAGAAACAACACGACAAATGTTTGATGATGACTGCAGAAGAAATATTGGAAGAGTATCTGGAGGAGGCTTAGTTTCTGATCTCGGAAGAAAAGGTGTTGAGAAAGTGGTATAAAGACTTGCAGGATAGTTCCTCACCTCCACTCACTTCTCTGGAGATCCAACGCATTGAAGCTCGCTTGCAACAGAGTACGGCGATTCTCCGTAGTTCATTGATTTACTT
This sequence comes from Margaritifera margaritifera, assembly GCA_029931535.1. Classification (NCBI taxonomy): domain Eukaryota; kingdom Metazoa; phylum Mollusca; class Bivalvia; order Unionida; family Margaritiferidae; genus Margaritifera; species Margaritifera margaritifera. The sequence continues at coordinate 64,852 of JAQPZY010001112.1, read as the reverse complement.
GACAGAGAGATTCAAGCATAAAGTCAAGTGTGAATTGATGATTTATTAATACCTGTGAACCAAGAAAAAAAGAAATCGACAACTGGGAACTTCATTACCGGTTGACTCACAGTTCGTACACTTCTTTTTGGAATCATGTGGTGTGTGCTAAAGATGAACTTCCCCATCGCAAACCTAAAGACGTTCATGCCTATGTCATCAATACCGACGACAGTCATCGACCAGGAACCCATTGGGTCGCCGTGTACTTTCCCAACGATCGCAGTGTGGAATATTTTGATTCTTATGGATTACCTATTTTGGAAGACGACATCATTGACTTTATGAGAAGAAATGATGTCTCTACACGATTCAATAATGCCAAATTACAAGGATCCGATTCTATGGTGTATGGACAATATTCTGTACATTTTTTTCATCAACGCAGTCTCGGATATTTCTTAGAACATTTAGTGACTTGTTTTGATAGGGAGTATGCTAGAAACGATACTAAAGTAGAAATATGGTTTTGTGAACATTATAGTTATCTCTTGTCTTTAGCTCAGAAACGTAGTGTGAATCGAGGACAGAAGGATGTAGAACAGTAGAAGTTCAGTTTGCCTTCTAACGTTGTCAACCCTGTAAATACGTTCATTTTCACACTATCGATCTTAGATATGTTTTCCATCGCGTCCGCGCTTCCAGCATATAAAGCGGTGCGCTGGCCAGTTCAGTCACCATTCCATTCGACAGCGAACAGAGCAGTAGATCCCATCAGAAATAGAGCTAGTCATGGAGTCATTAATCCCGGAACACGCCCTGAATGCCTTGAAAGGTCTCGGCCTTTCATTGGCTTCAGGGTGGAGCTATCGAGCTCAAGAGAAGAGAACCACCCTTCTCCTGATATGCGAGGAAAAGAGATATCACAATGAAGAAAGAGATTGGAGAAAAGGGGGACCATGGAGAAGACAGGCGCAGACTCAACAGAGGGAGCGACAACCGCTTACCCAACCGAAGCCGAGTGGATCTGCCATGGTCCCAAAACAAGCTGCGCCATCGTCGCCAAAACCAGCAGCGCCACCGCCGCCAACTAAACCTCCAGCGGCAACATCGGCAGCAATATATGTAGTTGGGACACAGGGGAAGACAATGGCGGAAAAGAAGAAGGAGGAGTTAAAGACGGGGCCAAGAAAGACAGCGGCTGAAGGGAGGAAGGAAGCTTCACCACCACCACCACCACCACCGCCGCCATCACTGTCCACTTCCATACCAAAGCTAGAGGGAAGGAAAATAGTGTTAACCGGTACTCCGAACCAGCAGGCATGGCAATATATATATATATATATATATATATATATATATATATATATATATATATATATATATATATATACACCGTATGGCCCTGCATGTTGGAACGGGTGAGGAAGTATGGGAGCAAAAGGATGTAGCCTTAACTTTTATCGAGGACCATAGGATAGTTTTGGCGACCACGAGCAGGGAAGGGGGAAAATCCAGGAGAACTCGCTTTAAAAAGGCAGCAAGGACATGGGGACGTACTGTGAAACGCCGATCCCACTAGAAGCACACTTCTGCAAATTTTTGATCGCATACCACCAGCTAGACGCCCCGCTGTAAAATTCGAGGATAACTGGATGATGAAGCGAGATATACTGCACCTTATTGACCCAGGTAGCCCAGATCGACCATCGAAGGTCCTACGGCTGCCAGAACAACTGCGGGAATCCTTTCCGCGGATAGGGATAATACCCAGCCCTTTTAAGGGCTAAATAGATCTTTCACATGCCTCTAGGTTTTCTTTTTTTTTTCTCAAAAACCTTTTCGAATATAACTTTATTTCAACTCAAATATGATTAATTATCCACCGAATCATAAAAGAACTGGATAATATCTTATTAAGATCACCAAAAGTTTACGGGTTACTTAAACCAAAATTCATATATTGTTTTCGGAAAATATATGTGCATCTTGTACACGAAATTTTCAAAATTGATAGAAGAATAGGAAAATTGAAAAACACTGATTAAAAATAACAACGATTGCAATATGTGGTTAACACACAATTGGTAATAGGGACAGCCCGATTTAGTTAACTGGGCAGAATTTGATAATATACATCCATGGAGTTTCAGTTCTCCTTCACGCTTCGCGCCTCTCTTACCTAGCCCGTGCTGCCTGCCACTCCAGACATCAACAAAACAACTAATTATTTAATTAAGTGCGCTTCGCGCACACCTGCATACCTGTAAACATTGTGGTTCTATTTCTATGCACAGGTATAAATTAAAGTTAAATAAACACACCCTCCAAAATCGCGCCTTCAATGAACCCCCTTAATTGTGGGGAAACCATGCAGCGATGGAGGGGTGTATAAAATAGCGTTCTATACGCATTAACGTGTCAGGTGTGTTGCAAACTGAAAACACACCTGTCCATAACCTTAGTGTGCTTAGCACACAATTTAACCCCCTAGTGCGTGATTCGCACGCACTAGGGGTATATAGAAGTACATGATCGAATGATCGCACACGTCTCAAATTCAATTATCATCGTCATCAGTTCGGTCACTCTCGTTGACTCGTCAAGATCTCAACATGGCAGCTAAAATGAACACGTTGAACGAAGCACTGGTGAACATGCAGCGGGTGAGGTATAATTTTCTACAGAAGAACCCAGAGAAGAAGACGATGATCTTTTTGCATATTGGCTCAAGATCTGGTGGAAGAAGTTTTGCGAGAAGAAATCATCAGGGACAGAGCGGAATGAGAGGAGAGACAAAGAGTATAGCAGCAACAGCAAAGAGAACAACAACAACAACTCTTGCAGCAGCTGAAACAACCAGAGAGAGAAGCCAGTTGCAGAATGGATTGTGATGAGTTTGCCTTTTCTTTCACCAGAAAGAAACCTTGTCCTGCAGCGATGAGACCTGTGGCGAAACGTGGCCGTCCTACTGCTGCTGCTAGAAGTTAAAAAAGACTTCTCACCAAAACAAAACCCAACGGCCCTTTTCAGGGCCACCTAGAAAAGATGACTCAAGGATTGTCTACCCAAAATATTTTTTAGTGTCTTTGTATGTGAAGTGTTTGTTTGGTTTGTGTGTCTTTGTCTTCCCACTCAACAAAAATCGCTTTCCCTTCAAAAACATAATGGTTGTGTGGTGTGTGTTTGTATAGAGTGTGTTTGTGTTTTATAAAAAAAATAAAAAATTAAAAAGGGTTTTCTTTTAGGTCCGCGTACTGGGTGTGTTTTTATGATGGGTGGTGGAGTGCAGAATCAGCGAAGTACAGAATGACGTCATAAGGATGACGTTAGACGCGGTCGTGTGGGTGATGTTTTTTTTAGGTATGTATGAGGGATGTTTTCCTTTACGTCCGTGCTTCCAGCCATCCACCCTTGCTTGTATATGCAAATGTGTGTCTATTTCATCCCTTCCTTTACATCCTACCACTGTTATGAAATTGTAGGCTTGTGTGAATGTAAGTATAATGTGCGTAAATCGTACCTACCTTTTAGTTGGTTAGTATGTGTAGGGGACATTGATCACTCCCACAGCGTGTTGAATAGTAATCAATAAGTGGGTGTTGGATAGTAATCAAAAAGTGGGTGTTGGATAGTAATAAAAAATGGGTGTTGGATAGTAATAAAAAAGTGGGTGTAGGATAGTATTCAAAAAGTGGGTATTGAATAGTAATGAAAAGTTGGGTGTCGGATAGTAATAAAAAATGGGAGTTAGATAGTAATGAAAAAATGGGTGCTAGATAGTAATCAAAAGGTGTGTGTTGGATAGTATTCAAAAAGTTTGTTGGATAATAATGAAAAAATGGGTGTTGGATAGTAATACAAAATGGGTGTTGGATAGTAATAAAAAAGTGGGTGGTGGATAGTAATCAAAAAGTGGGTGGTGGATAGTATTGAAAAAGTGGGTGTTGAATAGTAATACAAAAGACGGTGTTGGACAGTAATCACAAAATGGGCGTTGGATAGTAATCAAAAAATGGGTGTAGGATAGTATTCAAAAAGTGGGTGTTGAATAGTAATGAAAAAATGGGTGTTGGATAGTAATGAAAAAATGGGTGTTGGATAGTAATGAAAAAATGGGTGTTGGATAGTAATCAAAAGTGTGTGTTGGATAGTATTCAAAAAGTGGGTGTTGGATAGTAATCAAAAAATGGGTGTTGGATAGTAATGAAAGCATGAATGTTGGATAGTAATCAAAGAGTGTGTGTTGGATAGTAATAAAAAAATGGATGTTGGATAGTAATGAAAAAATGGGTGGTGGATAGTAATGACAAAATGGGCGGTGGATAGTAATAAAAAAGTGTGTATTGGATAGTATTCAAAAAGTGGGTGTTGGATAATAATAACAAATGGGTGTTGGATATTATGTTTTTTTTGTGATTTCATCCCTTCTTTCAAAAATCATACCCTTTTCTCTGATAGTAAGTGTGGGTTTCTAGACATCACAGAAGGCGTTTTGGATAGTGCGTATGGAGTATTGGATAGTAGAAAACTAAGTAATTGGATTGTAGATATATACGTAATTTGATAGTAGATATTGGATAGTAGATAACTAAGTATAGGATAGTAGATAAATAAGTATTGGACAGTAGATAACTAAGTAATTGGATAGTAGATAACTATTCCCATGTTAAATTCTCGCAGACCCCCATCTGTTCCCATAAGAACTTCTGTACCCATAAACACTTCTTTCTCTAAAAATACTTCTGTCCCATAAACCCTTTTGGGTCTCAAGTGCCCCACCTTGGACTAGAGTGCCCCCACGTATTGGGGCTCTCTAGGCCTAGCAATGTTAATTTCCCGTAGGGGCCTAGAGAGCCCCCACGTATGAGGGCCTCTCTAGGCCCAGCAATGTTAATTTCCCGTTTGGGCTCAGACTGCCATCTTTGGGCCCAGACTGCCATCTTTGGGCCCAGACTGCCATCTTTGAGCCCCGACTGCCTCCTCCATGTTAATTTTCCGTACGGGCCTATACTGCCACCCTCCATGTTAAATTCCCGTACGGACCCAGAGAGGCCCAGCATGTTAAATTATCGTACGGGCCTCAAGTGCCATTCTTGGGCCTTGATACCCACCATAAACTAATTACGAGAACATTAAAAAGCGACAAACCAGGCAGACTTGAGGGTATTATTTCACAAACAAATTAATCACTAGGCTACTCTTATTTTTGTGTATTACCATATCATATAGGATGCAAGAATATTAAAAACCAAATTAATGGAAAAAGGCACTAGACCAGTAAAACTAAAGTACAGCTAAAAAATGGTCTCCTAGGATTAGTTAAAGAGACCGTTTGGCTTAGGCGTATCGCATATGAGTATACATGAAAGGTCTTTAGTTCGAACCTAGGCAGTGGTGATTTTTTTTTCTACGACAAGTATGTAGTAGCGGCTAACGGCATAGCAGCACAATAGTGACAATATGGGGAGCTTAAAGAAAGTGACAAATCATAATCAGTGACGCATTTCCTGATTCAATACACCATACAATTAAAACATTCCCATGTATCTATTCTAAAAATTACTGGAATACTAAGACTCACGAATCATACTACTATAATAAATGTAGCTAAAAAAGAAAAAAAAAAAAAAAAAAAAAAAAAAAATTTATAAAAAAAAAAAAAATAGTAACGAAATCTAGAAACGAAATGTGAACTACCAACGTTGTAAAGATTACATATTTAAAAAAGTAGCTTGATTGTAGAAGATCAAACGCCTATTATTAAGTCTTATTAACATTAGATGATTATACATGTAAGTGTATATGTGTGAGAACAATTAAATAGAGACAGAACATATCAAAACACAAATAAACAGAAACTAAGAACAAGAAATGCTAAATACACGAATAAATAGGATAGAAAGATTGATAGCAGAAAATAGAAAGGAATACTATGTGGAAGGTAACCAAGCAACGCAAATCAAGAGCCAGACAGATGATATACTCCTACTTCTACTAATTCTACTACAACTACAACTAAATGTACTAATACAACTACGACGACTACAACAGCTACAGCAGCAACAACAACTACTACTACTAATTGTTTGTATTACTACTAACGTCTGGCGTAGTTACTCCAAAGATGGCGACCATTGAATACATGCTCTCTACGACACTAAAGGATTTGCCTCTTAATTTATAGAAAAAATTCTTGAAGTAGAACTATTTTAGCGAATGCCATAATGACTGACATTATAAAGCATTATGTTGCTACTACTACTACTACTATTATCATTATTACCGTTGCTGCAAGTACATATAACGGTTACTGTTGCTACTTCAACTATTACTAATGCTACTATTGCTTCTACTACTTCTACTACTACTACTACTACAACTACTACTACTACTACTACTCCACTACTACTACTATTATTGCTACTAGTACTACTTCTGCTGTTACGAAGTCATTAGATGGATGAAAGTGAAAGTTTGCATGCTTGTTATATTAACATTTGTCGTGTTTTACAGCATGGTCAGTATACCTCAGTAACTTGTATGTGGGAATATTACTGTATGTTAGATCAGTAAACATCAGTATGTAGTAATATTACTGTATTTTAGATCAATAAACCTCAGCAGATTGTATGTAGGAATATTACTGCATTTTAGATCAATATACTTCAGTAAATTGTATGTAGGAATATTACTGTATTTTAGATCAATATTTCATTTTTCATTTTTTCTTTTCTCCCGTAATCTTGCTGATCGTAGGGGCGCCACTGATGACTTTGCGACAATCTCTCTCCATTTCGCCCTGTTTTCCACTGCTCTTCGGGATTTTGCAAAGTCCATGCCTGTCCACTCTTTGATATTGTCTTCCCATCTCTTCTTCTGTCTGACTCGTTTTCTCTTTCCTCTCATTGTGCCCTGTAGGATTGTCTTTGACAGGCCAGTTGAGCGTGAGACGTGACCATACCATCTTAGTTTGCGTTTCTTTACAGTGTTGAGCAGATCTTCATAAGGTACAATTGCACCTTGGATTTTAGTGCGCACCTCCGCATTGGAGACGTGGTCTAAGTATGAGATTTTCAGGATCCCTCGATAACATCTCATCTCTAAGGCATGGATTCTTCTCTCTAATTCTGCTGTTAGGGTCCATGTCTCACGTGCATATAGGAATATGGACAGGACGAGGGGGCCCATAAGCTTGATCTTGGACCCAAGCGTGATGTTGCTGTCTTTACAAATATGCTTCAGCCTAGCCAGAGCAGCTGTTGTCTGCGCAATCCTGGAAAGAACCTCAGGTTTAGAACCTTCATCAGAGGCGATAACACCTAGGTACTTGAAGCTTGTTACTGTGCCTAGCTTCTGTCCATTCACTCTTATTTCCTTTTGGATGACACTCGGGTTGTTTGTCATTAGGTTTGTCTTTTCAGCGTTGATCTCCATCCCATATCTTAGTGATGCTTGATTGAGACGATTCACTAAGGTTTCCATTTCTTCTTCATCTCCTGCTAAGCCATCGATATCATCAGCGAAGCCTAGGTTGGTGATTGTTCTGCCTCCAACACTGACACTGCCCTCATGGTCTTCCAAGGCGTCGGACATGATCCTTTCCAGGTAGATGTTGAAGAGAGTGGGTGAGAGAAGGCATCCCTGTCTGTGGTTCTGAACCAGTCTCCTATGTTGCCATTGACGAGAACTGTACTAGTCGCCTTGTCATACAGGGTTTCTATAGTGCGGATTACTTTTGCGTTTATGTTGTATATCCGAATAGTGGCCCACAAAGCTGCATGCTACACCTTGTCGAAAGTCTTCTTGAGGTCAGTGAAGACATGATAGAGGTTTTGTTGATGCTGGAGATCTTTTTCACAGAGGATTCTAAGATTGAAGATCTGTTCTGTAGTGCTACGTCTTGTTCTGAAACCTGCCTGTTCGTCCGCAATGATGTGCTCTGCTTGGGGTGTCAGTCTATTGAGGATGATCTTGAGCATAACCATGCTTTTGTGTCTGATCAGACTGATTGTTCGGCAGTTCTGGCGCAGTTGTAGATTCCCTTTTTTAGGAAGAGTCACGATTAGAGACTGGGTCCATCGGGTGGGCCATTCTCCTGTTTGCCAGATTTGGTTGCAGATTGTTGTGAGGACATCAATCATGGAAGTTCCTCCTGCTTTAACAAGTTCTGCTGGTATATTGTCTACCCCAGCTGACTTATCTTTCTTTAGCGCCTTTAATGCAGCCTCTACTTCGTCCCTGAGGATCGGGTGGTCAACCTCTGTTGTGGTCAGTGGTACGTTTAGTGCAGCTTGGTCTCCAGAAGTCTTCTGGTTGTATATCTCCGAACAGTATTCTGTCCATCTGTTAAGAATGTCTTGGTTTTCTGTCAGACTCTTACCAGCCTTGTCCAACTGGTATGCCCTTTAACTGTCATTCTGGTTCAGGCTTTTCTCGACTTCCTTGCATTGGTCCTCTAACCAGCTTTCTTTTGCTTTCTTTTTGCTCTTCTTAATCCTGTTGTAAATCTCAATGTATAATTTTTTTCCTCCTTATGGTCTCCTCGCTTACTCTTCAGTTTTCTCCTCACATCGCAGAGGTCGAGGATATCTGCTGTAACTCAAGGCTTCTTTATTCTACGATGCTTGCCAAGGATCTCTCTGGCTGTGTCTATTACTGCCTTGTTGAAGGTGATGATCAAGGAGTCTAGGTTTATTTATTCATGTCTCAGAAGTGTGAGTGGTGCAAATTTGCCGCCTATTGATGCTTCAAATGCTTGTGCCACGCTTGGATCTTTAAGTTTTTCAAGGTCAAACCTGATCCTAACTTGTCTTGGCTTATTGGTCTTAATCAGACGAAGTTTGATATACATCATCAGCAAGTCATGGTCGCTTCCTATATCAGCTCCTGGGAAGCTACGTGTTCTGGCAATGTTTACGCTAGACCGGAAGCGCTTTCTCACCAATATGTAATCAATCTGGTTGTGATGTTTTCCGTCTGCGCTGTGCCAAATCCATATTCTGGATAGTTTGTGGGGGCCAAGGGTGTTCGTTAGCACTAGGTTGTTGTATGTGGCGAAGTCCAGGAGCTTGAGTCCTCTCTCACTGGTCTTCTTATTACAGTATGGACCACAGACTTCTCGCCAGTCTGCTTGTGCGTCTTCTTCTACCTTAGCATTCTAGTCTCCTTGAATAACTAGAATATCCTTCTTGGGTGTCTGGTCTATGAGAGTTGAAGCTGGTCGTAGAACTCATCCAGTTCCTCGTCATCATGGTCAGATGTTGGGGCATAGACCTGTATGATAGTGATGCTAAAGGGAGATGCCCACACGCGCATTGTAATCATCCTGTTAGAAACTGGTCGACAATATACCTCAGTAGATTGTATGTAGGAATATTACTATATTTTAGATCAATATACCTCAGTAAATTGTATGTAGGAATATTACTGTATTTTAGATCAATATACTTCAGTAAATTGTATGTAGGAATATTACTATATTTTAGATCAATATACCTCAGTAAATTGTATGTAGGAATATTACTATATTTTAGATCAATATACCTCAGTAAATTGTATGTAGGAATATTACTATATTTTAGATCAATATACCTCAGTAAATTGTATGTAGGAATATTACTATATTTTAGATCAATATACCTCAGTAAATTGTATGTAGGAATATTACTGTATTTTAGATCAATATACTTCAGTAAATTGTATGCAGGAATATTACTATATTTTAGATCAATATACCTCAGTAAATTGTATGTAGGAATATTACTGTATTTTAGATCAATATACCTGAATAAATTATATGTAGGAATAATACTGCAATTTAGATCAGTATACAACAGTACACCACATTAAATTGATGCAGAAATACTGAGAAAAATATCTAAAACTTGCAACGTATACCTTGTAACAATTTGAGAGGTTTGTTTTGTTTTTATTCACAAAAGACAAAAGACAACAAAATCATGAAATAAGCGTTTTGCTTGCATGCTGGTTAATTTATTTATTTATTTTTTTTGTGGACCCCTCTTAGACCTCTAGCTATGTTAAGCTATCAGCCCTTAAGGTGTCCCCCTTTGTGCCGAAATGTTTTAAAAGGTTTTTTTATATCTGTTTGTACCCCCATAAAGTCTGTTGTTGTGGGTTTTGAAAAAAATCAAAAAGAATTTTGAAAAGAAAATTGTATTGTTACTTTTTAGACTAGGGTTCCTTTTTGTATATTATTTTTGAAGGGCGTACTTGATTTGAAACCCGTTTCCAGGTTCCCAATCGTTCCACCCTAGGCCTAAAGATTTTACTCCATGGCTTGTACTCCCCTCCTCAGGTATTGCCCTTGCGGCTGGTTTCCTTGCCATGTTATAAAAGTTGTTTTCAGTGATCCTTGCCAGGGATCTTTTAAAGTCCAGCGTATGCTATATGTATGTTGCTATATTGTGTTATCGTGTGCTATAAACCCCTGTATTCTTGTTTGGACTGGCTTTTTAGTTTCCAAATTTTGTTGTAGTTGTTATTTACTTTTAAAGAAAAGATAAAAAATATATACATATATATAGTTTTGAAATAATGAAATAAGTTCCAAAAAGTATAATCTCTTAAAGGAGATTAAAAATTGGATGCTGGTGGCGCAAAATTTGTTGGCCCATGTTGGAGGTATTATGGTTTGCAGATTTTATTGGTACCTTTTCTCCAACCATAGGCCATACTTGTGCTCCCCCTGTGTCCTTTTGCTCTGGTTTCTAAGACCATATTTAAAATTTCCAAATTTTATTTCCTATTTATGCTACAAGTTATGTAAAAAAAAAAAAAAAAAAAAAAAAAAGTGAAAAAAGTATGGTTGGTTTGTGTGTCTGAGATGCGTGTAGGCATGGTAGAATTTCGCAGTTGTTAGTATATTTTCTTGTTTTCCCCTTGTTTTCTTGTTTTGTAATGTTTATATCGGTTATGCCTCATTTTTCGGGTACTCTGATGTGACCCTTACTACTTCGCGTTAGCCCTGTAGCCTCGGTGTCACTCGTCCTCATATCCTACTTTGAGTTACATAACCCCCCCTGTATTTAAATCTGCTTCCATTTTGTTCCTATCTGTTTGTTAGATTATGTTTGCTCTGCGAAGTTCTTATTAAATGTTATAAAACATATGGTATACATTTCTACTATTTTATTTTACACTTTTCAGGGATGAGGGGTCCACCTCCTTAAAGGTACTCCCTTTAAGAGGGAATTTATCCTTCGCCCTCATCCCGCTAGTGTTTTATCATCTATTAGAGTATACAATCTTACTGTTTTTATTTTTCCCTTTTCAGGGATGAGGGGTCCAGCTCCTTAAAGGTACTCCCTTTAAGAGGGAATTTGTCCTTCGCCCTCATCCCACTATTGTTTTATTATCTATTAGAGTATTTTAACAATTTTTTTTTTTTTTTTTTTTTTTTTTTTTTTTTTTTTTTTTTTTAAATTCTTCTACCCCTCTATAGCATTTTATCATATTTCTTGTAATATACTCTACTATGTTATCATATAATTTTGTATTCCTTATATTATGGGTATATAATAAGTTTTCTTCCTTATACACTCCATTTTCTCTTTTTATCATATTGATTATTGAACCCCTCTCCTGTTCTGTATCCTTACATTTTAGGATTACATGTTTTTTTGTGTATAACGCATTTTTACACAAAGGACATTTTATTATTACGGGTGATATATGCCTTTTAAAGGCCACATCTCCCGTCAACCACACATCATGAATATATTTATATACTAAACTTTGTTTATAATTTGATTTAATCCCTTTCCATTTTTCCCATATTGCCCCCCATTGTTGCCCCGGATTTTCTTTTTGTACCTTATGTATGGCTTGTTGGTTTACACCCTTCATTATGTTTATATACGTTAAAATATCTTTCTCTTCTATCCATATTTTAATATCCCCCCTATATTTCATTATAACATTTTTTATTGGAAGCAGTTTCCTCGGTGGTTCAATTGTTTTAATTAGTTTATTATTTCTATATATTTCAGGCATATTATTAATAAGAAATCCATAATTATATATATATAAAGCCGCCCACACGTATTCCTTTTTCCCCCATAGGTTTCTTATTCTGTTTATAATATACCCTCTTTTTCTATATTTAAGGTATGGTATACCCAATCCTCCCTCTATTTTGGATTTATATAAATTCTCTCTTTGGAGAAGGTGCATCCCCCCTCCCCATATAAAATGAATTATCTTTTTATCTATAGTTTCTAACCATGTGTCCTTAAAATCAATAATTTGCATAATATACCACAGAGTGCTGTATATATAGGTATGTGCTACTTGTACCCTTTCCATTATATTTAAAGGTGTACATATCCATAAGTCAATTTGTTCTTGTACTTTATCTTTTAAAACATTAAAATTAGTTTTTCCAGCGTTTTTCCCAAAATACACCCCTAAAGCTTTCACTTTTTGTTTTATTAATTCTGGTGGTAAACCTGGGTGATTCCCACGCCAATTTCCTATTAAAAGTATTTCAGTTTTCATATGATTAATTTTTGATCCCGATGCTTTCCCAAAATCAAAAAATTATTTTTCCAAATGTTTAAAAGAAAAGCCATCGTTTATAAAATTTGTGCAGTCATCTGCATGTTGAAGCATTTTAAATTCCTTTTTTATATTAGGTATTTTTATTCCTTGTATATTTCGATTATTATTTATTTTAATACATAAAACTTCAATTGCTAATACATATAGCAGCATAGACAGGGGACATCCCTGTCTTACCGACCTTTCAATTTTAAAACTTTTTGTTTTGGCTCCATTGATCTGTACTACCGATGTTATGTTTGTATACATTACTTTGATCCATTTACAAAAGATGGGTCCAAAACCATAGTTTTTTAAAATATTCTCTATATAGCTATGTTCCACACGATCAAACGCTTTTTCCTGATCATATAGAATCATAGCTCCTTTCTCTCCTTTATTCTCTATATACTCTATTACATTTTGTATATTTAATAGATTATTTTTAATACTCCTCCCCCCTTCCCCACAACTTTGATTTATATTTATTATTTTACCCATACACATTTTAAGTCTATTAGACATAATTTTACTTAAAATTTTATAATCCGTATTTAGTAAAGAGATCGGTCTCCAGTTTTTTAAATCTTGTATATCCCCTTTCCCTTTATATATTACCGTGATTATTCCCTCCTTCATTTTACCTGTCATTTCTTTATTTATCAAGATATTATTATATACATATTCTAAAATTGGAGTTATTTGTATTTGGAATTTTTTATAAAAATCTGCAGTGAGGCCATCTGAACCGGGTGATTTACCTTTATTTAATTGTATTATAGCTTTTTTAATCTCTTCTGCTGTTATGAAATTTTCACATATATTTCTATGATCTTCATCTATTTTTATAAATTGTACATTCTTACAATAGCTATCTATTTCTTCATACATTATATTTTGCGAGGTATACAACTCTTTATAAAAATCATGTATTTCTTGTAATATTTCCCCCTTTTCCTTAAGTATTATATTATTTTTCTTTAGAGTTTCCATGTTTTTCCCCTTTCCCCTCCGTATTTCCTCCCTCCTATATATTCCCTTTGCTTTTATGTACATACTATCAAATTTCCCCGCTCTAATTTTATTACCTGCCCTTTTATATTTTTGTACATTCTCATATTCTTCCTTATATTTATCCTTTTCCTCCTCACTTACATCTTTATTTATACATATATTTTTATACCTTTGTTCCACCCCCCTTATTTTATCTTGTTTTATAGTACTATATATCCTCGTAAGTTTTTTCATCAATTCTTTTAAATCTTCCCATGCTTTGAGGATATCCCTTGTACCTTCTGTATTAAACCTATTTAAAATTTCTGCTATTCTGTCTGTATATTCACTTTCCATTAAGATAGAATTGTTGAGTTTCCAATATCCTTGTCCCCATTTATTTCTGTATTCCATATTTATATTTAGTATAACCGGATAATGATCAGCTATTTTATCCCTTTGAATTTCACACATTACAACTTTATTTATTTCTGTTTTAGATATATAAAATTTATCCAATCTACTCCCTTGTCTGATTCCATATTCATATGTATATTCTATTTTATCAGGGTTTAGTTTTCTCCAAACATCTTCTATCTCATTTTTTTCTATAAAGTTTTTTATTATTTCCCCCCTTCTTGCATTTAATTCTTGCCCTTTCATACCCCCGGTCCTATCTAAATTATTTGTTACCCAATTAAAATCTCCTCCAATTATGAAATTTTCCATAGAAAAATCTTGTATATATTCTGTTAAATCATGTATAAATTGTAATTTTTTTTTTATACTTGTCTTTATATTGTTTGATACTGGCACATATACATGTAAAATATGCCATCCATTTATTTTTATATGTTTTAATCTCCCATTGAATTTCTTTTCAGTTATAATTTCCTCCCATGTTAGATTTAAAGCTTTATTTTGTAAAATTATTGCCACCCCCGCCCAACTTTCATTATTACTGTTATTTTCTAGCACTATCCCATTTAGTTTTTCCTCTATCTTCCTTTTTAATTTTTTATCTATATTATGTGTTTCCTGTAACAAAATTATATCAAATGATTTTGTTGTTTCTCTTAGTTTATCTATTTTATCCTTTATTCTATTTATGTTTATGGTTATCACACGGAGGTTTTGTCCCTCCATGGTACCATAAAACATTTGTTGTTAACGTTCCAGTTTTGTTTTTTAAATTTATTTATTTTATTTTTAAACATTTCTACGATTACTGTGTCACGTTCAGGTCACTCTCTGATTCTATTTCTGTATCACATTCTAATTCTGTTTCCTCTTTTGGTTTTAAATTAGTTTATGACTTTTCCCTATACTGTTCTATTGTTATTCTTTTTTTTCTCCCAGTCTTTTTTTCCTCCCTCGGCAGGGAGGCCGATCTCCCTGATTTGGGGGTTTTTGGAATATTTTTCCTTTCATCTGAGTCCTCTCTTGAGGGCCATTCTGCAGAGACAGTAACTCGTCTCTTTCTTTTTTGTGACAGTTTTGGTGTGGAGGTTGTATTAATATTTATTTTGTCATATCTTGTGTGAAATAGCTGATTTTTGTGTATGGACTCAGGGTGTGAAATAAAGTTATGACTTCTATTATATTATTATTATTATTATTATTATTATTATTATTATTATTATTATTATTATTATTATCCTCATAGAGGTTTAAACGAAAATACATACGAACAATGTGAGTAAACTCGCCAAATAATTTCCTTTTGTTTGTAGGAGTCACCTCCCTTCTACAGAGGTGATTTTGTTTTTTAAAACACCATTCGGCCAAATTTTAGCCAAGCAATTAAAAGACTTTAGAACATACCTAAGGGCGGAATTTAGGATAAAATGAAATAGAAGCCATTCATAGCATTCACAGTTTCAGCTGAGAAAAGTTCTTTGAATTTGTTCAACTACGGGTCAATAATTTTCAAAATTAAAGATAATTTTCAGGAAATATTTGACATTTTGTTAAACAGCGTAATTGTATTCAGCAATGCTCTGTCTAAAGCAGTGGTTCCCAAACTTTTTCTTTGCTGCGACCCTAAATTTGCCACCAAGAGGACCTCCCGCCCCTCAGACATATGGACTTATGATATGATTTAAATATGTATAAACAATTTTCTCCCGATGACAGTTCGCGACCCAACTGTGACCTCTCCCCCTCCGCGACCTTGATTTGGGTCGCGACCTGAGGTTGGGAACCTCTGGTCTAAAGTAGTCTCGTTTTGGGGCAGTACTTGTTGAATATTACCTGTGTACAAATGTTTGTACATTCAATATCACATCGATGATGAAATATATGATGGTTATGCTTACAGATCGATATACTGTTAGAGTAAAGGTCTTCCGATTGTTTGTGAAGGCGTATTCATCTCGCCTTTTATAGCTCATGCAGTTGCTTTTTTAGAGTTTAACCATATCCACAGGGCTGTCATAAGGGGCGAGGGATACCAGCAACCGCCGGGGGGGGGGGGCCATTTCACGGACTTTGCGGTATTTTTTTCCGAGTTAGGGGTGGGGGTGGGAAACCGAAGGCAACGCTTGCCCGGGTCGTTGTTTCGTCCAGCGTAAATTTGCGACGGCCCTGCATATACACACACATACTATCTTCCCTTAATGGAACAAAAGAAAACAACCGACCATTGGGCACTTAGCTGAGCGTTAATTACCTAGAGAGTTGGCTCTTTTTCAGGTCGAGCTCTTTCATTTAAAGTTGCAAAGTTGTTGCAACCTTTTTCGTTGAGGGCTCGGGGTGGGGTCGTTTTTTGAGGGGTTGGTGGCAGCGCATGGCCGAATGGATTTGAACTCTGGCGCATGAGAACTAGACGACGATTGCCGTTACTTGCGGCGCGTGTTTGATTCAAGGTTGGAAAGAATTATAACTCTTAAAACTATTTGATTATATTTATGTCACCCCCCCCACACACACACACACACACACACGTAGTATAGTTGTGAGAGGATGGACACACCTTGTACTACGTTTAGAAATTATTATTACCATCTTGTGGTGTGTGTACGAGATTATCCAAGCACAACTGATAATTTTCCAAAATTAATATTACGATCTCGTGTAGGAGTTCGAGTATGTTTCAAAGGAACACCACTTGTTTCAAAGAAATAACGAGAACAAAACGAGCACACTGATACATTTCTAAAACACAAGCAACACACTCGAGTGCCTAGACCACATACAAAATTGTCAAAGGGAGATACATCTTAGTGTGCTGGTTATATTATTATTAAAATTATTATTATTATTATTATTATTATTATTATTATTATTATTATTATCACATGACTACAGAGTTATTTACATTAATATACCGATATCATAATTGTCATATATGCAATATGTGTAATAAAAATATCACATGACGTACAAAATAATGTCATAACGTTACTAAAGCTAAAATATAACGACCGAGGCATTGGAATGTATGTTACAGTCATTTCGCTACACTATTCGCCGGTTTGGTAAAATAAAATCTTGCCATATAATAGCATAAGTATTTATAAGTATATTTCTGCACATAATTAAAGAGTGATTTATGATCGAATTGTCCTACTTCTATCCAGTTTTGAGCGAAATCTGAGTTCCTCTGATATGTAGTAGCTTATTCTACAGAACTGATATGTAATAGCTTATTCTACAGAACTGATATGTAATAGCTAATTCTACAGAATTGATATGTTATAGCTTATTCTACAGAACTGATATGTTATAGCTTATTCTACAGAAGTGATATGTTATAGCTTATTCTACAGAACTGATATGTAATAGCTTATTCTACAGAACTGATATGTAATTGCCTATTCTACAGAACTGATATGTGATAGCTTATTCTACAGAACTGATATGTTATAGCTTATTCTACAGAAGTGATATGTAGTAGCTTATTCTACAGAAATGATATGTAGTAGCTTATTCTACAGAACTGATATGTAGTAGCTTATTCTACAGAACTGATATGTAGTAGCTTATTCTACAGAACTGATATGTAGTAGCTTATTCTACAGAAGTGATATGTAGTAGCTTATTCTACAGAACTGATGTGTAATATCTTATTCTACAGAACTGATATGTAATAGCTTATTCTACAGAACTGATATGTAATAGCTTATTCTTCAGAACTGATATAGCTTATTCTACGGATGTCAGGGTTAGGGTTATTGCTAGCCAATACGTTTGAGCATAAAATTGTTAGAAAATTTGCTGGCTTCGAGTGAATGATGGATATATTTCATCTCGTGGATGCAAATACTCAGTTTTTCACCCACTATATAAAATAAATCCTTTATTCATCGTTTCAAGCAAATATCTTCTCTTTACATTATGGTAGACCGTGAATTACTGGATTTTCCAAGAGAAATAATTTTTTTGATTCACTGGAGTGAAATACGAGATATAATTTTTCACTGCCGCGTCGATAACATTATCAGCAAGAAATGTTGAGCCATTTTTAGACGCTTGCATGTTCTAGTGGTAAATACAGGTGCCCCACATGCAGACGAACCAAATTCAAGCACAACGATTTGCATATAATTTTTGTTCAATTGTTTTGTAAAATTTTGTATGTGTTGTTTTACCTTGAATTGGGAATGAAAATTATGTTACTACTGATATTTTCTGTGCGAATACACAAAACACAAGAGAACATACACGGTTAACCGCTGACATTATCGCGCGGGATACAGTAAGAAATCTGCTACTTCAATCTGTTATACATATTGCAAGCTAAAACGTTTGAGCATAAAATAAAAATGAAATTTTCTTGCTCCGAGTGAATAACGGATACGTTCATCTTGTGAAATGAGGAATAGTGCTTTACGATATTGTTGTGTTGTTAAATATATTACAGAAGCAATTAAAGATTTTGTTACTCCTGCTAGTACCTGTTGCATAGTTTGTCACTTCTGCTAGTACAAGTTGCGGCGTGCTACTACTGCTAGTACAAGTTGCACAATTAGATACTACTGCTAGTACCCGTTGCATAGTTTGTTACTCTTGCAAGTACCAATTGCGTAGTTTGTTACTCCTGCTTGTACCAGCTGCATAGTTTGTTACTCATGCTAGTATCAGTTGCATAGTTTTTTACTCCTGCTAGTACAAGTTGCATAGTTTGTTATGCATGCTAGTACAAGTTGCATAATTTGCTACTATTGCTGGTACCAGTTGCATAGTTTCTTACTCCTGCTAGTACCATTTGCATAGTTTGCCACTGATGTTAGTACCATTTGCATAGTTTCTTACTCATGCTAGTACTAGTTGCATAGTTTTTTACACCTGATAGTACCAGTTGCATAGATTGCTACTCATGCTAGTACCAGTTGCATAGTTTCTTACTCAAGCTAGTACTAGTTACATAGTTGCTTACTTCTGCTAGTACCAGTTGCATAGTTTGCTACTCGTGTTAGTACCAGTTGCATAGTTTGCTACTCATGCTAGTACCAGTTGCATAGTTTCTTACCCCTGCTAGTACCCAAACTTTCTCACATACCCTCGCGGACAGAGGTGAAATGTCAGTGATTTGTAAAGATAAGCGCCTTAGACCACTCGGCCACCATGTGCCCTTTATGCCCCTTAGTAAAGATGAACATTGATACTAGTTAACAAGGCTCGAGAACAACGTATATATTACCTATGCTTTACATATATGCCGAAGGAGTGTGAATCCATATATCAAAAAGAGAGAGAGAGAGAGAGAGAGAGAGAGGAGTTTGCCACATTTTGTAAACTACTTTTAAAAAACCATCGACAAAATACATGCACTTGTTTGAAAAAGCTTTTTTTCATCTGTAGTTGGTGTTGTTGTTGCTTGTTCTGTCTTAAGCCATTTTCTGCTTTTGTTTTCTAAATTATTGTGAACGTTGTCCAGGTTGAATATCAATATCAAATCTACGTGGATATTTATTTTTTATTGACGTTACGGTTACCTTTTCAATCCTTGATTCAGACATGTTTTCTTCTGAATGTTTACTTTGTTCGTGGTCCGTTTAGTTTACAACAAAATTAGAATGTAATGCAAACTTGTATCGGTTGGTTTTAAATTAATTTTACTTTCTAATGTTTTTGAACTAAAACACTAGCAACAAATTATTAAAAAAGTAGTAAAACAAATAATGGAAGCTACAATTTATTCAGAAGGTACATTTTAAATAAAGTGTTCGTGTGTTTAACCAAAAGAGTTGTTATTGCAAATACTTTAATAGTGAATACAATAAATATTAGAGGGATAAAAATGACATCCACGGAAAGTGTGTGTGTGTGTTGGGGGTGGAGGCATGAAATTAATGACTATTTAACAAATTCTACTCTTAAAGAATATGATAATGCAGAGTTTACATATGTATCCTGCAAAAGCGAGAAACAAAGGGTTCTGTTTATTTTTGCCGTAGGTCGGTACCTGTTACTAAACCTGAAGGTGTCAATGATGATGGTTTAGATATAGATCATTGTATTTTTTGACTTACTTAATCCAGAAATAAACTAACAAATATTCCTTCAAGAGTTCGATTATGAGTTAGCTCCATGCATACTAATGAGGATCCAATTTGTTAAGATAGAAAGATCTAGCGTACAATGCTGGTTGTATAAATGACTTGTCGTGTTTTAACCCCAGAAAGAGATCATATGTATAGGGTCTAAGAAAGAAGATAAATGCCATCAACATGAATAGACAGTGTAGCATCTATGTGCTCCAAGCGTTTCTTTTTTCCCTTTGCAGTTTCAATACGTATATGAATTTGCGTTCACGTGGTGACATATGTCAGCTACACAGGTGAGCGATATTATGTCCTCTTGGGATTCTTGTCCCTTTGATATCAAGTATTAAAAATGTATCTAGACAAACAATACTATTTTCTGATTTGGCTTATGGTGTATTGCTAGCTTTATATACCTCTCTCTCCCTCTCTCAAGTAGAACTTACAGCACCATCGTTGCATCTTACATAACTTCATAATTTATTACAAACTGATCCTAACACACCATAGTGTTTTCTCATTTGTCTTATGGTGTATTGCTAGTTTGATATATTATATATCAATAAGTGAAAATGTATCTGAACACACCATACTATTTTCTCATTTGTCTTATGGTGTATTGTTAATTTGATATACTATATATCCAGAATTGAAAATGTGTCTGAACACACCATACTATTTTCTCATTTGTCATATGGTGTATTGTTAGTTTGATATACTATATATCAAGAATTGAAAATGTATCTGAACACACCATACTATTTTCTCATTTGTCGTATGGTATATTGTTGGTTTGATATGCTATATAATTTATTAAAAATGTATCTGAACACACGATACTATTTTCTCATTTGTCTGTTGTTAGATTCATATATTCTATATAATTTACTAAAATTTGTCATAATCATATAGATCATATGTTACGGAGTATTTGCAATATATCATATTTAGCAAAATGAAAATGTTTAATTTTATAAATGTTTTTTAATCGCATGTAGTTTGCGCTGTTTTATTATATATTTCATAATGAGATATTGCCCCTCCAGTATGCGTTTATGTAATCAATGAAAAGGATCCGTGAATGCATAAAATGACCCCCAAACAAAACAAAAAAGCAGGCTTCAGATATTAATTTGTTATAATTATTTTTCCACATGAATCATGCCAATTGTCAGTGTATGAACTTACATGACCTGTTGTTATTCAATATTCTGTATTACCCATACAGTATCGTATACCTTTTAAGCTCAACAACAAATGGTACACAAATGTTTAAATCATCACAATCATAATCATGTCTGGAAACGATGAAAAAATCAGGCATGATTAGTGTCGATGGCAAAACGAAATTAAATGAAAATCGAAATGTGGATGCAGCGTATGTTACCGTAATAGATGCAAGCCTTCTAACACACAAAATGCACTTCTCAAAATCATTAAAATATGTTGTTTAATGATGCTACGCTCTGAAGTCTGTTGGAGCGTTCTGTTCTGTTGCTATAGTATCCCATCCCCAGCAATATTCACGGTATAAGTCCGCGCTAGAAATGTGTTAAGAAAAATAAAATTTTTAAACTTTTCGCATTCAAACATTCATTAATTTGATAAAGTACACAATTTGAAACATTGTGTTACACTCTAAATTTGAAACAAATCACTGTTCTAAAATTATTGTAAAATTTCGGAACTTCTTTTTATCAGTGTAGCAATGCAGATGTGAATCGCATTGACACAAAATGGACAAACAAATCCCTGTAAATAGAAGGGTTTTGTCTTTAAAAATATATAATGAAAAGAAAATCTAAGTTTTTTGAGTAGATATAAGGAAGTATTTCACTCGTGAGGTTGAAACATTTTTATTTATATTGTCACTCGTGGCTTGGCCATTCATGAGAATACAAAGTTACTACTTTACTCGTGAAATATTTGCTTTTATCTACTAAAGAGACACGTATATATCCCTCTATGCAGGTACTGGATACATACAATAAAATAACTGCTGCTTATATGTATATCATTTTCATGGTTCTTTTCTTGCCAGGTATTTTAGTATTTTAGCAGAGTTTGTTGTTGACATAGTAAATGAGTTGTTGTTTCTTTCACCCTTCATATTTTTAGTTCTGTATTATTAGTTATTTACAAAACTAAACGTGTTTATGTTCATAATATTGCTGTCATGTTTTGTATTCGTACAGTCAAACTTGTCTGAACGGTCACCTTAATATAGTGGTCACCTGATCTCACCGACCATTCTAATCTCCTTCTCCCCGGCAAATTTCCTATAAAAGGGTCATGTATATAGCGGTCCTTAAGCTGTCACTGGAGCGAATCGGTAGCGACCGCACTCTGCATGCAAATTACTTTTTTTGTCACGAGGAAGACATTGTTTAGATATAAGTGTATAAAGCGAATCACTGTGCAAACATTTCTTATGTCCCTTGTACTCACCATTCTCCCTTCACACTCTCAAAGGAAGTTAAATATGCCAGTATATCAAATTTGAAAACGAGGAAGTTTTATCATTAGAAGAGAGGGTCGAATCAATTCGTGTGCTTGATGGTGGAAACATAGCCATGCTGTCTCAGCATAAATAGGAGTCGCCTTTTGTGCCGTGTTGCTAGTACAGTTCGATATCTTCATCGTTTTTTTTTTTTGGATGTGAATTGAAGCGATCTCTGACGAAGCAAGTTAATTGTTACTATTTGAGGAGAAATAGGAGTTACATACAAGTCATTAGTCTCAGGATCTATTTAATATTTACAAAATTTGTCTTTAAAAGAAGTCGATGTGTCAAGTGTTGCTAACAAAAGCCACATTAAGCTTTCTTTTATTCACTATTTATCACAAGCTTTTCGCATCATCCGAATGTCCTTTGCTCTTTGTGAGCTGAGAAACCCGCTAATCCAGATATTGTTTGAGGTGTAAACAGCTGTTTCAAAGCCTAATTATATAAGTTGATTATATAAGAAAGGGTCAGTATTCTGTTTCACAGTCCCATGTAAGCTATCAATTAGAAGTAAAAAAAAAAATTCTTTCGTCCTGACGCACAAAACAAACACAAGTAAGTTGTTTTAACGGCCAGTGATAATTTAATTTATAGGACGAATTAAACTGTGCCGGATACAATAAACCTGCGTGGAACATAATTTTGGCAGAACACAACATATACATGTGTTTTGTTATTTTGTTAAAGAGTGCAACTAAACTAAATATGTTAGAATACTACTACTACTACTACTAATAATAATAATAATAATGATGATGATGATAATAATAACAATAATAGTGATAACATTACAGCTAATAGTACTTACAAATCTAGTGTTGTTATTGAAAATAATAATAATAATAATAATAATAATAATAATAATGACGATAACAATAATGGAATTAGATTCATGGTACTTGTTCATTCACCAAGTTTGAAAGGTGAATCTGCATACTAATGTCACCAATGTACAAATGTTTGTTTTCCACCATTTCACATATTGGGATGCTATTGATAGGTGTGACTGTTAAGCGTGTCTTGCTCTTGGCATACTATTTTCATACAGCCTGTTCTTGCACTGCTCAGAATCTTCTTATGTGGAAGTTGATCAAAGTCAACAATGTTCCAAGCCTTGGCCACTTTCTGTTTCAAAGTTTAAAAGATATCAATTCACATTTAAAAATTTCTGCATCAATCCATGGACAAATGTTTTATTGTGATGCATTTTCCATGCATGAAAAGAAAAATCAAACAAAAATATCAAAGCCCCTGCTAGTACCAGTTGCATAGTTTGTTACTCCTGCTAGTACAAGTTGCATAGTTTCTTACTCCTGCTAGTACAGGTTGCGGTGTGCCACTACGGCTAGTACCAGTTGCATAATTTGGTACTACTGCTAGTACCAATTGCATAGTTTGTTACTCTTGCTAGAACCAATTGCATAGTTTGTTACTCTTGCTAGAACCAATTGCATAGTTTGTTACTCTTGCTAGAACCAATTGCATAGTTTGTTACTCCTGCTAGAACCAATTGCATAGTTTGTTACTCCTGCTAGTACCAGCTGCATAGTTTATTACTCCTGAATGATGACTGAATTGAGCATGAAATGATAATGAGGGTTCATGTATTTGTCCTCGACGCTGTGCGAATCTAAGGTTGCAATCTAGGTTTAGACTTTGTATAGCAGCGCCGGCATTACCATGTCTGAGAGGAAAGCCATCAGGTTGCGGGTCTACAAAAGCAGACCATGTAAATTGATGCCGGAAATACTGTCGATGATCTGGATTTTCGTTTGTGTCTTTATGAAACATCATAGACGGGTCAGCGTAACCGTTAATGTATCTGGCGAGTCCGATAATTGTCGTAGCAATGTCAACATGCTTCGATTTCCTTTCCATCAATGAGATAGCGTACGCTGCTAAACAACGCTATGATGCCATTGTTGGTAAATCCAACCTTATCACCGCGGTCGTAATTGGTATCGGCGACGTCGTTTTGTACAAGTTTTCCGTCGGTTTCTTAAAAAGCTTCACATGGAAAAAATACCGAGACGTGTCATGCACTTGTACTTCTACTCGATCATATTGAGTAGAATACTTAGCCAGGTACGAATAATAATGAAAATCGTTTTTACTTTGATCTATCTTCAAAAGCGCATCCATATCAAAGGCTGGATCGGATTCTTCTTCAAATTTTGCCACTGTTTATACATTATTACTTTCGTCTAATACCTGTTTGGTGGCTTGACCACTCGCGTCCACGCATAGTCAACAACCTTAATTTGCAAGGATCGAATTAGCAAGACGATGTTGAGCAGCTTCATTGATGATTTCACTGACCGGGGCTGGCATTGTTGCTGTCGATGTAAGTGTAACTGCTTTTGGTTCAACCGCCGTTGATGGTACCCGAGTCACTAATCGTCGTAGTTGATCTCGAATCGTTTAAACCGCTCGCAAGCCCAGATTTATCAACAACTCGCATTGCAGCTTGTTTAGCGATTGGTGTTGCGCGCGACGTCAAGGCCACGAGCACCTTTGGTGCGCCTGTGAACAATATCACCAAGACCATTTCCGTAATATGTCGCATACACGGGTTTTCTTGCGTTGACAACATGCACAGGTATCGCATGTCCAGGTTCGATTGTCATTGTAGTAAATATCAGGTCGATCTCTAATGTAGAGTTGTATCGTTAAGGTCTCCCCAACACGGAGATCAAACACGTGTCCGTCCTGTTCCACAAGAGTAAAACGAAGGTGTGTCAACCGGGGATTGGGGCATGGAAGATACACGGGCGTTGTCGGAGCAATCGACAGTAGATCACCCGGTTCCACAGTTGGGGAGAACCCGAACAATATGTAACCTTGGGAGGCTATGCTTTCGTAACTACCACTAATGACGTCACAGGTTAAATTAATCAGAATCGTTGAGGTAATCCTGACAATGTCTGACGTGATATGATACCAAGATCCTCCAGGTCCTGCGCGTAAGATTTATTTTGTTCATAGCAATGTCATTACTATCTTCAACCGATCATGATAATCGAAGCAACGCTCGGGGTTGTATTTGCAACATTATGCTGCATCGGGACATAGATTTCACGTAAAACACGAAGTGTTTCAATGTAAAGCTCTTCAAAACTCATCGCCATTGTCGTAATATACATCATCGGTGTCATCGACGAGTTCGTGCATCAATGAGCAAAACGTTGTCGGGTCCACGATGTTGTTGGTGAGCAACCGCTGGCAAATCGATAATGCCTTATTAATGACTTCTGTTGCGCTGTTGCGTTTCCAACCGATCCATAAGTTCGTGGACCTGTTGCGAGTCACACGTGTAGAAAACTTATCCACCAAGGCCTTCTGCTACAGGTGGACTGCGAGTTTCAGGTTCCATTCTCCCAACATAGTAACTTCTTCTTTTTCCAACATGCGGGGTGGGGGTTGACGTTTGCGTGAACGTTTGGGTTTTGCTTGCGTCTTCTGCTCTTTTGATATTTTTCTTAGAGCTGGTGAAAGCTCTGCTTGTGGATGTTTCCGTTTTCTCGTGGTTTTATATTTAGGTTCGAGTTCGTATGATGGTACGGGTTCAGATGAACGTGTTTGTCGCCTTGGAATTTGACCATTTCCTCGTTTTCTCCCATCCTCTGCTTTTTCCACAAATTATTCATACGATTTAATGCCTTCATCAAAGTCTCTATTGCTACATGCATTAATCATGCATTGATAGGGTGGTCATGCGGGACCGGATAATTGTTGTCTTCCAGTAATCTCTCTGAATATCCACTTTGCCATATTTTGGTAATATTATAATGACTTGAGTTTGCTAGTACATGAAACACGATCTTGTGCTAGGTGGGTAGTCTGTTAAAAATTTCATGTATCGGATATTTACAAATCCACTGTCGACCTTCGTTGGTAAATAATTGCTGTGGTGATTTCATCAATGAGTTTTACATAAGTGGTAGTGTTGATGGAATATTCTCAGGTGGCTTTCTAACGTCTTTTGTCAAGTATCTGGGTGCCGTTTGTAATCACACCAATGTCCTCAATATCGCCTCTGGTTATATCTAAGTCTTCTTGAAATCTGTCCATCTGCTCTGGCAAGCAAGTTGCCTTGACTGTCCTGACAATATGACCCAGTTTATCTTCTATTCCCATCACCACGTCGGTGGTTTCCGCGACTTTCTTCACTTGTTCCGCAGTTTCGTGCGCGGGTTTGATCAGGGGTGCAATCGTTTGTTCGAATCCCGCTATGAGATCTTTCCGTGACGTCTGTCGGGACTGTAACATATTTTTTACACGTTTGTATGCATCAATATACACGCGTAGAAGTTCTAGTTGTTCGCCTGCAGCTTTACGGCGTCGGTGAGCAGCCTCTGCTATGGCATCGGTGGCGAATTTCGTCATTGCATATGTTTTTAAATTGCTTTATCCAAACCTGCACAATATTTTCCGGAAGTTCCGGTCAAGTCAATAATGAGGAAACTATACGGGTCCTGGGTGACCTCCGCAAACATATTCCGAAACTCATCTCACGTGTTGTTGGTGGCACAGCAAGTGTAATGAATGTTTGCAAAGACATGTGTGTGAACGCCACGAAATATCATCAACTTGTTGCAGTTGTCACGGATCACTTTAGGCACGTGTGCGTATCGATGGAACACTTAGATAACAATTGTGTTTTTGTGTCAACCATGGAAAACTATTCTCGCGGGGTTGTCTTGGTGTTCAAGCATCACATCATCGTGCACGACAAGATTATTTGCGCTGGGGTCAAGGTCGTCAACGGCAGGGGATTCATTGATTGTGGAAAAGAAATCAATGATAGAAGGTCTGATTCTCGACGACGACGCAAGGAATTCCTTGAAATCGTTGAGTACATCATAACACGGCTGGTCGTCAGCCGACGTTGCAATCACATATAGCCGATCCAACGTTAATCATCTTATGATCAGATTCAACAAGAGTTGGGTTTTCCCGGATCCACCGGGCCAATAATCAATGCGTGAGTTTGGAAACATGTTACCGTGCTTGGGTGGTCTGGGCTTTGCCTGCGCAGAGAAGTCAATGACGGTGAAATCTTTTCTCTTTCGTGATGGCATGTTGAATATCATTTTTTTTATAACTGAATGCCTTCATATTGTGTGCTGTACCGCATGAAAATTCGTACTGCAAATCCAGCACGGGTTCAAACACGTAATGGTCGAGCCGCGATCGCTGGAACTTGCGTCCGGTGTGGAGCGAAGAAGTTTACATTTATGCAAAATAGTCACCGGCGATAATATCGCTGCTGCATTAACGAAGCTACCGGGACACCGTGGAGCAAATACCCTGGTGAAAATCAGATCCCCGGATACAATTATTGCGGACCTGGGACACGGTTAGATATACGTCTAGACTTTAACAATCGACCAAAGACTGGAGAGGAACCTATAAACCGCGTCGATGCTGCATATTACCGACATGATCTTGCGTATAAAGCGTCAAGTGATATCCGTGCGCGTCAACGTACTGATATAGATCTCATCTATGACTTGAATGCGATCAGTACTACACTCAGAGAAAGAATCGCCAGATGGATCATCAAAGGAGGAATGAAAGCTAAGACTACTCCTGGATGTCGCTAGCGCGCCATTTGGAAGCGGACAAAGTCCCCTCATGGGAGGTAAAACTGTAACAAAAATGAATAAGGTAAAAGCGTTACCTCATTGGAGTAAAACTGATACAAACATGAACTGTAACAAACACGAGTAAGAAACTGGATACGATATACTACAGTCCCCGAGGTTATTGGAAGAGTTAAGCTGCTGTTTAAAAGTTAGCGAGCGCAGTAAAAGTTACCCACGAGGTCGCTCGAATGTGGCTGGCCA
Organism: Margaritifera margaritifera; assembly: GCA_029931535.1. Lineage (NCBI taxonomy): Eukaryota > Metazoa > Mollusca > Bivalvia > Unionida > Margaritiferidae > Margaritifera > Margaritifera margaritifera. The sequence continues at coordinate 36,473 of JAQPZY010001112.1, read as the reverse complement.
AACAAGCATTGTGGCAAATTTACCTATCCGCACCAAGAAAGATTTCCCGTGGATGGTTTGATGTGAGGATCCCCATCAAAGTTCACCAGGCTGATCTTTTGTTTCTCCCGTATGATTAAGTACGCGGACGCACATGCAAGTACGCGTTTACCATTGTAGATTTTGCTAGCAGATACAAAGAGGCCAAGCCGGTTACGTCTAAAGATTCAGCGAGTGTCGCAGACGCGTTGAAACGTATCTATACACCTTCACCACTAACATTGCCACGGCTGTTGCAAGTGGACCCGGGTAAAGAATTAAGATACATCGCTACCAGGTCATTGTCGACCGATTTAACCACACATTTCCGGAACGGAATTACCGTTGCGAGACAACAACGAATGGAAGGCGTCAATCGGTGGTAAATGAGTTTCAGAAAACGTGTCCCAGTCGCTCATATACTTGTAGGGATAGATTCCTTTGCGTGTGAGTAACTTGAACGTTTCAGGTTCAAGTTATCTACGAGTGATTGTAAATCGGTTGTTGCCGTTCTGGGCAAGACTGCTTACGATTTTGTCCAGGCTGGAATTCAAGAACTGCAGCGAGTCAATAAACTGCAGCTGGCCCAGCCGATACGCTATGTATTTTTCCATATTCTTGGGGATGACGCTTATTACCGCATTCGATGCTGCTGCGAACCCTTGCATTATAAGTGACGGTCAGACTCACGCAGGATATGGAGCACCACTGGGATTTTTATTTTACCTGGGTAAATTCGCATCTGTAGATTGCATACGCTGTGTGCAGCTCCTCTGTCCGTGCTAGTGTTGTTGTAGTGATCGCGAACTTTGGCATCAACCCCAAAGGAACCATCACGGATCCAGCAATGAGTGGCTGCGGAAAACTCGCGCATGTCATCATTGGTCCTAATCGTGTTTGCGAGCTGTTGTCGGATTCATTTCGCTGTAACCTCGAGTGATTTAATAAACACCTTAAAATAATCCTGGCTACGATACAACATTGGTAGCTCAGTCGCTCCGTCGCATCTGACAACAGTGAAACAAAACTCGCATGGGACTTGTTCAGCAACTTGCTTTGTATTCGACTGAACCGCGGTGACGACCTCTGGTCATCGGGAAGCGGAACGGTCAAGCATTCGAAGTCCGCCTAGATGATATACGGGACTTTCATTTTGTGTTGCACCGCTGTAAATTTCAGATTGTTTTTAGCAGGTTCTGGCATGATCGTACGCTGCGACTTTTACTATTTCCACTATGCAGTAAAAGTCATAGTCGTCAAGCAACTGTTGGATGCTAAATAAATGCAAACAACGTCGACACAGACATTTTTTACAATGGTGCTTGCTGAGTCGGTTAAACAACCGGGAAATAGTTTATATCCATACGTAATGATACCGCGACTCTAACCCGTCCATATCACTCAGCAACAACAGATCAACGTGTGTCCGCCCTTACGAATATTTGCTTTGTACATGTTGGGATTATGCAAGCTCATTATACCATTGTTCCAAGCGTACATGTTAACGGCGATATCATGGTTGAGGTTTTGCAAACTTTTTGAGTAAGGCCTCAGTAACTTGTACAGGCAATTCTATGTTACCAAAACTGAGTTCACCTAGGTATTGTTGGTGTTGTCGAGGATGATCTGTATTGGTTCTCGAGGGATGTAATGCGCACGCCATGCAAAACATCGATTGTTTTCGTTTTTTACGTTTATTACTGACCGCGGCGAAACATAAATTTGGTGTTTCAATATAATTAGACCCACGGAATGGTATGTTTCGGGAAGTATGCAGTTGAACTGAGTGCATTTGAGATCTCACTCAACTACAACACGATTCAAGTTACCGACTTTAATCTTTTGGATATAACTGGTGGTGGTCTTTAGATGTACAGAACGCTTTTAGAACTTGCATACAGGTCCTGGAGGTGGGCCTGGTTTTGCATATATTTGAAATAACTGTACCACATTTTCTAAGATATGTTGTATGATCACTGACTAAAGTATCAACAAATGTAGGATGGGAAGTTTAAATGAAATCCCCGTGTCATGCTACGGGTGTCTATAGTTTAGGCCAATGCGTCATAACTTAGAAACTAGTATGTATGTATGTATGTATGTATGTATGTATGTATGTATGTATGTATGTATGTATGTATGTATGTATGTATGTATGTATGTATGTATGTAATGTATATATGTATGTATGTATGTATGTATGTATGTATGTATGTATTTAGACCCTGATGCTATAACCATGTATATGCTAACTGAGCATGAAAAGCCGAATATATGGATGCAGCTGAAGTTGGTAACGGAGTAAATTTCTGTCTAAAAGGTTTTAGCTCTTGGGTTATAGCCTGAAAACTATTCAGATGCACAACCTTTCACCATATATACACCTAATATGCATAAAAAGACGAATTGACATATGCAACTAAAATTGACCCTTGCATCAATTCTTAACATCTGAGACTTTACTTAAATTGAGAACCATGAGCATTCTGCTTTTTTTTGTTAAGCCAGGCGCTGTGTGACTAATTTAGTTTGATAATACCTTTAGTTCAAAATATTTGCTCGCTCAGCACAGAAATAATATGCACATTGTTTTTGCCTAGCGTTTGAAATATGTAGGTTAGAGGAAATAATTTAATGATGTAAAGAAGAAACATAATATTATAGGTCAGAGTTATCTTTTTCATGACGAAACTGAGTAATAATATTGTTAGGTCATAGTAATCTTTCTCATGACGTAAATAAGTAATAATATTGTTAGGTCAGATTAATCTTTTCATGACGTAAATAAGTAATAATATTACAGGTCAGAGTAATCTTTTTCATGACGTAAATAAGTAAAAATATTGTTAGGTCATAGTAATCTTTTTCATGAAGTAAATAAGTAATAATATTGCTAGGTCAAAGTAATCTTTTTCATGACGTAACTGAGTAAAAATATTGTTAGGTCTTAGTAATCTTTTTCATGATGTAAATAAGTAATACTATTGTTAAGTCAGAGTAATCTTTTTCATGATGTAAATAAGTAAAAATATTGTTAGGTCAGAGTAATCTATTTCATGACGTAAATGAGTAATAATATTGTTAGCAGAGCGATTATGTTGAATAATTCACATAAGACGATATAACTATAACACATATTAGGTATGCAACCATGCATCATTTTATCTTAGCTTTGTTGTCGAGCTTACCATTATCAATAAAGATAGGAACTCAGATACATCTATATTTTCAAATGCGAGATGTTTGTCTTAGCCTTGTGCAAAGATTATAATGATCAGCGTATGTATGTATGTATGTATGTATGTATGTATGCATGCATGTATGGATGTATGTATGTATGTATGTATGTATGTATGTATGTATGTATGTATGTATGTATGTATGTATGTATGTATGTACGTACGTACGTACGTACATACGTACGTACGTACGTACGTACGCATGCATGCATGTATGTATGTATGTATGTATGTATGTATGTATGTATGTATGTATGTATGTATGTATGTATGCATGCATGTATGTATGTATGTATGTATGTATGTATGTACGTATGTATGTATGTACGTATGTACGTATGTATGTATGTATGTATGTATGTATGCATGTACGTATGTATGTATGTATGTATGTATGTATGTATGTATGTATGTATGTATGTATGTGTATATTTATGTATGTATGCATGGATGGATGGACGGATAGGAGAATGCATGTGAGTACAGTAAAATCAATCATACACCGTGTGTGTGTGTGTATTATGCTTCTAATGCGAGAACATTATACACATTGTTTTTGATTATTTCTTGTATATTTAAACTGTAATTGTAGTCTCTCCTGAGTAAGGATAGTTAGTTATAGTAGTCATATTTAAGTCCGGTGATGCTTGTAATACGGAAAATTATAGCAGTATTACTTTACTAAGTTGCTTTTCAAAATTATTTACCAGTATTTTAAATGAAAGACTTGAATTTGGAGGAGGAAAATTACAAACTATCGGATGTGCAATTTGGTTTCAAGAAAGGATTTTCTAAACTACTGACGCTATTTTTGTTTTACATTCTTTGATTAATAAATATTTAGGTCAAGGTGAACGGTTTTACACAGCTTTTGTTGACTTTAAAAAGGAATTTGATAACTTTTACATAAATGGTTTGTGCTTGAAGGTTTTTATGTAAATGGCAAAATGTTAACTGTTCTAAATTCTATATACAGTGTAGTTAAATCATGTGCTTCACATTGGGATATTCGTAGCGCTTTTTTGTAGTAAATAAAAAGTATTAAACGTGTTACTAGATATTGATGATTTATACGACTGTACATAAGTCATTCATACTTATTTCTAGGGTTCGCATAACCAAGTGTAGAGCATGTGCTGTCACTGCCACAGAGTCACTATCCGAAGAGTTTTTCCAGACCTAAAATCTTTTCTACCTTCAATTAAAATATACTGGATCCAATTGAAAACAAAAACAATCCTCTATACACAATGCATGTTTTCAACCTCTAAAAGAGAATCTTGAATTGAAAATACAAACCCCACTGAATGTATTCAATACTATCCCATATACAAGGATTTCCAAAACACTAAAGAAACTCAACTGGACGATCTGGGTGGATTTCCAAAAGTTATACAAGCTGAACTGGACGATCTGGGTGGATATTCAAAAGGAACACAAGCTGAACTGGACGATCTGGGTGGATTTCCAAAAGCTACACAAGCTCAACTGCGCTATTATCATGGATTTTCCCAAAAACTACACAAGCTGAACTGGACAATCTGGGTGGATTTTGATGGTAAGACATAGTTATGAGCTACAAAATACCCGCCCGTAATATTAGTTTAAAACTGTTTTTGGAAGGGATCTTAGCTAATAATCTTTGTATTATCTATTTGCAGTTGATTGAATAACAAGATCTAACTAGTTATACAACGGTCTATTGACAGTATAAATGCTGGTATTAGGTACTCTTCGAGGTGGAGAAAACTAATTAATCCGATCAACAACCACTACCCCCCCCCACCCCAAAAAAAAAACCTTGGATAAGCGACTACGTACCTTTGCAAATAGATATTGTATTTGTCTGTGCAGTCGTATGTCTGAAAAACGTCCCTTTAGTTTAAATCATCAAATTCTTTCAGTCAGTGTCACCTACACACTGATTTTCGCAGTTCAACAATTCACTACATGGACTAACGTTTGTGTATCTCATGGACGATGCTGTTTAATTCTAACATTTATATTTGTCTGAATGAATGAAATAATCACACAACTTACAACCACAAGGTTCACACTTAACACAACTCGGTTTGTCGATACATGGTAATTTGGATCTCTCTAATATGTCCCTCATGTTCTTACTGTCTTTGTAAGAATTAACGAAATGTGGATCTTTCAAAAGCTTCAGGAAATTTTGTTGCCAATCACTAAACTTTTGTCTAGCATGTTTTGATGCAGACCCTGAATGTCTATTTAAATGAACAATGAACGAAATGAGTTCATTTATTTGCTGTGAATATTTATCTTTCTTAATGTCTCATATTTCATATTCCTATATTCTCTGATTTTGTAAACTATTGCTCTAAGTCTTGCGAAAAGGCAATAAACAAGCGTTGTGAAAATATTGTACCATGTTGCATCTCCGGTGGAATCTAAGTATTTGGAATGCAAGAACGTATACCATGGACGAAAACGTTTTGAAAGTACCAATTGATAAGTGTCAGTTTGCTTGAAATATAACTTAGTATCCAGATTATCTTCCTATCAAAGTTATTTGCGTTGTAGATTATGACATTCAAGAAGTATACACTTCACTTACTAATTTTAATTGATGAGTGTTGGTATTCATCCCAATCAGGTAGCAAACGCCTTTAGTTGATGAGTGGTGATTATTCATCCCAATCAGGTAGGAAACTCCTTTAGTTGATGAGTGGTGGTTATTCATCCCAATCAGGAGGAAAACTCCTTTAGTTCATGAGTGGTGGTTATTCATACCAATCAGGTAGAAAACTCCTTTAGTTCTTTTTCCGAATGGGTTCAAATGAAGAGAATATCATCAATAAACCTAACATAAAAATGGTGGTTTTTAGGTCTTTGCAAAAATAGGTATTTATCCCATACATCAATAATGTTTACATTAGCTGTAGCAAACATGTTCCCCATATCTGTAAATTTCTTTTGTTTATTTCATTAAAAATTAAATCGTTCTTTTCCGACAAGCAAACAGATACAAATAGATAGATAGATGAATATGCATACATATAGAGAGATAGATGGGTATGTGTGGGATGAGTAGGTGGGTTGATATTTCATTGGATGGAATATGTAAGGACAGACAGAATTAATAGTCGCTTTGAAATAAACTGTTTATACTTATCTCAGCTGATATTCCACCATGTCAGGTTCGTGAGCATACATACATATTTTGATGAGATACCATTTCACACAATGCAATAATAGCTAAGATCTTGTATTGGAAAAAGCCTAAAGCAATTTGTGCTCACTACAGTTATTGTACCATAGCGTTATTCAAGATGATTTTAACTTATTTGTCCAATTGTTTGGGAGAGAAAATTGAAACGTGGCCGGAACAAACACGGCCTCATTTATATATTCTAAGCCCAACAAATCTTATATATTAACTACATTCAACGCCTAAGTTAAACAGTACTTCCATAGACATCAGCCGGTCTATGAGTAGACAATGAAGAAAAGTATACTTCTCGTTGTTGTCGGTCTCTGGGCATATTTTCGAACAGGTATGTTTGTCTGTCTCAGTAACGAGTGTGTGTTTTTAATATATATTCTGTGTTGGACCTTAGAACTAACATATTTTCTAACGCTGAAGAGCATTTTATAGAATTAAACTATTTGAAACTTATAAATAGCATTGACATTGATAGAAGTTAAAACAAAAGGACAAAGCTATCCCGAGGAATGAGTTAGACAAGATTTCTAAAAGGGCGGTTGATAATTTATATGCTAGGTGTAAGTTAATTCAGAGTTAATGATCAAAATGAATTAGAAGAACTGACAGGCTCGCAAGCAGCCCCGCAAAACATTTAACAATAACAATAAAAACTATATACAAAAAAAATATAAAAAAATAAAATAAAATAAAATATAAACTTAACAACAAACAACTGAATTAACAAAGCTAAAACGAAGAGCTTAGAGGAAATATTCAATTACAATTATTGACATTTTACAGATTTTTTGGTTTGTGACAATAACAAGACTAGAAAGTTAAACAATGTCTACAATTTCAAACGTTTATGTCACAATTCCTAATGCGTTATAAATCTTCTATCGATTAGTATTTTCAAAATATATTTAATTTGCCATTTTCTCATAGATAGTATTTCAAAACATGAAAGTAAGATACGTGATTTCTTTATCGACATCACTATATAAACACATGTGATTTCTTTATCGACATCACTATATACTAGACACGTGATTTTTTTTATCGACATCACTATATAGTAGACACATGATTTTTTTATCGACATCACTATATATTAGACACATGATTTCTTTATCGACATCACTATATACACGACGTGATTTCTTTATCAACATCACGATATACTAGACACGTGATTTCTTTAACAACATCCCTATATACTTGACACGTGATTTCTTTATCGACATCACAATATACTAGACATGTGATTTTTGTATCGAAATCCCTATATATTAGACACATGATTTCTTTATCTACATCACTATATACACGACACGTGATTTATTTATCGACATCACGATATACTAGACATGTGATTTTTGTATCGAAATCCCTATATACTTGACACGTGATTTCATTATCGACATCACTATATACTTACCACGTGATTTCTTTATTGACATGACTATATACTTACCTAGTGATTTCATTATCGAAATTACTATATACTAGACACGTGATTTCTTTATTGACACCACTATATACTTGACACGTGATTTCTTTATCGACATCGCTATATACTTGACACGTGATTTCTTTATCGACATCGCTATATACACACACGTGATTTCTTTATCGACATCACTAAATCATTGACATTTGTAAATATGTACTTGGACACGTATGCTCATATTAAATAGGAATTCAATTTTTTTAGTAAACACTTTAAAATGCAACTTTTTGTGCATAATAACATAATAACAGCAGCAGTACTAGAATTAGGATTAGCAACAGTGGTAGTAGTAGTAGTAGTAGTCGCATTATTCATCATCATCTTGATCATTATCTTCATCGTTATCATCCAGACGTTTTGAACCAATGGATATACAAATATTTAGAAAAAAAGCATTCATTGTTCTTGTATATCACGTACCTAATGTTGAATGCATGTGTAATATGTGGTGTGTAATTGCAGGTTTATTTATTTTATTAAGGTAAAAGTATACTCTTGAATATATGAGCAGTTTATGTCAGAATTTACAATAAAACGGACACAAATGGTTTGCTATCTTAGACTTGTTGACAGAAAACTATTCACAGAAGCAAATAAAGAAGTTGAATAGTCATCTATGTTATATGTGTTTTAAAAAGTAATAATGTTAATTTACGTTATACCATAAAATGGTCTAAGGTTACTTTACGATATACCATATAATGGTCTAAGGTTACTTTAATATATACCATAAAATGGTCTAAGGTTACTTTACGATATACCATACAATTGTCTAAAGTTAGTGCCACTCTGTATTCTACGTAAACCACTTCTGCTATCATGTCATCCACTATACAGTTTTTCTTGTTATCCATACTCATTGGAGCAATTCCGTGTTCAAACTCTTCAATTTGTGAGGTACATTGGTTTTTCAAGTAGTCCACAATCCCATAATACCTTAATTGATGTGATTAGAGATCAGAACTTTTGAAATTTGAGGTTAGCGCGGTTTTCAGACTAGCACGTCGTTCCAACACAGAAATCAGTCGTTACACAATCAGATGGAGGCAATTTGTACATTTGGTTACTAAACATTTTCGTTTTTAAAATGAAATTACTTGACTAGACATATATGCTAACTGAAATTTTTAAAATATTCTCATGTGTACCTTCTTGATAGAGTTCAGTATATCCACTTTGATATTTTCTGTAACAATTACCGAAGGTTTATGTGACCCATGGTTTTATATTTCGGTTTTTCAAACCTCATATCGTTCATTATATGATATGGAAAAGTATTTTTAAAATATGGCTGTAAGAAATATATAAAATAATGTAGAAAGTTGCATCCAGAGCAAAACACCAATGAATATATTATAGGGTCAAAAAACTGTATTGCATTATTACGAATATGAGCGATATGTGTTCTTGATTGTCAAAAATGCGATTAATTTAAAATATGTTTTAATAAAAAATTCATTTAATTTGATTTATTTAATTTTGTATAGCTCTTTATTTATGTATTTATGTATTTATTTTTTTATTTATCAACTCTTGTTTTATCTCAATCTTGCCAGTAACAACCAACGCGGAAATGGTATGGCTGAAAGATGTGACCACAAGATTTCAGACAGACAAACGGACACTCAGTGACCTTGACCTCCCTGATCAGTTGTTTTTTCACCTCAAGGGCACGACCGATGATCTGACCTTAAACTTGAAGAGGAATCATCAGATTGATCCAAACGCTGACATCTATATTGTGCGAAAATTGAAAGACGGTCGATCACATCTGACATAGACATTACATTTGGAAAAGGAGGTAAGCTTTCAACGGACTAGAAACAAACGTGCAGATATATTAGTCACTAAAGGTACATGCACAGATAGTAGCATATATATGGGACTTCTAACATGCTTGTAAAATTTATTAAAACAATGCGATGGTACGGTGTATAAAAAAGTGCTTTTTTTAAACACACGGGATAGGGATTTATGAACAATTTTTAATATTATTTAAACTCACTTCATTAAGATCTCTTAAACACTCTAAAAATGTACGCAGGGCCCATATTATCGTGCTACTGATTAATTTTGTTCATACAAATTGTCAAAGGAAGAAAAATTTATATTATGATTTAATTCCTTTGTAACTGTATATAAATTTATATTATGATTTAATTTATTTGTATCTGTACATACATTTATATTATGATTTAATTTATTTGTAACTGTACATAAATGTATATTATGATTTAATTTATTTCTAGCTGTATATAAATGTATACTGTGATTTAATTTACTTGTAACTGTACATAAATTTATATTATGATTTAATTTATTTGTAACTGTATATAAATTTATATTATGATTTAATTTATTTGTAACTGTATATAAATTTATATTATAATTTAATTTATTTGTAACTGTACATACATTTATTTTTGAACAGATTGTTTAATAAATTTACAATTAATGAGAAAATGACAAAAGTAAAGAAACCAAAATATTTTATGTATCTGTCTAATTTGTTTAAAGACAAAATATCAGAAAAGACATGGATATTTTCAAAGCTATCTGGAAACAAAGTATATAGTTTAATGAATCATATTTTTTTCTCAAGATGACGGTTACAAAACAAGCAAATGAGGACATTATCATACATAATATTGAAGTCCACCTCGGGATATAAAGTAAGCCAGGACAAGATATTGCAATAAATAAAGAAATACAATAAAATAAATTATACGGGGTCTCATAAATAAAGCTGTCTATATAAAGTAAGCCAGGACAAGATATGGCAATAAATAAAGAAATACAATAAAATAAATTATACGGGGTCTCATAAATAAAGCTGTCTATATAAAGTAAGCCAGGACAAGATATGGCAATAAATAAAGAAATACAATAAAATAAATTATACCGGGTGTCATAAATAAAGCTGTCTATGTAAATAAAGAAATACAATAAAATAAATTATACGGGGTCTTATAAATAAAGCTGTCTATATAAATAAAGAAATACAATAAAAAATATTATACGGGGTCTCATAAATAAAGCTGTCTATATAAATAAGTGTTGATGGTACCATTAAGTATTTTGATGACTAGCACTCAATACTCGTGAGAAAAAATCTAGCTTAAGGGATACCATAAATACACATGTATATAAAAAGGTGACGATTGTATAAATAAGTTGGTGACTACAAAATACAAATAAGAGTATGGAATGTTATAAAAAAAGGTATGTAAACAATAACTGTGTGCTAAAATCACGGACTGTAGAAAAGGTTCGGAATAGGAAACATGGCATGATCCTATGATGGTGCAGTTTTTAGTATATCAATATATCACCTCCAGGGTCAAAAGAATTAGATATTGAGGTAGACAGTTTGCAAGTAAGGATAAAATAAAATAAAAACGAAAATACAATTTATTACAAAATTAATTTATTTAACAAGTAAAAAATTTTAAAATATGTTTTTTTAATATTTACAAAAATATTTAATATAAGTTTTTTCATGCAGAAGAAATGTAAATTAATACACATTTCACAGTAGTAATTATTAAAATGTGTATGAATTTATCAATGACATTGAGATTCTACGTGGTAACAATCATGATTTGAATGAATTTGTCAGTAACATTGAGCCATACTTGAAGAAAATAATCGATTGGAAAATTAGAGAAATTGGTTCTGTGAAAGTATAGCTAGCCTTAATGGTTCATTAGGAAACGTATAAAACTAAACAAGTAGCAAATAATACAGTACAGAACATTTTACCATAGAACAAAACCTATGAACATAATGAAAAGAAGAAAATTATGTCATCGAACGTTTGTTTGAAATTTAACAACCAAACTTTGATAGGACAAAGTCAAGATCACAAAATAGGTGAATGACAGGAATGAATATTTAACTCTTGACATAGATATGTATTAACCGCTCAATTGAAACACATATATAGATTTGCCTGATTATGCGAAGAGCAAAAAGGCTTGCAATCATGTATAAATCACAAACATAAGGTGCGTTCTTTAATCTGCAAAATACATTATAAATACTCCACAAGAAAATCTACATTAAAAATCAAAATACAATTTGAATAAGTACCCAAGCTGGTTTAATATTTATACCCGATACAAATTGGAGACACAAGCAAATTTGAAACTAGAATTTGGTCTTGTTGGAATAAAAGATTTATCAAGTCTAGTATGGATTCAAAGCTAATAAAGCACAAACAAACAAATCCTATGTAAAAAAGTAGATGCTTGTACTTTTCCAAACAAGCAGAAAAGTTATTGAACACAAGAAAATATGTTACGGTGTAGAGAATTCAGTATATATATATATATATATAAGCAGGGCTAGTTTTGGAATTTAAACATTATTGCAATCAGTTTAAAACTACCTTTGTTTTTTTACGCTGGCTTTCAAACTCTCAGCCTAACACACTCAGTCTCAATGTTGTGCATCATTAAAATGCAATAATGACACTTATCCAATATATATATCTTGGTCTGAAACAAAGAAAAAAAAAACAAATAAGCACATTTCTTCAGTATTGTGCATCTATGTGAATAAAATTCACAAATATTACAAACCATGAGCTGATCTTTTTCAATGTTAACCTGACCATCTGAAACAAAGTAAATATCCAGATTGTGAACATCTACATTTTCTTTTATACCTATTTGCATGTGGATAACTTGTTGCTCATTGATTGATTTAAGAACGCTGTAATTCTCGGATCAACCAGATACAATATCAGTAAAATGTTTGTTAACACTGACGTTACTAATTTCTGTATGCTTTTGTTCTTCATTAGAGAAACACTTAGCAAATAAGAAAACCTTGTGAACAAACGATGTTTGGCTGCACGTTTACAGTCACAAAGTATATGTTTCCATTGCCAAGTTTAAAACTTTGTCTGGTTCACTTTCTTGACTCGTTTTGCACAGTGTCAAGAAAAAAAAAAACGAAAGAAAGCCTTTAAGTTTATTCTGGGGGAATCAATATTATTACCGGTTTCTATGTCGATGATACTCTCTCTAGCTATGCAATTGTAGAAGAAAGCAATTTCATTTCCATACTTATGGTTAACCGATTGTGCAATTTGATTCAGAGCTTATTGTGTCGTACTGGATGTAACCGTTTTCCTGTTCATAGTCTGTATTTCGGACTTCAGTCACTTCAGTTTCTTTCGCAAGTGTTGTACAGCGTCTGAAATCTTGCACATGGATACAATGGAAAATGATCTGTTAGTATTTGGAGTCAAGTGACATTCTAAATCTCTTTCCATAATCAAGAAAATGCATAGCTGTTGTATCAGCCTTTTGCGCAATTGCAGCTCCTGACCATAGCTTTCTTAAGGTTTAATTCATCGTATCATGTTCAATCCTGTTTGTTTTGAATAAAATATGTAGCCACAAGTCTTTGTATTCCTTGAAAATGTGGTAGTCATTTAACTTGAAAAGATCTTTGCTTCCGTAGAATATCGTGATGTCTTTCACAAGCATTTTGTCAAAATTATTTAAAACGACTCTGTTAGTATCCCCATTCACCTTCGTATCAAATGACAGGAATAAACACCCAGGTACAATCAATATATTTGGACTTAGGTTTGGTATTGCTATCTGTAAAGTTTGCTCTGGTTTACGGCTGCTAGGCGTATATGTGATACAATGATGCATTTGATTTGGTTTTATAACTCCTTGAAGCGTATTTCCCTGTTTATTATAAGTGATATATTTGACATACGTCGACATCTTCGCTATTGATATGTTCGAAAAAACTTATAAACAACATATACACAAAACCTCATAACAAGTGCAGTGAAAATGTATTTGTTTTTGTCCTGACAATCAGAAGATTGGTAAATATCATTCACTTTAGATTAGCTTTGTTTTTAACTTTTGACGGATGGTTTTAATTATTTTTGTCATCACCACTAGGAGCATATACACATATAGAAAAAAACGTCGTGCAGGTTGTTTAATTTCTGAGTTACCAAACCTTGTTTTGTCAATCTTTCTTTCAAGAAGTCCAGTGTCTTTGATCTGTGTTCACTTAATTTAATTCTGAAGTTTTTATCTGTTAATATTCTATTATTTATCATGTATAATTCATTACTATCAGCTCCATCAAATAACTTGAACAGATAGTTGTTTCCTGTATTTTACTAGATCTTACCTTTTAAGCCTCCACATATAACTGCTGACTTTTGTTTCGCTTGTAAGTAGCAAAGTTTAATACTGCTTCTAGCTTTTGTTTCACATGATACTATATTTTCATCCAAACGTGTTTCTTGTTAATCCAATTATTGTGACATTTTTCCTGATAGTTTGTATGTGTTTCTTTTACACTCTAGAGTTCATCCTTAAATTCTTTCTGAATGTCTAATGAGCAAGCAAAACTTTGTTTGTATTTTTCTAACGCGACGAAAAATGTAAATATATTTTTTCTGGAGAAAATATTTGGATATTATTATATACCCAGATCGTGACTTTCAATGTGAAAGAAATGCGTGGGATGCTACAGTAAATGCGAAAGCAATGCGTGGGATGATACAGTAAATGTTTAAATTATTGGACGTCGTCAACCACTTATTTAGCGCTGCCAATCAGCTGTAGGACCTAATACGTTTGTTGCTAAGTAATCTAATTCGTTGGACGTAGTTAAGTAACTACTTTTGAAGGTGTTTTAAAATGGCTGTATCGTCAAATGCAGATGCAAAGAAATTGGTCGTTGACAATGCAGATGATTTGATGGCCTGGCTGTCAAGTTTAGCATCTGAAGATATTGAAATGGTATTTGATCAATCTTTTTTTTTTACATTACCCCCCCCCCCCCCGCCCCCGCCCCAAATTTTTCTTTTAAAAATCACGATTTCCTCCTTCATCATGGGTACACGATTCGGGTCAGCTCTGTCAATGTTACATTTTAGAGCTCAAACTGGGATGTTCCTGAAGGAGAAATTACTGCTAATGAGTTTATTGATAGACAGAAACAGAAAAATACTAAGGAAGCAACGCCAAGGGATTTGAAAAATGTCAAAAAGTGACTTGAGGAAATTAAACAATTACATAGATCCAAAGAAAACATCGTCCCCGAGCAATTAGATGAATTTATTGACGGCAATGTTCGTCTTTATTATAAAAACTGGCAATTTTAAGTACGAACCAACACCTGTTGATTCCACAGGTCGCAAGATGGAACATGTTATCAAGGACATGGGCTATAATTCATCTCCTAGGGATAGAAAATTCTATACTATGAACCAGGCTGTTAAATGACGGACCTAAAATAAGAAGGGTACAGTAAGCGAAAATGGCGCTGCCCCCCCCCCCCCCGCCCGCCCGCTATGATGTTTATGCTTTATTACTTCTTCAACAAGATCTAAAGATCTGCGAGTTTAGAGGCAGAGGTGATGCCAAAACATTGAAATTTGGTGACATATCACTGCGTCAGATCACTACTGGCAAAACATACATTTAATGTAAAGAACGTGATTCTAAGACCCTGGAAGGCTCACGTAGAGATGATTTAAGAGAAACTAAGCTAATATTATGTGCGCCAAAATGGTATACCGGACTACAGAAACCCAAGTGTCGTTTATTTAGTATATTGTAAACATCGCTAATGAAAACGAAAACCCCGAATCTGCCTTATTTGTAACTCCATTTCATAATAAGAGGTTTAATCTTTACATGCAGCACGGATATATTTAACACTGGTATATTTAACACCTTATCGAGGAAATATATAAGTTTTGGTTTCGAAACTCAAAACTTTATCAAAGTATCAAATTTAGTAGATGTCTATTTAGTTCTCTGGCCATTGAATTATAGCAATTTTGAATTGTGACAGGTTGTGTACACGGTGTAGTTCTTACTCGGAGTTTGTTTTTGCTTTTGTACTTAGAGTTGAATTTCCATGATTCGGCATTGATACTTTCTTTATTATCACTATTTGCAGTTATTCTCTGTTTGACGTTTTTTATATACCTTTCAAAGATGTAATAACCATCATGAATTGTCCTTGTTTCGTTGTGGTCATTGACGTAGTAAATATACTATTTTAAGTTCATCAGAGATATTGTAGTAACAACCATTAAAATATATTCTCTGTAATTAAATATACATTCTGTTATCAATTGGGATGGCTAAATATATTTCGGTTTCAGGGATACCGTTGCTAGTAATATAAAACTCTTGCTTTAAAATATAATCGTTTTGTTCTATTAATGTTTCTGTATTCAACTGTTCCTGATTTCATTTTTTATGCACTCGCTGATTATTAAAAAAAAAAAATGTTCAAGGCAGATTCCGCTTTTGGCGTAGGCCACAAATTGTACCGTATGTGCTTCGTTGTTACTTATCGTCGTGCTTATCATATCATTGATACTGTTCAAATTGGTAGATGTTACTATTTCATGTTATGAAAGCTTTTATTCGAAATATCTTATCATTCAATGATTTCAAAACAATTTCTATAACTCATGTGCTAAATTTCGTAAAGGTTGGTGAAACAACTATACTAGTAGCTCTTCATGATGAACACAAAGAAGTTTCTGAAACACCTACACCGGCTGAAACTGTTTCCATACATGTCTCAGCCCAATTCGAAACACCGTATATAACTTTGCCTTTCTTTATCGTACCTTGATCCAACAAATTCTAATCTAGTTATATAATTTCCAGAAGTTCTAGCGTTGTTGTCTCAGATGGATTTTGACTCACTTTCAAGGTTGCTTAATTTATTGAATTACAATTATATCAGGTGAAGTATATTTGCTATAAGGTAGTCGATTGTGAACTGTCTGAAAGAAACTGATAAGATTAGGTTGGAAACTTCCTCAATATTCATTGTTTACTTTGGACCAATTGTAAACCTCAATATCGTTTTCATAAGGATGTTGTAGGCAACACTAAAAGCAGAGCTAAATGTTGCACAGTAAATTGCGTTGATATACGTGTATCCATCTTTATAGTTTTCATATGCTTGCATATTAGCGGTATATGCTTGTCTCAAGTAGTCAAAGTGACTTACATAGACCTTTCTGTAAGGAAATCCTTTTCTACCTTGCTTGTAACCTACTCCCCTATAAGTTCTGCAATGGAATTGCTTTCTTCTACACTTACATAACTAGAGAGAGAATTGTCGACATATAAACCGTTATAACTTTAATGAACCTTACTCTTGATTCTCCCAGAATAGGCTAAGGATCAAATCTGCCTATGTATCTACGTACCTACCTACTCTTCCAAATACCTAATACCTAATCTTCCATATACCTAATCAACCTCAAGCTGTACTACCTACCCAGTTACCTACTTACCCAGCCAAATAGCTACTTAAGGACCATACTAACTGCTGTCAACTGCAGTCAACTTACAGACTTGTCTACAGACCCACTTGCAAAATATCTATAGGCTGAAATGCCAGCCTACCTCCCTACTTACCTTCGAATATAAATTTACGCCTATTTATTTCAAAAGGACGTGGCTTACTACCAAGACAGAGAGAATGGGGCATTCATGACCGCCAGATGTGTCCGAAGATTAAGTGGACGGTGTGACATACTCATCGTAAGTATATTATTATATTATTAAGTATTTTCAGCACATGCGGTTCAGATTAGAGATCATAATTTATTTCATGTACAGTGTAAGATTCAGTGGGCTAGTGATTTAGAGCTGTTCCACATTCATATGTTTATTATACCTAACAACCTGTATAGTTCTCAGGTTTTCATTTGCACGAATAAAGTTCAGAAATACAAATTAGAACCTATTGTTTGAACTTGGCACCTTTTGCATTATTTTGAGTTGTAATCATTGCTAAGTCGTAGGTTGGAAGGCTTTACAAGCAACACACACACACACACACTGTGTCAAGCTCTTTGTGACATTAACCATATCCCGTGTTTCTTGAGGGCCTACGTTTTGGCCAGGCATAGCCCTACTTGCAATATAGTCCCGTGACAGATCTGAGGATTAGTGAAATATTGTGCATACGTATATTATATTTGACCAAATTGTTATTTTCTACTTAAGTAATCCCGGACTCATGTTTTTATGTTGAAGTCTTGGTAAGATGCTGATCGTGCAGAAACAATTATTGTTATGTAAACGAAGAGATATAGTTTAGCTTTGCGAAACAGCAAACGGGCTCGTGGTGTGCTCCTTGATTCAAGATGGTCAGGATTTAATCAGCATACCTCGAATAGAAACCCTCAATTGAGGACACCAGTGTTGGTATCTGAAATCTCCTATGCGAAATATATTTTTAAAATAATTAAAAAAGACCCGTAAAACTTCTGAGGATGAATCTGGAACGCGTAAATATTACCAAAGTATTGTAACAATCAGGGTGTCAGAGCTATTTATATTTCCGTCTTCATTTGTAAATTTTAAAGAAAGTTGTGATTATTTACTTGAATCAAAAAGGTCCGGTACTGAGAAATTATTTGTCCAATAATCAGTCAATCAGTAAGTATCAGTCGCCATACTTAATCATTGTTTGTCATACAAGCCCAATCAAACCAAACGGCAATGCGTCGATGATACACACCAGCACTTTCAGTATTGGGGTTGCAGGCGTTGAACCTATACATAGGCAAGCTTTGCAGATGTACAGATAACCAATTTCTTCTTGAGTCGAAGCTCGATTGTTCTTCATATTGCATAAATAGTATAATACTTCTTAATGCAGAAGGTTGGGTCGTCCTCTACGGTGAGTATTAGAGCGACCATGGAGTGTAGCAGAGTTCTTTGTCAGCTTCCTCATACCTTGCAGAATAGAAGACCATTGTTTAGATAGTAAGCCCGAACGCGCTGTTTGCGAATCATCATTGTGTAGAGAGCTAGGGAACTTGATAATACGGAATTCTCCTGTAAGCAGTCAGAGGAAGCTTATTGTCGTATATGGGCTGTGGGCATTATCATGTACTGCTGTCTTACTGGTGAACCATCTATGACTATACTATAATCGGGAATATTGTGTTCGTAGCATCAGCTCAAGACATATTTTTGATTCATTTATGCATCACGTCTTTACCATCGAGATTGGGGGATTCATATGTCACACGGTTCAGCTCGTGAGAACACAAGCCTCAGGCACTTGTTGCTTCTCGGTTCATAAGGAGATAGGGTTCCATATGAGAGTATGAAGATATAATCTTGAGAAGCGAATAGTGGTAATTTCATCAGAAAATGATTACAATCTTCATAGAACAGTGTACTTGGTGTTAGATTAAATTTAGGTTGAACAAAACCCTCTAGTGACAGCGAAGGTTCTCTTGGAAAGGTGCATTTATAAACAGCGACACGAAGCCAACCAACACACGATTCACACCATTTATTTGCTTGGGTTTCGTGTGAATCATGCTTTCACTCTCCGCCTTATTGGCTGTCATCGGATTCTGTTAAGATCCTTGGATTGGAACAAGAAAAATAGCTAGGTTGGTTTGCTGATATGTTTTGTGGTATTCCTGGGATTTCTGGAATGGGACTTCCAGGGATTGATTACTTTTGTAGATGTGTTTATTCTCTAGTCGGTACGGTACCGCGAGATAGTCAAATAATCCATACACAACATACACACAAGATGATGCTTTATGGGCCCATACTAACGATTCATTATTGCCACCCTTGATTCGTTGAAATCAACGAACATGATTGATATGGAACTTACGCACACAGATCATTCTGACGTATGCGCCAAACACAAATAAAATTCGTGACGAGGATAGTATTATGTTGTATAACCTCCATGACGGAATCATATGGTTTAATAAACTTACGTGATGCTTGCAAATCTGGTGGCCGTGATCATCTCACAACACAAGCTTTTGGTTGGACGGTGTGTGCACTTGACGATAGTTTTACGGAGAACGAAGACGTACTTCTCCCCGAGAAGATAGATTATCTTTGTAATTCTATCTATCAAGCGTTGAAAGCAAGTCTGGCCACAAACTACTCCACACAAATAAACAAATCAGATTCTCCTAAGGTGATATCGGCTCATGAAGCGAGAAACACAATCAAGGAGCCACCAGTTGTAAGTAAAGATCACTAACGCCGACGGTACACAAGCGCTTCGTGCTTTTGTTTGCTGATTTTATACGTTTGTAATAATCGATGGTTTAAATGAAGGAGTGGAAGTAAGATATGTCTGGCTGAACTATAATGATTTCAGAATAATCATTTGCGGTAGTACTTTTTCGTATACCTTTGAAAGTAGTCAATTGTTTGCAGCTTTGTCCCATAGGAGTAGCAGTGGTGTACATTATCAAGAAATAGTAGTAGGCTCTTTGAAACCGTTCGCTACTAGGCTCTTTGGCATACAACTTCCTGTTTCGTTGCTGAATGGTCAAATATCTTGGTGCGAACATGCGAGATTCTTTTTTAGATTCATTTTTAACGGTCACATGTAATATCATTATTTTTGATCGTTTAGGTGCTGGTAAACATTTGGCCTTACTGAAGCATCTGCGAAGCTCTCATGATTGCGAGATATTGTACATATCGGTATGCCTCAAATGCTGACATTTTCTGAGCCGACGAAGTGCTTTAGGCGCTGTTTAGTACGAAAGCACCGGGTTTCTTCGTTGCAATGTTGGGGAGACTTGTATTTGTGGTAGAGAAATGTGATGTCTGAGGCTGACAGTTGTTAGGAGCACACAAAACAAACAAGGTTATCTTGAAAACTGGTAGGCAGTCAATTAAGAATTGATATCCTTTAACTGGAATGTCTTCTCGTCATGGTAGCAGGAGGTGTCTGACTGTTTGACCAACGGTTTGCTACATCCGTTGTAAGGGGAAAATTCGAAGTATAAGTGGTGTCAGATGGAAGGGCTGTCAGTTTGCTACAGTTTATTTAGGAACACTTTCGAGCAACCAGAAGGGTATTGTGTGTTGCTCTACCATGAGCCTGTTTGTGAAGTTTAAAGTACAGTTATCTATGAAATGAATCCACACGATGACCTGTTGTTAGAATACTAATATGCCGTTTTTGATCCCTTGTAATATGTTCTTATTGTTTTATGCAATGAGTGATAATGCTTTAGCTTTAGTTCGATCTAGAGTGTCCATTTTGAGGAGTTGTGTGGAGCCTTGTGCCTAAGAAGTTTTTATCAAAATCTTCACTCAGAAATGTTAGTCACTTTGCAAGGAGGTGGTCTTCGCTACAGCAGTTACTTCTATAAATCACTGTTAGAATTAAGCAAGCCTTTTGTCAAGCGTCCTGCCCCCAGATTAGTGTCCAGGGTTTGGGCGTTTAAACTTAGACAAGCTTAGCAGACCTACCTAGAGCCAAGCAACTTGTTTATGTGCCATATCCCGGTGGCTTGTCATATTACAGTTGCTACCATGTAGGCTAGAGTGATATAGTTGCTACTGTAAAGAGTGTAGAGTTACTTCCACGGCGAGTTAATGGTCTACCTTGGAGTGTAGCATTTTTTATTTTTGCAGTCTCCACTTCAGCGTCCCACTACTTTGGACTCTGAAAAGGTCGTCGCTTATTTAGGAAGGACATTCGCATTCTCTACGAAACATTATTACATGGACACACAGAGAGAGAGAGAGAGAGAGATAGAGAGAGAGAGAGAGAGAGAGAGAGAGAGAGAGAGAGAGAGAGAGAGAGAGAGAGAGATTAGTAGTATTTTTCCCAAACATTCAGTGAGAAGAAGTTTATTGTCGTGATATAGCGTGTAGGAGTCATAAATGCGCTGTTGCCGTTTTAGTAGACCATATTTGGCTTTGAAAGGAGATATATAATTTTCTGATTTGGAGCTCTTATAATTGTTTAAATATTTAAATAATGTTTTTGCGTGGACTTTGACTAAACAAAATGAGTACAAAATAATTTTTAAAACCTAAGCTCCTAATTACTGAACTAATCTAACATTTCTGGACCACCCACATATATTATAAAGCCCCTGGATTAAACATGCTTTTTTAAAAGGAAAATATCTTTGAGTCCCTGAACCACATAGAATTTCTTGATGGTGCATTGGAAACGCTTACTCAGCGTAAGTAATGGCATGGAGCTATGTTCTGATAAATTCAACATTTTTCAGAGACGTGATAGAAATGTATTTCAAAGGTTTAGCATAAAAGCAACAATCTCGGTAAAAAGAGATAATGTGTATTTGTTTTCAGGTTTTGATGGGAAGAAGTGTGATCAAAGAAAGTTTTGTTACAAAATAACATATATGCGATAATACAAATATCGATTTGTCAATTTCATTCATAAGAAATAAAAAATACAGAGCTTTAGAAAATATACATACTTACTGTTTACATTCAGCGATGATAACATCGACATAAGCATCATCAATCACGATATAAAGATGGCTAAATTTGTAGTAAAATGGAACAAGGCTAATCTATAACAATTCGATAAAAACAGAATTCATGTAAAACAAAGATCGATTTAAAACAGTAAAAGTTGACTCAGTACATAACGTAACTATACTCGATTCAACCATAGGAATTGAAAAATTTGTAATCTTGCATCACATTGCAAAACCAAGGGATTCATATAGTCTATATAAGTCATGTGGATGACCAGTGGCAAGCACACATTGTTGACCTCCAAGCATACGAAAATACAAAGATGAATGAAAATATATTTTGATGGAGACCCTAACCCGTTAAATACGTAGCGGACAATAAACAAAGATAAAGTATGTCAAAAATTAATGATTAAGATGATGCTTTTTCTACTGTTAGATCTGCCAATGTTATTGTGCCTCCAGAACACGTTGTGTCTGAGATTCTCAGGCGTCCAATGTACACACGGGAATATAGAATCACACACACACACACACACACACATTAAACCACAAAGTCACAGAGAAAGTCGGTAAACGAGATAAATAAACAATCATTTATAATAATGCAAGAGATTGTAGGAGCTGCCGTAATATTGTTTACTAGGTTACGTTCACTCCCCACCCCCCCACCCCAAAAAAAAAAAACGAAGACCTCAGCTGCATTGTTCTCCTTTAAGGAGACCTGGCCTTCATTGACGACAAACCTCTAACTTTGATCGAAAAGTGCAAATAAACAATCACGTAATGCCAAAACAAGTACAACAGCATGTTCAGCATGAAACAAACAATTTCTTCAACATTTCTAGGCAGCGCAGCCGCTGGTTTTTCGGCTAAATGAAACAATGAATTATCAATATTTATTAAGCCCTTTTTAATTCTGTCAACACATGATTCTCTGAGAGGTTGAGGTGGAGCTTAATCACTAATTATATCTTCTTATCAATTTGCAATGAACAGATGATATACTCATTGCTATCGCTGTATCTACTGTAGCTATTATAAATACCTTTTTCTTTCAATAAGCATTTTATTCTTTCCGCACGCGGTAGTCTACTTTTTATTATTTATTTAGTTTGTATCGAGTATAACTTGTCAATGTTTTAAATTTTGTCAATATGTTTAATAGATCTGACATCATAATTTCAATTTTTGTTATTTCAGTATGAAATATAGCTTTTTCACGATAATTTCTTTTTTCATACTTTCTTTATCAAGTCATTTTATCTGTTCGTTATGATGTTCGTGTTATATTTTAAATGCTTCATTTTCGTGGCTGAAATTATATATCTCTATATATACCTTTTGCATATTGGATTAAATGTCCGAGTCTACATTTAAACCAGAATTTCTGAATAATGTCTCCAATTTAAATTTGTGTAGATCATATTTCGTTACATCATGAAAAGCACTAGCTAGGTGTATAGTATCATCAACCTGAATTTGATATTGTACTGGTTTTGCATCATCATCGTAAATATTATTTTCAAATATTCTTATATTTCAAAATTTCCAACACCGATACCCGTTATTCCGTCGATGAAAATAGCGAAACAAATGGAGAAGTCACAAATTGAAAAATAACTGAGATTGTTAAGTGTCTCAAACAAATTACAATATACAGGTACTATAGAGTAAAAACAAGAATTGAATCTATGTTTTGCAAATGAAACAAACGACTAGATAACTGGTAAAAGCTCGACTAAAAAGGGGAAGAAAAACAATTGATGAGAAACAATTAAGAATACGCATGTAATCTTTGCAACTGATCAAGCTGCTGAATTTTCAAAATCATTGTCAGATGTTGCAATGTACACTATGACATTAATTAGTAAATTTCTCTCGGTCGAGAACTTGGATAGTTCACAAAATAAAATGGAAAATTACTACATGACATGAAACGGATTTAAAACTGCACTGAAATTGTGTTGTTTATAGTGGGATTTCCTCTATCTCCATTGAGTGCAAATATTGACACATGTTAATTAAAAAAAGGCAACGGAAAGGAAGACATATGAAAATACTAAATACAATGCTTGACAACGGTTGTTTTGCCTTTATCCACACTTATTACAATAGTTGTTATTACAGGAGTCTGTCTATTATGCAATAAAGTTTCACGTGAATAATAAATTGGAAAATACTGTTCAAGATTTCCTGAATGATGAAATATACCATCCAGAATGATTAAACACTTTCCTCTATCTCTTTCCTTGTGTTTGTGGATTTTTAGGCCTGTTTTTTACTGGTCATCATGTATGTAGCATTTGTGCAGTGGAAATATTCTCTTTGCGGCTCTGGATCAGACAAATTAAAAGAGGCAAACAGAATAACTTAATCATTATAAAGGTCATTATTACTAACATTTTCAGGTTTTGTCCATTGTGGCAATCTATGATAAAAATCAATTGATGGATCATCCACTACCTTTATATCATGTCTGATTTGATGTGTTTCCCCAATGCTTTTAAAATTCTACTTCTGGTGAAGCTAATTATCCTGGAATAATTTGCATTTTGGTATCTTTGCTAGGTGTATTCTCTATTGTATTTATTGCAATATTCTCTAAATTCGTATCTCCTTTTTTGGGGGGGATTCTTTTTCGTATTCTCTGTTTTCATTTTGACATCTTTTTACGTTTTCTTTATATTTTTTTTGTTAACTTCATACATGTTCTTGTCATATGCTTTTTGGAAAGGATAGCAGTAATCGCTTCTTTTGTAAAAGTCATATATGTACTTATCTTTGTCAAAAATAAGATTGTCTTGAAATCCTTCCTTTTTTCCCAATAAGGTTTCAAACCATTATTTACTATTCAACTTAAACTTATATATCATGTTACAGCTAACCTTTGTTAACATCTTGATATAATGTATAGTTAAAATTCCAATTTGCTTGTAAACTGACTTTTGAAGATAGCGAGACAAAAACAAGTTACATTTAAGGTTACAAAAGACCACGAAAAGGTAATTTTACAAAAAAAAAAAGATTCTCGTAGCGTTGAACTTGTTAGGCAACTTGGTAAACGTTCATAGGAATTTAAAAAGGAAACGCATACCAGCAGAAATAAAGATCCAAACATGTCAGTATATTGGAACCGAATCCCATATATGTTTTAGAAGAACGTTAAGTCTGCACACCCGTTGGTTAATTTATTAGGTAGTAAATAATAAGATGTCCATTGAGACAAAACCATATATTATTAACTCTGCACACTTTTAAGCAAGTTGTGTAATAATTCAATACTTCCACCTTCAAACATTGACATTGAATATCTTGCAGATCTAATTCTTCCAGTTTCAATTTCTTTACAATCGACTACATGAAAGCGCATGGATTTATACTTGACATATTTGCTAATAACGTACAAACGTAAAATAAAATATACATTGCTAAATACTTTAGGAGAACTTTAAATCTGCGCGCCCATTAGCTAACTTCCTTAGTTAATAAATGTCAGACAAATGTTGATTGAAGAAAAAAATTTTATCGACACAATTTACTGTGCGACATAAAGGTATGTTCTGACTGTTGCCTAAAGCATGGCTTTTAAAAGCTATGGATTTTTATAATTGGTTTACCATTAACAATGGGCTATGGAAATGGTTTGTAAAGTTAATAATTCCAGTTTCTTTGAACCAGTTCACAATCAACTACCTGCTAGCAAATGGATATTTACCTGACAAAGTTGTTACCCTATAAATCTTTTACAAAGTGAGCATACACTAAGTACCTTATCTTTAGACAGCCTTTACCGCTAAATAAATAGAGTAGCTTTTATTGTTAGATAAATGTTTGAACAATAATCTAAAACGAAACAGCTAGATTCTACAACGTCTGAAAAAGAATTACAGAGATTAAACTGTTTTGGTCATGCAAATCGAATACTATCAAGGTGTGTTGAAGAAATACAAATATCATATAAAGTGTTCAATTGTTTTCGAGGCACGTATCGAAATAGTCTCGTTGGTAAAAGTATTTCTGCAGCTAGATTGTTTTCAGCAGACGACAATTTCAGGCATAATTGTTCCTTTAGGTTTCAGTGGTGTTAGTACAATACTGAAGGGTGTCGCTACAAAGTCTATTAAGGACAAATTGATTTACAACATAGTTTTGGTATACGATATAGTAACGTAGTAACGTTTGGCGTTACCAAGCTGAACAGTGTATATGACATAATAAGCAAATCGATCAGTGGCAATTAAACGTGGAGTTTATTTTGATAATACAAAAATGCAACAAATATAAAGAGATAAAAATAACAAAGAGGCCATTATCAGGAACAAATGAATGCAGGAACAAAACACACTGAGGAATTGAAGAAACTGAATAAAATAACCTTCTGGAGAAACGTTCAGGAAAACACAATACAAAGTGAAAACATACTTACACAAATACACACATAGACATCTTAAGCCCTTTGCTGTCTAGGTCTTGCCTACGTTAATTTCTCCTATAATAATGGAGAGCTACTTTACATTTGACGGACTCCCTGAAAAAAGAAATCTAATTTGCAAATCCAGACAACAAAAATGGCCGATTTTCCATTTCATTGCAAAGACTAGATTTTGTAGTTTTGTATTATACTAATTCCCATTAACTCGAAACAATCTATTTTACTACACCAATGACACGATTGGAGCAATAACTGTTTAATAAATGATGGTTGGTACAACCTTGAAATGTGCATGAAAAAAATCAAAGAGAAAATGGCTGCACGTATTCAAGAGAACGAAAGTATTGATACTGAATATATGAAACGCAACTAAAAGTTTAAATAATTCCTAGTAACAATTACACAGTTACATATTCAACTACTGCTCAACATTGTCAGGATTCAATAACTCTACACAGTGTATATATCCAACTACAGTTCAACATTGCCAGGATTCAATAACTCTACACAGGCATCTACCTATATTGTCATCGACTAGTTCAATAACACCAAATATACTACAATGGCTATAATTCGTTTATACTATAGTCTACTAAGAAAATGTTCACATAGATCTTGTTTCGTACAAGGGTAATAGCCATTGCAAGCAATTACAGAAAGGTACAATTATTGTATTGAATATTAGCGTCAGAGATGAAGATCGAAAAGGGGAACATTTTCATGGTATGTTTGTAACAAATGTTTTCCATAGCTGCGATGACGTGCACTGGATGTTGTTTCCCTCCATGCGACTTCTCCTTATGTGACTTAGGCTTTATCTCTAGATAAATGAGAGACGTATCTCTTAGAGGCCTTGTGTGATGTATTTTACCTTTTAAGGTCAAAACAGTGCCAGATAAAAACAGACGCATTAAAAACGAAATGTTTTAAAGACTCGCATATTAAGTGGTAGCATTGATACATAACCGAAATAAGGAATCATATATACATGGAAATTGGTTTAAATTATGTTGATTTGATTGACAGAATGATAACACGGATAAAGAAAATCAATATTAACATCTGGGTCAGTTAACTAAAATTTTATCCAGGATGTATATTGCTTGATGATTTTTGTATTGTTCTGAGTTGGTGGTATTGATTTGGTGATATTATTAATAACATTTTAGTTATTAACCTAGATGAACAAATTAAAGAAAACAAAACAGATTTGTTACATATTTTGAAACCTCAAATTACACCAGACATTAGCTAATAGTTATATATTTAATTAAGTTCCATCCCGTGTTCTGAATACAAGGCACACACAATAAGTTCTTTAAAGTAATATCGCTTTCAAATATGAACATCGGGTTTGTTCGCAATTTCTGTTAGCTTTAATATATATTATCTAACATCTTCTCTTGAAGTTTTCATTGGAATAGAGCTAAACACCTAACGTGTTGCTTACTCATTAGAGCTAGAAACTAAATTTAAAAAGGATTTCACAGTGTAAAAGAACGACGTATATACTATCCAGAAGAGAAGAATGTTTGAATTATCGGAATGAAATTGATTAAAGGACATATTAATTATTATTAATTATTATATTAATGATCGAATGACCTATTCATTCTAGCTCGGCATGTAAAATAAAATCTGGCAGCAGTATCAAAATGAGTAACTTATAAATACAACAATACACGTATGGTTACAACACAATGCAATACAGTGTTACGGAATCATACCTCTTTTCCTTTTTATAATAATTTAATTTATTAGTTTATGATCTCTGTTCTTAGTCTAAATCGCTGTTATCATATGAGTATACATACGCTAACTTGATCAATAAATTGTAGCTTTTGGTCACACGCTGGTAGTGTCACGTGATCATCTCGCGCTTATAACCTAGATTATATGTACTTTTACTTCATTGAAAATAACAAAATGTTAACTGTTAATTTAAGTCTAAAATAGCATTCTTGAGAAAAAAACTGTATTTGCTGGAAGTAAATACCTTATATAGGCTTCCAAAGGTTTCGAATGCTGACAGGAACTATGTAGTGGGTTTATTTGATTCTGCTCACTTAGTAAAGTATAAATAGGAAATAATCCTATATTAAATCATTCTTTACAGCTACTAATAAGAGAGAGGTCATAATTGAGATTTATTGTCAGTATGGGAATTACTTTGAAGATTCATTATGAATGCAATACATTTAGAAGTCAGTATTGTTCTTCATCTGAATTAATACACAGTTCCGTGGAATTAACTGGAACATTTCTAATACTTGTGAGATTCCAGACTTACAAGGATTATTTGGATTTACTTGAAAATTATCAACACATTAGCACATCAGAGGCTATTTCATTCGGAATACTACATCCGGATTACTTAGATTAACTTCAGGAAGTGAACTTTAAAACAATTTAGGACTTTTTAGGATATTCTATGCCGTAAGTTATTTTTAATTCTTTCACTTTGATTGTTTGTAGAACTATTTTAATTCTTTTAATACTTTAGGAAATTAAAGATTTGCATTTTATTCTTCAAAGCTTGTTTGTGTCTTTTATCTTGTTACATTACCCCTAGAGTCGTAACAGGATAAATTGGGAAGCTCGTCTCGGATTAGAAATTAGAATAATTTCGGGATCCGAATTTGAATATTTTGAAATTTAGATTTGATTAAATATTTTTGAGGTTTTAATATTTCAGAGATTTTGATACCTCGGAAAGTTTTACTGTCTAACATTTACAGAACACAATATTTCCGACAATATCCAGCCATACCCAAAAATCGCATCAGTTGCTTTTCACAAATTGGCACCGGAGAGATAGCCTTGACCTTAGCTTCTATAAGTTTAACTTGACCTTGTCCCACAATATATCCTAAAAATGTGCCACAAGCATAGCAAAACTCACTTTTACTCAAATTAATCGTCCGATTTCCATCAGTGAGTCGATCGAAGAATTTCTGAATAGTTTCCAAGTGATCTTCCCAGGTGTAGTTGTAGATAATGTCGTCATCGATTTACGCGTCACAATTATCAAGACCAGATGTTATCATGTTCATCAGACGTTGAAACGTTGCCGGAAAATTTTTCATTCCAATTGGCAGGACTTTATATTTTTAAAGCCTATCTGGAGTTACACATGCTGAAATTTCGTTTGCCCTTTCCGTGAGTGCAATTTGCCAGAATCCTTTTAAAAGGACAAACTTGATGGCATATTTCGCATTTCCAATTTTATCAATGCAATCGTCCATTCTTGGTATTGGAAATAAATCTGTTTTGGTGACACTGTTGACTTTTCTATAGTCAGTACACATGCAGAATTCATTATCGGGCTTAGGCACGAGAATAAATTGTTAACTCCAGTTATTTTACTTGGTTCTAAAAAATCATTCTCAAGTAAATACTGAATTTCTTTCTTGAAATATTCGTATTTTACAGGATTCATTATATAAGGATGCTGTTTCACAGGTGTAGAATAATATACAATGTTAACGTCATGATAGATTGTATTTGTTCGTGTAGGAACATCAGGAAACAAGTGCTCATACTTATGTAATAGCTGCTTTAGTTTATTTCTTTCCTGTTGTTGTAGATGTGAACGTTTCTGGTCCAAATTGTTCAATATTTCTGAATTCCGGAGGTTGGTCACTCCAGATTCATTATAGTCTGATTGTATTCCATCGTTGATATCTTCACTGTGTGGAACAGTTACAACTAAATTAATTGAATAATTAGCCAGGCTATCTCTGTCAAAATATTCCTTTATCATATTTATGTGACAAAAGTTGTTTCTGTTTCCGCCTCCCAGGAGTGTTAATGACATAATTTAAGTCATTTACTTTCTTTTCAACGGTATAAGGACCATACAATTTAGCCCGAAGAGGATTTTGAGGTATGGACAAGAGAGCCAGAACTTCCTCACCCGGTTTAATACTCCTTTCCTGTGTATATATGTCATACCCTAATATAATTCGTGACTGAGTAGAGTGAAAATTAGTTCTTGCTACTTCACATGCCTTTGATAACTTGTATTTGAAATCAGAGACGTTGTCAAGAAGATTAATCTTTGAATCTTCATTTGAAAGAAGTTTCTCTTTAAAAAATGGCAATGGTCCACGGACAGTATGTCCAAAAACCAGTTCAAAGATATTAAAACCCAATGACTCATGTACTGATTCCTTAATAGTAAACAACAACAAACGAACACCATCATCCCAATCCTTTCCTGTATCAAAGCAATATGTCCGAAACATATTCTTCAAAGTTTGATTAACTCTTTCCAAAGCACCTTGACTTTCAGGGTGATAGGCAGACGATTTAAACTGTTGGATGCCCAATCCTTGCATAATTTGTTGGAAAATTGAAGGCTTAATATTTGACCCTTCATCAGACAGGACAGATTTGGGAAGGTCAACAAGTGTAAAAACTTCACCAAAGCTTTCACAATAGTTTTTGTTTTTATATTTCTCAGAGGAATTGCCTCCGGAAATCTTGTAGACGCACATATGATGGGCAACAATTATTGCTTCCCTGACTTGATCTTAGGTAAGGGACCGAAAAAGTCAAGCATTATTCTACTAAATGGTTCGTCAAATGCAGGAATAGGTTGCAGATGAGCCATAGGTATCTTCTGATTGGGTTTTCCTACAATTTGACAAGTGTTACAAGATCTGCAGTATTTAGAAACATCACTTTTGAGTTTTGGCCAATAAGAATTATTCAAGATCTTCTGGTAAGTCTTATTGATTCCAAAAGTGAATACTTTCTACAGGTAAAGAAGTCACGGTCCCAACAGTGACATGTCCAGAAGCTAAGACTGATGCCAAATTATCACAATGAAGAGGAACATTTACAAAGCCGCACTCTTCTCCCTGAATAAGAATACTTTCACTAGAAGAAGACTTCACAGACAAAGGCAAAGTACCTGACAATAAAAGACTTTGAGAAGCTCCTGTGTCCTTTAATATTATAATAGGGATAGGTTTGGCAGAATCACCAATAAGTGATATAGATCCTTCTGACATGAATAGTTCATAAATCTCCAAAAAAGAATCAGACTGGGGTTTGTTTGACCCAACAAATATATTGCTTTCAAGACAAGACCGTGACCTTGACCTCTTCGATATAAGAGCATTTGGAATAGCTTTGTCTTTATTTTGTTGCCTATTTTCAACATAAAGCAATCAGTAATGACGTGTCCTTTCTTTTTACAGTAGGTGCACGTAGGAAGAGATAAGGATTTCTGATCAGTCTTATCAGATGTTTAATTCCTAACAGTTGTGCTGTTTTGAAATTTACATGTATTCGTTCGTGATTGAAATGGTTTTTTACCAGAAAACTGCTGAGAGGAAGACTTATTGCCAAATGAAATTGTGAGTCAATGAATAATCATGAGCCATACAAGCAGCATTTTCCAAAGTTTCCACGTTCTACTCGTCAAGATATGTCTTAACTTCACTATGGATGCACCTCTTGAACTCTTCAATTAATATAAGCTGTCTCAGGTTATCGTAATCCTGATCTATCGTCTTGGCTGAGAACCACCTATCAAATAGTTATTATTTTTCCCTTGCAAATTCGACATGCCTTTTTCCAGTTTCTATTCTACAATTCCTAAACTTTTGTCGATATGCCTCGGGTACCAACCTTTCAAGATGTACTCTTTAGCCATATCATAATCAGTTCTTTGTTGTGCTGGTAGTAAAGTGTAGACTTCACGAGCTTTACCAATAAGTAGACATTGTAAAAACAAAGTCCAATGCTCTCTTTGCCATTTTAAGTTTTCAGCAATTTTCTCAAAGTGAAGAAAGTATTTATGTACTTCATTTTCCTGAAAAGGGGGTACTAATCTAATATATCTGGTAAAATCAAAACCTGTACTTGTGTGTAAAGGGGATGGGTGGGGTTGGTGGGTGTGCTCTGATTGCCAGATCTAATACTCTTAACTTAAATTGCATTTCCCTTTCTTCTCTCTTCATCTGTCTGTCTCTATCCTCTCTCAGCATCAGCATCTGTCTATTCAACATTTTTTTCTCTTTCTGTATATGTCTCTCCTCTTTGGCTCTCTGCATCTGCATTTGCTTCACTATCATTTCTTTCTCTGTTTGTTACTTTCTCTATTCTCTCTCTCTTTCTCTATATCTCTCTCTCTCTTCTATATATATCTCTCTCTCTCTGAATCTGAAGCTTTGCTAATTCTAAATCCATCTGCTTCTTTAACTCTAATTCCATTAATTTCCTGTCAGAGCCAGATACAGGCTTTCCAATCAAACTTAAAGCACTTCTATCCAAAATTGCCTTTCTTACTGTGTTTTGAATTAAAATAATTTGTATTTCCTGTTTTGTTAATGATGCTTTCGACTCAAACAGACTATATTTTCTGGCAAGTTCGAGCAACTCATCATTTCTCATATAATATAACCCCTCCTGAGTAGGATTTGAAATGAAATTCTGAACATTAGATGCCATTGTGAATGCTTATTGGTTCCACTAAAAAAAGATTCCACAGATTAAAATATATGCCAAAGACAACATAAATTCCAAGACAAAATCAATATGAATTTCAAAGATAACTTTAATATCTCTAATATGCTTTAAAGAAATTCATATCTATCCTGGACGATCCCTCAATTTCTGTTATGACTCTGTGGTCTGAGAAAAATGCAACAGAAAGAAAGTGAAACCAGCAAATCAAGTAAAAATCAACAACCAATTTATTTCTAGATAATTAAATTAAAAATCAAAAGACACTTACAGTAACGTGAATTAAAATCCAAATAATCCAATAATTCTAAGTGTTCTAATTACAAGTCCTGAATATAGAATGTTCCGAATGAATTACTTTATCCTTGAATGTGCTGAATTGCCAATCGTCTTTAATGTCCTGAGGTGCCAGTAGTCTTAATGTGCTGATGTGCCAAACTGACGTACTCCACAATATCTTTGAATAAGTTCACATAAATCCCAAAATCATCCATTCAAAATCCAAAATCCAAAGTCTATGAGCACCTTTATAATCAAATGAATATTTTAAATAATTCCTCTCTGAATTTGGAATGATGTTTCACAACAGTAATTACTCTTTAAAGACTGATGTTAAGGTCGAAACTGAAAACTGTCTACTAAAAAGGTATATATAAAGATAGGTCACATGACAGAATGTTGTAGAAAATGATATCGTGTATGTGACTTTTAGCACATAATTCTAAAGGAAATTCTAGTTTTATCTGTAAACAAAATAAACCCTGACCTCAAATTGAATACACAACTTGTTTACCAAAACCGTCCTTTAACTTAAATACTAAGTAAACAAGATAATTCAAGGACAATAGCTAAACAATGAAACCTGATATATAATATTAAAGTCAAGAATCCTTTATAATTTCCTGAAATATTTATAATATTATATTAACATCATACATAACAATATTCAGTGGACTTGTGATGGTTGTTAGTGTATATGATGCTTACAGTTTACTTGAAAGGATCTACTGTTTTACAGGCAATACATAATACAGATGATGTTGTTATGTATGATGTTTATATAATATTATAAATATTTTAGGAAATTATAAATGTTTCTTCACTTTAATATTTGCTTAAATCTTAATGTTATCATGAAAAACATGTTTAACTAGTGTCCTTGAATTAGGTTGTTTTGATCAATATGTTTTCTCAATTTGAAGGTCAAGGTTGAATTTTGTTTACAGTTAAAATTCCATTAAGATGACTCATGTTCTAGAACATTCTGTCATGTGACCAATCTTTATATATGCCATGTTTGGTGGACATTTATTCAGTTTTGACATTACCATCAGTCTTGTAAAGAGCTATTACAGTTGTGAAAATTCATTCCAAATTCTAAGAGAGGAATTATTTTAAATATTCATTGGATTATAACAGTGCTCATAAACTTTTGGATTTTGGATTTTTAATTGATGATTTTGGAATTTATGTGAACTTATTCAGAGATTTTGGAATACTTCAAAGATTACTAGCACATCAGGACTTTGGAGACCATTAGCACATCATAACATTCAAGGACACAGCCGTGAATTCGGAACATTCTACATTTAGGACTTGTGATTAGAACAATCATTCTTATTGGATTATTAGGATTTCAAAACACAATACTGTAAGTGACTTTTGATTTTTCATTTTAATTATCTAGTAATAAATTGCTTGTTGATTTTTTACTTGATTTGTTGATTTCACTTTCTTTCTGTTACATTTTTCTTAGACCATAGAGTCGTAACAGAAATTGGGGGCTCGTCGTTCCGGGATTGAATTTCTTTAAAGCATATTAGAGATATTAAATTTATCTTTGAAATTCATATTGATTTTGTCTTTGGCAAAGATTTTTAATAGAGAAATTTTTTTGTGTGAAACCAACAAGCATTTACAATGGCATCTAATGTTCAGAATTTCATTTCAAAACCTACCCAGGAGGGGTTAGAATGCATGAGAAAGGATGAGTTGCTCGAGCTTGCCAGAAAATACAGTCTATCTGAGGCAAAAGTATCATTGACAAAACAGGAGATAAAGATTATTTTGATTCAATATTTAGTAGGAAAGGGAATTTTTGAAATAGTGCTTTAAGTTTGAAGAGAAAACCTGTATCTGGTTCTGACAGGAAATTAAGGGAATTAGAGTTAAAGAACCAGATTGATTTAGAATTGGCAAAGCTTCAGATTCAGAGAGAGAGAGAGAAGGAAGAGAGGCAGATCCAAATGCAGAAAGAAGAGAGGCAGATCCAAATGCAGAAAGAAGAGAGGCAGATGGAGAGAGAAAAAGAAGAGAGGCAGTTGGAGAGAGAGAAAGAAGAGAGACAAATGCAGATACAGATGGAGAGAGAGAAAGAAGAGAGGCAAATGCAGATGGAGAGAGAGAGAGAGAGAAAGAAGATAGACAAATACAAATGCAGATGCAAAGAGAAGAAAGGGAAATGCAATTTAAGTTAAGAGAATTAGAACTGGCAAACAGAGCACACTCCACTCCTTTAAATACAAGTTCAGGTTTTGATGTTACTAGATATATTAGGTTAGTACCCCCTTTTCAGGAAAAAGAAGTAAATAAATACTTTCTTCATTTCGAGAAAATAGCTGAAAACTTAAAATGGCCCAGAGAGCATTGGACTTTGTTATTACAAAGTGTACTTATTGGCAAAGCTCGTGAAGTCTACATTTCACTGTCAATACAACAAAGCACTGATTATGATGTGGTTAAGGAGTACATCTTGAAAGCTTATGATTTTTTACCAGAGGCATATCGACAAAGGTTTAGGAATTGTAGAAAAGAAACTGGACAAACTCATGTCGAATTTGCAAGGGATAAAGAACAACTATTTGATAGGTGGTGCTCAGCTAAGAAAGTTGATCAAGGTTATGATAACCTCCGACAGCTCGTATTAATTGAAGAGTTCAAGAGGTGCATCCATAGTGATGTTAAAACCTATCTTGACGAGCAGAATGTGGAAACTTTGGAAAATGCTGCTCGTATGGCTGATGATTATTCCTTGACTCACAAAATTTCATTTGGCAATAAGTCTTCCTCTCAGCAGTTTTCTGGTAAAAAACCATTTCAATCTCATTCGAGTACTTCCAAATTTCACAACAGCACAACTGTTAGGAATCAAACATCTGATAAGACTGATCAGAAATCCTTATCTCTTCCTACGTGCACTTATTGTAAAACGAAAGGGCACGTTATTTCTGATTGCTTCAAGTTGAAAAATAAGCAACAGAGTAAAGACAGAGCTTTTCCAAATGCTCTTATATCGAAGAGGTCAAGGTCACGGTCTTGTCTTGAAAGCAATACATTTGTTGGGT